>JASTWF010000045.1:2084285-2271419 GCA_030390025.1 Squalus acanthias
GTCCCGTATGCCTTTTTAACAGCCTTCTCAACTTGTCCTGCCGCCTTCAAAGTCGTGTCTATGTACACCCCCCAGGTCTCTGTTCCTGCACCCCCTTTAAAATTGGACCATTTAGTTGAGATTGCCGTTCCTCTTTAGAATTCTCTTCCCCGGAGAGCTGTGGAGGCTGGGTCATTGAATATATTCAAGGCGGAGATCGACAGATTTTTGAACGATAAGTGAGTCAAGGTTTATGGGGAGCGGGCAGGGAAGTGGAGTTGAGGCCAAGATCAGATCAGCCAATGATCTTATTGAATGGCGGAGCAGGCTCGAGGGGCCCAATGACCAACTCCTGCTCCTACGTCTTATGTCCTTATGTTCTTCTGTTCATTCTTCCTACCAAAATGAATCACTTCACACTTCCCTGTGTTAAACATAGAAACATAGAAACATAGAATCTAGGAGCAGGAGTAGGCCATTCGGCCCGTCGAGCCTGCTCCGCCATTCAATACGATCATGGCTGATCATCCAAATCCAGTACCCTGTCCCTGCTTTAATCCCCACAGTACACATATCCCACCCTACCCCCGTAACCCCATGTATTTAATTCCCCCTAACATATCCCATCCTATCCCCATAACCCCACATATTTAATCCCCCCTAACACTAAGGGTCAATTTATCATAGCCAAATCAACCTAACCCACACATTTTTGGACATTTCATCTGCCATGTGTCTGCCCATTTCTCCAGTCTGTCGATGTCCTCCTGGAGTCTGTTGCTATCCTCCTCACTCTTTGCTATATTTCCGAGTTTCCTGTCATCTGCAAACTTTGAAATTATGCGCTGTAAAACCAAAGTCCAGGTCATTAATATATATCAGAAAGGGCAGTGGTCCTAATACTGACCCCTGGGGGGCACCACTGTATACGACCCTCCAGTCTGAAAAATAAATGTTCACCACTACTCTCTGCTTTTTGTCTCTTAGCCAATTTCGTATCCACACAGCCACTGTCCATTTAATCCCATGGGCTTCAATTTTGCTGACACGTCTATTATTTGGTACCTTATCAAACGTCTTTTGAAAGTCCATATACACATCATTGAAACATAGAAGATAGGAGCAGGAGTAGGCCATTCGGCCCCTCGAGCCTGCTCCGCCATTCAATGAGATCATGGCTGATCATCCAAACTCAGTACCCTGTACCTGCTTTCTCCCCATATCCCTTGATACCTTTAGCTTTAAGAAATATATCTAACTCATTCTTGAATATATTTAATGACTTGGCCTCTACTACCTTCTGTGGTAGAGAATTCCAGAGGTTCACCACTCTCTGGGTGAAGAAATTCCTCCTCATCTCAGTCCTAAATGGCTTACCCCTTATCCTTAGACTGTGACCCCTGGTTCTGGACTCCACCGCCATCGGGAACATCCTTCCTGCATCTAGTCTGTCTAGTCCTGTTAGAATTTTATAAGTTTCAATGAGATCCCCTCTCATTCTTCTAAACTCTAGCGAATACAAGCCCAATCGACCCAATCTCTCTTCATACGTCATTCCTGCCATCCCAGGTATCAGTCTGGTGAATCTTCGCTGCACTCTCTCCATGGCAAGAACATCCTTCCTCAGATAAGGCGACCAAAACTGCACACAATACTCAAGGTGTGGTCTCACCAAGGCCCTGTACAACTGCAGCAAGACATCCTTGCTCCTGTACTCGAATCCTCTCGCTATGAAGGCCAACATACCATTTGCCTTCTTAACCGCCTGCTGCACCTGCATGCTTACCTTCAGCGACTGGTGCACAAGGACACCCAAGTCGTTGCACTTCCCCTTTTCCCAATCTATTGCCATTCAGCTAATAATCTGTCTTCCTGTTTTTGACACCAAAGTGGATAACCTCGCATTTATCCACATTATACTGCATCTGCCCAATCACCCAACCTGTCCAAATCATACTGGAGTTTCTCTGCATCCTCTTCACAACACACACGCCCACCCAGTTTTGTGTCGTCTGCAAACTTAGAGATATTACATCTAGTTCCCTCATCTAGATCATTAATATATATTGTGAATAACTGGGGTCCTAGCACCGATCCTTGCAGTACCCCACTAGTCACTGCCTGCCACTCGGAAAAAGACCCGTTTATTCCAACTCTTTGCTTCCTGTCTGCCAATCAGTTCTCTATCCAAGTCAGTACCTTACCCCCAATCCCATGTGCTTTAACTTTGCACACTAATCTCTTATGCGGGACCTTATCGAAAGCCTTCTGAAAGTCCAAATACACCACATCCACTGGTTCTCCCTTATCTATTCTACCAGTTACATCCTCAAAAAATTCCAGTAGATTAGTCAAGCATGATTTACCTTTTGTAAATCCATGTTGACTTTGTCCGATCCTGTCACTGTTTTCCAAGTGCTCTGCTATTACATCTTTTATAATGGACTCTATCGAATTTTGGAAGATGACCAGCAATGCATCTACTATTTCTAGGGCCACTTCCTTAAGTACCCTAGGATGTAGATTATCAGGCCCTGGGGATTTATCGGCCTTCAATCCCGTCAATTTCCCTAACACCATTTCCCTACAAATAGTGATTTCATTCAGTTCCTCCCTCTCATTAGACCCTATGTTCCCTGACATCTCTGGGAGGTTATTTGTGTCCTCCTTTGTGAAGACAGAACCAAAGTATGTATTTAATTGGTCTGCCATTTCTTTGTTCCCCATTATAAATTCGCCTGATTCTGACTGCAAGGGACCTACGCTTGACTTCATCAATCTTTTTCTCTTCACATATCTATAGAAGCTTTTACAGTCAGTTTTTATGTTCCCTGCAAGCTTACTCTCATACTCTATTTTCCCCCTCTTAATTAATCCCTTTGTCCTCCTTTGCTGAATCCTAAACTGCTCCCAGTCCTCAGGTTTGCTGCTTTTTCTGGCCAATTTTAATGTCCTTTCCTTGGATCTTATGCTATCCCTAATTTCCCTTGTTAGCCACGGTTGAGTCACCTTTTTTGTTTTCTTTTTATGCCACACAGGGATGAACAAATTCTGTAGTTCATCCATGCGATCTTTAAATGTTTGCCATTGCCTATCCACCATCAACCCTTTAAGTAACGTTCCCCAATCCATCCTAGCCAACTCGCGCCTCATACCATCATAGTTTCCTTTATTTAAATTCAGGACCCTAGTCTCTGAGTCAACTAATTCACTCTCCATCTTAATGAAGAATTCTATCATATTATGATTGCTCCTCCCCAAGGGGCCTCGCACAACAAGATTGCTAATTAATCCTTTCTCATTACATAATACCCAGTCTAAGATGGCCTGATCTCTAGTTGGTTCCTCGACATATTGGTCCAGGAAACCATCCCATATACACTCTAGGAATTCCTCCTCCACAGTATTGTTACTAATTTGGTTAGCCCAATCTATATGTAAATTAACGTCACCCATGATAACTGCTGTGCCCTTATTGCACGCGTCTCTAATTTCCCATTTAATGCCATCCCCAACCTCTGCATTACTGTTTGGGGGTCTGTATACAATGCCCACTAACGTTTTCTGCCCCATGGTATTTCACAGCTCTACCCATACAGATTCCACATCATCAGAGCTAATATCCTTCCTTACTATTGTGTTAATCTCTTCTTTAACCAGCAATGCTACCCCACCTCCTTTTCCTTTTTGCCTGTCTTTCCTGAATATTGAGTACCCCTGGATGTTGAATTCCCAGCCTTGGTCACCCTGGAGCCATGTCTCCGTAATCCCAATTATATCATATCCGTTTCCATCTATTTGCGCAGCTAATTCATCCACCTAATTACGAATGCTCCTCGCATTAAGACACAAAGCCTTCAGGCTTTTTTTTTAACACTCTTAGACCTTTTAGAATTATTATTTACTGTGGCCATGTTTGATTTACACCCTTGATTTCTCTGACTGCCACTTTTGCTTTTCTCCTTCCTGTCTTTTGCTTCTATCCTTGCTTCCCTTTCCTCTGTCTCCCTGCACAGGTTCCCAGCCGCCTGCCATTTTAGTTTAAACCCTCCCCAACAGCACTAGCAAACACTCCCCCTAGGACATCGGTCCCGGTCCTGCCCAGGTGCAAACCGCCCAGTTTGTACTGGTCCCACCTCCCCCAGAACCGGTTCCAATGTCCCAGGAATTTGAATCCCTCCCCCTCGCACCATTCCTCTAGCCACGTATTCATCTGAAATATCCTTCTATTTCTACTCTGACTAGCACGTGGCACTGGTAGCAATCCTGAGATTACTACCTTTGAGGTCCTATTTTTTAATTTACCTCCTAACTCCCTATATTCAGCTTTTAGGACCTCATCCCGGTTTTTACCTATATCGTTGATACCTATATGCACCACGACAACTGGCTGTTCACCCTCCCCCTCCAGAATGCCATGCAGCCGCTCAGAGACGTCCTTGACCCTTGCACCAGGGAGGCAACATACCATCCTGGAGTCTCATTTGCGGCCGCAGAAACACCTATCACTATAGCTCTCCCGCTCTTTTTCCTCCTGTCCTGTGCAGCAGAACCACCCATGATGCCAGGAAGTTGGCTGCTGCTGCCTTCCCCCGATAAGCCATCTCCCTCAAAAATATCCAAAGTGGTATATCTGTTTGAGAGCGGGATGGCCACAGAGGACCCCTGCACTACCTGCCTGTGCTTACTACTCTGCCTGGTGGTCACCCATTCCCTTCCTGCCTGTGCAGCCTTTACCTGCGGTTTGATCAAACGTGCTATCCACGACGTCCTCAGCATCGCGAATGCTCCAGTATGTATCCATTCGCAGCTCCAGCGCCGCAATGTGGTCTGCCAGTAGCTGCAGCTGGATACACTTCCCGCACACATGGTCGTCAGGGACACAGGAAGTATCCCTGATTTCCCACATAGTGCAGGAGGAGCATGCCATGGGGCCGAGCTGTGCTGCTATGACTTACCCTTTAATTAATTTAAATCAAATCAATACCACTAATTACACTACAATTACATGATATACTCAAGGGCCCTTGTTTACTAGCACACCCCACTACACAACAGAGACCTTAGAAACTATAACCACAAAAATTAAGACCTTCTAAACTTTATAAACTATTAACCTTAACTGTCAAACTATAGAGTAGTATAGATACTCACCTGGCCGTACTCACCCAATCAGCTGCTTCCTCTTGCCTGCGTCACTTTGAATTCATCAACACATCATCAACCACACTACCCTCATCAACCCTCTCCATTACTTCATCAAAGAACTCAATCAAGTTGGTCAAACATGATTTGCCTTTAACAAATCCGTGCTGGCATTTGCAATCCTCCAGTCCTCTGGCACCACTCCCATATCGAAGGAGGATTGGAAGATTGTGGTCAGAGCCTCGGTTATCTCCATCCTTACTTCCTTCAGCAACCTAGGATGCATCCCATCCGGACCGGGTGAATTTTCTACTTTGAGCGCTGCCAACCTTTTAAGTATCTCTTCTTTATCTATTTTTATCCCATCCAATATCGCTACTGACTCCTCCTTTACTGCTACATTGGCAGCATCCTCTTCTTTAGTGAAGACGGATGCAAAGTTCACATTTAGTACCTCAGCCATGCCCTCTGCCTCCACAAGAATATCTTGTTTAGGTTGCTAATTGACCACACCCTTCCTTTGAGTACCCTTTTACAATTCATATGTTTATAAAAAACTTTTGGGTTCCCTTTTATGTTAGCCGCTAATCTATTCCCATACACTCTCTTTGCCCCTCTTATTCCCTCTTTTAGTTCTCCTCTGTACTTTTTTGTCTTGATTCAATTCTGGCCTCTTGCGCATCCCCGATTTCCTTCGTTCCACCATTGGCGGCCGTGCCTTCAGCCGCCTGGGCCCTCAGCTCTGGAATTCCCTGCCTAAACCTCTCATAGAATGATACAGAACAGAAGGAGGCCATTCGGCCCATCGTGCCTGTGCCAGCTCTTTGAACGAGCTCTCCAATTAGTCCCACTCCCCCCCCTGCTCTTTCCCCATAGCCCCGCAAATTTTTCCTCTCCGCCTCTCCACCCTCTCCCTCCTCCTTTAAGACGCTCCTTAAAACCTACCTCTTTGACCAAGCTTTTAGTCACCTCTCCTTATGTGGCTTGGTGTCAATTTTTGTTTGATAACGCTCGTGTGAAGCGCTTTGGGACGTTTTATCACGTTAAAGACACTATATAAATGCAAGTTATTGTTGTTGATATTCTGTTCCAATAGAGGTAGACTTCTTTTCCTCCCCTCTCCCCCCTGTTCCCATCTCTCCTGAAGACGCTGAATCATGCTGGAACCACTCAGTGCCTCACTGACTTGGTTAATGGGGGGGTGAGGAGGATGAAGAGATGGGAGGAGGTGGGAGGAGGAGGAGCAGGAAAGAACAGGAGGAGCAAGAGATAGGAGGAGGAAGAGACAGAATAGGCAAAGAGACAGGGAGAGGAAGAATTGGGAGGAGGAGGAGGACATGGTAGGAGATAGAGACGGGAAGGAAAAGATGAGGAGAAAGATATGAGAAGAGACGGGGAGGAAGAGATTGAGAAGGAAGAAATGGAGGAGGAAGAGGTGGGAGGTGAAAGTGAGGGGAGGAGGAATAAGGGGAGGAGGAGGAGATGGAGAGGAGGAGGAGATGGTGAGAAGGAGGAGATGGTGAGGAAGAGGGAGGCAGAGGAGGAATGGGGAGGAGATGGAAGAGGTAGGAAGTGAAAGAGAGGGAAGGAGGAAGGAGAGGAGGAGGAGATGGGAAGAAGGAGGAGGAGGAAGGGGAGGCAGAGAGGAGAAGGAAGAGGGTTGTGAATCTTTGGAATTCTCTACCCCAGAGGGCTGTGGATGCTGAATCATTGAGTATATTCAAGGCTGAGATTGATAGATTTTTGGACAAAGGGGAATCAAGGGACAGTGTGGGAAAGTGGAGTTGAGGTCAAAGATCAGCCATGATCTCATTGAATGGCGGAGCAGGCTCGAGGGGCCGTATGGCCGACTCCTGCTCCTGATTCTTATGCTCTTACGCTCTTAAATGAGGAGGAAGTCAAGTGCCACATAGAGGAAGAGCGTGCAGATGCAAGAATGAAAGACTTGCATTTATATAGCGCCTTTCATGACCACCGGACGTCTCAAAGCGCTTTACAGCCAATGAAGTACTTTTTGAAGTGTGGTCACTGTTGTAATGTGGGAAACGCAGCAGCCAAATTGTGCACAGCAAGCTCCCACAAACAGCAATGTGATAATGACCAGATAATCTGTTTTTGTTATGTTGGTTGAGGGATAAATATTGGCCCCAGGACACCGGGGAGAACTCCTCCTGCTCTTCTTTGAAATAGTGGCCGTGGGATCTTTTACATCCACCTGAGAGAGAGCAGACGGAGCCTCAGTTTAACGTCTCATCCGAAAGACGGCACCTCCGACAGTGCAGCACTCCCTCAGCACTGCACTGGAGTGTCAGCCTGGATTTTTGTGCTCAAGTCCCTGGCGTTTAAGAATCTGAGAGAAAACCAGGAAGGGAAGGAGACAGAGCAGGAAAAAGAAAGTGGAAAGTAGAAACAGGAGCGACAACGGAAAGAAGAAATAGAACGATGATAACAACAACAACGATGTGCATTTATATAGCAGCCTTTAACGTAGTAAAACGTCCCAAGGCGCTTCACAGGAGTGATTATCAAACAAAATTTGACACCGAGCCACACAAGGAGATATTAGGACAGGTGGCCAAACGCTTGGTCAAAGAGGGAGGTTTTAAGGAACATCTTAAAGGAGGAGACTGAGAGGCGGAGAGGTTTAGGGAGGGAATTCCAGAGCTAAGGACCCAGCAAAAGCGAATGTGAAAGTAAAACAAGAGAGGGAATGATGCAGTGAGAGAGAGAGAGAGTGGGGAAAGGGAGAGTCAGAGAGAGAGATAGAAACGGATAGAGACAGCCAGAAAGAGAGATAGAGTGATGCAGATAATGAGAGATAGACAGAGACAGATAAACAGACAAAGATAGACAGAGAGAGAGAGAGAGAGAGAGAAGAAACAGAAAGAGACAGAGAGAGAGTGAGAGACAGGGAGATAGAGACGGAGAGAGAGAGTCAGAGAGAAAGAGACAGACAGAAAGAGAGAGAAGAAACAGAAAGAGAATGAGAGACAGGGAGATAGAGACGGAGAGAGAGAGACAGAGAGAAAGAGACAGACAGAAAGAGAGAGAAGAAACAGAAAGAAAGAGAATGAGAGACAGGGAGATAGAGACGGAGAGAGAGAGACAGAGAAAGAGAGAGAGAGAGAGACAGGGAGATAGAGACAGAGAGAGAGAAAGAGAGAGAGAGAGAGAAGAAACAGAGAGAGAGAGAGTGAGAGACAGGGAGATAGAGACGGAGAGAGAGACAGAGAGAAAGAGATACAGAGAGAGAGAGAAGAAACAGAAAGAGAGTGAGAGACAGAGAGATAGAGACGGAGAGAGAGAGGCAGAGAAAGAGAGAGAGAGAGACAGGGAGATAGAGACGGAGAGAGAGACAGAGAGAAAGAGATACAGAGAGAGAGAGAGAAGAAACAGAAAGAGAGTGAGAGACAGAGAGATAGAGACGGAGAGAGAGAGAGGCAGAGAAAGAGAGAGAGAGAGAAGAAACAGAAAGAGAGAAAGAGAGACAGAGAGAGAGGAACAGAAAGAGGGGGTGAATGACAAACAAGAGGCAGATAAACAAGTGGGTTAAAGCGAAATAAATCGGAGGAGCAGGGAGTCGAGAGAGAGAGATAAGGGAGAAGGAAAGAACGGAGCTGGAGAAAAAGAGAGTGGAAGAGAGGGAAATAAAAGAGGGAAGGGAGTTAAAGGATAAAGCTGAGGGGGGAGCAGAAAGGAAAGACACAGGTCAAATGGAGAAACAGCAGAGAGAACGCGTTAAAAGAGTAAGGGGAATATTAAAAACACACACTCTCTTAAACCATCAAACTGCTGAGCCCAGGGGAAGCGGATTGTCCACACGGTGCAGCCGGCAGTGTCTGAGTGGCTCAGACTTCAACCCGCACCAGGACCAGCCTCTCCTCTCACTGCATTGCAAACACAAGCTCCCCTCCCTCCTCTCCTCTCCTCCCTCCCCTTCCCTCCTCTGCCATCCCGCTTGAGCGCTTCATTTCTCTCTTCTCATTTCACTCCATGAGCCGGAGCTTCGCGCTGCTCCTCAGCATCGTCTCCAACTGCCTGCCGGACAAGAGAGAGATGGAGAGACCTTCACTCTTAAACTGACCGGACCTTCTCATTTCAACCTGGAACTGACCAGACCTTCTCATTTCACCCTGGAACTGACCAGACCTTCTCATTTCAACGTGGAACTGACCAGACCTTCTAATTTCACCCTGAAATTGACCAGACCTTCTAATTTCAACGTGGAACTGACCAGACCTTCTCACTTCAACCTGGAACTGACCAGACCTTCTCATTTCAACCTGGAACTGACTTGACCTTCTCATTTCACCCTGGAACTGACCAGACCTTCCATTTCACCCTGGAACTGACCAGACCTTCCATTTCACCTTGGAACTGACCACACACCTTCCACTTCAACCTGGAACTGACCACACACCTTCCACTTCACCCTGACACTGACCAGAGGTGAAATAAACTTCCAAAAAGATTGGCTCAGCCCAATGATGGGAGAAGGAGAGTTGCTTGCCCAGAAATTGTTGAGTTAGAGGAGAAGAGCAGCCGACCCTGCGCTGATGGGACTGAGGCCGATGCGGTCCTTCTTCCTGATGAGGTCCATGTTGCCGGCATGACCAGGGAAAAATGAGGCATTCAGTGAAATTCCTGTCCCACAGCTTGCTTAAGCCGCTCGCCATGTCCAACGCGTCTCGCTTCTCCCAGGCGGACCTGTTTCAGGCCTACGGGGACTACAACGAGTCCACGTTCAGCAACTTCTCGCTCGACCTCCTCAGGAACTTGATCGACTCGGCCAGGTATGACACCGACTCGCAGAACCTCACCGTCCAGGCCCTGCTGATCGTGGCTTACTCCGTCATCATTGCCATCTCCCTCTTCGGCAACCTCCTGGTGTGCCAAGTGGTTGTGAAGAGTAAGAAGGTGAACACGGCCACCAGCCTCTTCATTGCCAACTTGGCGATCGCGGACCTGATGATCACCCTGCTCAACACACCCTTCACTCTGGTAGGTCCTAATTCATTCATTCCTTTACTGGGTTACAGCCGACAGAGCTATTTCACTGAGATCAAGAATCACAGATCTTTCTCCTTGGTTCAGTAGTCATTGGGTAGATTCAATACCTCCAATGTTAATCATGCAGCAGAGACAAGAAAGAAAGACTTGCATTTATAACAGAGCCTTTCACAGCCTCAGGACATCCCCAAAGCGCTTTACACGTTTGAAGGGTGGTCACCATTGTAATGTAGGAAATACAGTGGCACACAGCAAGATCCCACAAACAGCGCTGAGATAAATGACCAGGTGACTGTTGGACCTCGTGGAGAGTTAAAGGATTAACAGTCGAACTTGTTTGTATCTTGGAGCAACAGGCTTTCCAATATAAACAGGATGGCATGGAAGCGTTCTGCGAGGAAGGCATAGCTTGTCTTCGAATGCGAAAAGTGCTTGTGTAAGGATATAAGTGTTATGTAATAACATCTGCCATGAGTGATTAAAGTCTAACTTTAGGGGTTAGGGTAATAAACATGGGTAGGAGCTATCCATTAGCTATAGTATAGAAAGATAATGGCTATGCTTTTTCTTCAAAGATGTTAGTAACAGTTAGATCAGGAAGTTTTGTTTTGAGGGAAGTAGCTTTGAAGTAAACAACTACAAATGTTTACATGACTAGTCTGTCTTCAAAGTACTTGGGAATAAATGCGACATGAGGTCGTATCTGTGACATGTCGGCAAAATATGGTGTATAAAGGAGCATGGTTTTCAATAGTTCTCCAGAGGGCTCGAAAGATAGAACTTGAAGCTGAAAGCCACTCTCTGATCCGGGTAGGGTTGCTCCCTCATCCTAGGTATCAATAAAGTCTGTTCCGTATATTACATTATGAAGTGTCTCGTGCTTACGCACAACACATTCTTGTGAGGAGGGAGGCTTGAAGGTTACAGTTGTAACAGGCTTTCTCCCCCTTCCCCTTTCAGCTGTGGTGAGAAAGACGATTGATTTATAATTGATCCTTGAAAAGATTTGGATCTGTATCTAACCCGTGCTGTACCTGCCCTAGGAGTGTTCAATGGGACAGTGTAGAGGGAGCTTTACTCTGTATCTAACCCGTGCTGTACCTGCCCTGGGAGTGTTTGATGGGACAGTGTAGAGGGAGCTTTACTCTGTATCTAACCCATGCTGTACCTGCCCTGGGAGTGTTTGATGGGACAGTGTAGAGGGAGCTTTACTCTGTATCTAACCCGTGCTGTACCTGCCCTGGGAGTGTTTGATGGGACAGTGTAGAGGGAGCTTTACTCTGTATCTAACCTGTGCTGTACCTGCTCTGGGAGAGTTTGATGGGACAGTGTAGAGGAAGCTTTACTCTGTATCTAACCCGTGCTGTACCTGCCCTGGGAGTGTTTGATGGGACAGTGTAGAGGGAGCTTTACTCTGTATCTAACCCGTGCTGTACCTGCCTCTTTCTACTGCCAATAACAACTTTCATTTAGATAGCACCTTTAACAGAAAGATATCCGAAAGAGCTTCCTAGGGGCAGAGAAATAATTGATAATGAATCAGAGAAGGAGATATTAGGAAGGAAGACAAAAGCCTTTGGTCAAAGAGGAGTGTCTTAAAGGAGGAGAGCGATACGGAGAGCAGAAAGGTTTAAGGAGGGAATTACGAAGCGTGGATTTTTTTGAGGAGGACAGTTATTAACATTAACCCTTTAACGCGCCTCTTTCAATGTACAGCCTGATCCCAGCGGTGGTTGAACCTTTCACCCATTTCGTCAGTTTCAGCACAGTTTCAACTTCCTCGTCAGCTTTCAAGGTCAGCCTCGCCTCTGAGTCAGAAGGTCATGTGTTGATAGTCCTACTCTAGTGACTAGAGCACATAACCCAAGCTGACACTCGACAACAACAACTGTTATTTATATTAAAAAAAGAAAGACTTTGCATTTCTATAGCGCCTTTCACGACCACCGGACGTCTCAAAGCACTTTACAGCCAATGAAGTACTTTTTGAAGTGTAGTCACTGTTGTAATATAAGAAACGCGACAGCCAATTTGCGCACAGCAAGCTCCCACAAACGGCAATGTGCTAATGACCGATAATCTCTTTTTGTTATGTTGGTTGAGGGATAAATATTGGCCTCAGGAAACCAGGGAGAACTCCCCTGCTCTTCTTCGAAATAGTGGCCATGGGATCTTTTACGTCCACCTGCGAGAGCAGACGGGGCCTCGGTTTAACGTCTCATCCGAAAGACAGTCCCTCAGCACTGCACTGAGAGTGTCAGCCTAGATTTTTATGCTCAAGTTCCTGGAGTGGGACTTGAACCCACAACCTTTCAACTCAGAGATGAGAGAGCGACCCACTGAGCACTTTTAATGTAGTAAAACGCCCCAAGGCGCTTCACAGGAGCGTCTCCGGACAAAATTTGGCACTGAGCCACATAAGGAGATATTAGGACAAAAGCTTGGTCAAAGAGGTAGGCTTTAAGGAGTGTCTTAGAGAGGAAAAGAGGCAGAGAGGTTTAGGGAGGAAATTCCTGAGCTTGGGCCCAGGCAGCTGAAGGCACGGCCGCCAATGGTGGAGCGATTATAATCGGGGATGCTCAAGAGGGCGGAATTAGAGGAGCGCAGAGATCTCGGGAGGGTTGTGGGGCTGGCGGAGATCACAGAGATAGGGAGGAGGCGAGGCCATGGAGGGATTTGAAAACAAGGATGAGAATTTAAAATTGGAGGCGTTGCTTAACCGGGAACCAATGTAGGTCAGCGAGCACAGGGGTGATGGGTGAACGGGACTTAGTGCGAGCTAAGTCACGGGCAGCCGAGTTTTGGATGACCTCAAGTTTATGGAGGGTAGAACATGGGAGGCTGGCCAGGAGTCTGTTGGAATAGTCAAGCCTAGCGGCAACGAAGTACTAAGGGAGTGCTGCACTGTCGGAGGGGCTGTCTTTTGGATGGGATGTTAAACCGAGGCCCCGTCTACCCTCTCAAGCGGATGTAAAAGATCCCATGGCCACTATTTCGAAGAAGAGCAGGGAACTTTTCCCCAGTGTCCTGGCCAATATTTATCCCTCAATCAACATCACTAAAACAAATGATCTGGTCATTTATTGCATTGCTGTTTGTGGGACCTTGCTGTGTGCAAATTGACTGCTGCTTTTCCTCCATTACAGCAGTGGCTACACTTCAAAAGTACTTCATTGGCTGTAAAGCGCTTTGGGATGTCCTGAGGTCATGAAAGGTGCTATAGAAATGCAAGTCTTCTTTCATCCTAACTCATTAAACTTAAGAGTCACAGAGGGTTTCGACATTTTCAATCTCTCTCACCTAAGGCACATTGAGAGTTTATTGGAATGGGTTGAGTGAGGACACTTGCGGTAAAGGGACCATGGCTTGAGGTAAAGGGGATCATGGCTTGAGATAAAGGAGACCATGGATTGAGGTAAAGGGGATCATGGATTGAGGTAAAGGGGCCATGGCCTGAGGTAAAGGGACCATGGCTTGAGATAAAGGAGACCATGGCTTGAGGTAAAGGGACCATGGCTTGAGGTAAAGGGGATCATGGCTTGAGATAAAGGGGACCATGGCTTGAGATAAAGGGGATCATGGATTGAGGTAAAGGGGATCATGGCTTGAGGTAAAGGGGCCATGGCCTGAGGTAAAGGGACCATTGCTTGAGGTAAAGGGACCATGGATTGAGGTAAAGGGACCATGGATTGAGGTAAAAGGACCATGGATTGAGGTAAAGGGACCATGGCTTGAGGTAAAGGGACCATGGCTTGAGGTAAAGGGGATCATGGTTTGAGATAAAGGGACCATGGCTTGAGATAAAGGGACCATGGATTGAGGTAAAGGGGCCATGGCCTGAGATAAAGGAGACCATGGCTTGAGGTAAAGGGACCATGGATTGAGGTAAAGGGACCATGGCTTGAGAAAAAGGAGACCATGGCTTGAGATAAAGGGACCATGGATTGAGGTAAAGGGACCATGGCTTGAGGTAAAGGAGACCATGGCTTGAGATAAAGGAGACCATGGTTTGAGATAAAGGGACCATGGCTTGAGATAAAGGGACCATGGCTTGAGGTAAAGGGGACCATGGATTGAGGTAGAGGAGGCCATGGCTTGAGGTAGAGGAGACCATGGCTCGAGGGAAAGAGGACCATGGCTTGAGATAAAGGAGACCATGGCTTGAGATAAAGGGATCATGGGGCTTGAGATAAAGGAGACCATGGCTTGAGATAAAGGAGACCATAGCTTGAGATAAAGGAGACCATGGCTTGAGGTAGAGGAGACCATGGCTTGAGATAAAGGGACCATGGCTTGAGGTAAAGGGACCATGGCTTGAGATAAAGGAGACCATGGCTTGAGGTACAAGAATCATGGCTTGAGATAAAGGAGACCATGGCTTGAGATAAAGGGACCATGGCTTGAGATAAAGGGACCATGGCTTGAGGTAAAGGGACCATGGCTTGAGGTAAAGGAGACCATGGCTTGAGATAAAGGAGACCATAGCTTGAGGTAAAGGAGACCATGGCTTGAGGTAAAGGAGACGCTGGCTTGAGGTAAAGGGACCATGGCTTGAGGTACAGGGATCATGGCTTGAGGTAAAGGAGACCATGGCTTGAGGTAAAGGGACCATGGCTTGAGGTAAAGGAGACCATGGCTTGAGATAAGGGAGACCATAGCTCGAGGTAGAGGGGACCATGGCTTGAGGTAGAGGAGACCATGGCTCGAGGGAAAGAGGATCATGGCTTGAGATAAAGGAGACAATGACTTGAGGTAAAGGAGACAATGACTTGAATAAAGGGGACCATGGCTTGAGATAATGGAGACCATGGCTTGAGGTAGAGGAGACCATGGCTTGAGATAGAAGGGATCATGGCTTGAGGTAAAGGAGACCATGGCTTGAGATAGAAGGGATCATGGCTTGAGGTAAAGGAGACCGTGGCTTGAGGTAATGGGGATCATGGCTTGAGATAAAGGAGGCCATGGCTCGAGATAAAGGAGACAATGACTTGAGGTAAAGTAGACAATGACTTGAATAAAGGGGACCATGTCTTGAGATAAAGCGACCATGGCTTGAGGTAGAGGAGACCATGGCTTGAGATAGAAGGGATCATGGCTTGAGGTAAAGGAGACCATGTCTTGAGATAAAGGGTCCATGGCTTGAGGTAGAAGGGATCATGGCTTGAGATAGAGGGGATCATGTCTTGAGGTAAAGTAGACAATGACTTGAATAAAGGGGACCATGTCTTGAGATAAAGGAGACAATGACTTGAGGTAAAGTAGACAATGACTTGAATAAAGGGGACCATGTCTTGAGATAAAGGGACCATAGCTTGAGGTAGAGGAGACCATGGCTTGAGGTAGAAGGGATCATGGCTTGAGGTAAAGGAGACCATGTCTTGAGATAAAGGGACCATGGCTTGAGGTAAAGGAGACCATGGCTTGAGTTAAAGTGGAAATTGGCTTGAGATAAAGGAGACCATAGCTTGAGATAAAGGAGACCCTGGCTTGAGATAAAGGAGACCATAGCTTGAGATAAAGGAGACCCTGGCTTGAGATAAAGGGACCATGGCTTGAGATAAAGGAGACGCTGGCTTGAGATAAAGGGGACCATGGCTTGAGATAAAGGGACCATGGCTTGAGATAAAGGAGACCATGGCTTGAGATAAAGGGACCATGGCTTGAGATAAAGGAGACCATGGCTTGAGATAAAGGAGACCATGGCTTGAGATAAAGGAGACGCTGGCTTGAGATAAAGGAGATCATGGCTTGAGATAAAGGAGACCATGGCTTGAGGTAAAGGAGACCATGGCTTGAGGTAAAGGAGACCATGGCTTGAGGTAAAGGAGACCATGGCTTGAGGTAGAGGAGACCATGGCTTGAGATAAAGGGACCATAGCTTGAGGTAAAGGAGACTATGGCTCGAGGGAAAGAGGACCATGGCTTGAGGTAAAATGAACCATGGCTTGAGGAAAAGAAGACCATGGCTTGAGGTAAAGGAGACCATGGCTTGAGGAAAAGAAGACCATGGCTTGAGGTAAAGGAGACCATGGCTTGAGATAAGGGAGACCATGGCTTGAGGAAAAGAAGACCATGGCTTGAGGTAAAGGAGACCATGGCTTGAGATAAAGGGACCATGGCTAGAGGTAAAGAGGACCATGGCTTGAGGTAAAGGAGACCATGGCTTGAGATAAAGGGACCATGGCTAGAGGTAAAGAGGACCATGGCTTGAGATAAAGGAGACCATGGCTTGAGGAAAAGAAGACCATGGCTTGAGGTAAAGGAGACCATGGCTTGAGATAAAGGTATCTAATTTACTTCACCTGAGGAAGGAGCAAATCGATAGCTCCGAAAGCTTGTGATTTCAAATAAAACTGTTGGACTATAACCTGGTGTTGTGCGACCTCTCAATTTTGAGGTAAAAGGACCATGGCTTGAGGTAAAGGAGACCATGGCTTGAGGAAAAGAAGACCATGGCTTGAGGTAAAGAAGACCATGGCTTGAGATAAAGGAGACCATGGCTTGAGGAAAAGAAGACCATGGCTTGAGGTAAAGGAGACCATGGCTTGAGATAAGGGAGACCATGGCTTGAGATAAAGGGACCATGGCTTGAGGTAAAGGAGACCATGGCTTGAGATAAGGGAGACCATGGCTTGAGGTAAAAGTACCATGGCTTGAGGTAAAGGAGACCATGGCTTGAGGTAAAAGGAGACCATGGCGTGAGATAAAGGAGACCATGGCTTGAGGTAAAAGGAGACCATGGCGTGAGATAAAGGGACCATGGCTTGAGATAAGGGAGACCATGGCTTGAGGTAAAAGGACCATGGCTTGAGGTAAAGGAGACCATGGCTTAAGATAAAGGGACCATGGCTTGAGGTAAAGGGTATCATGGCTTGAGATAAAGGAGACCATGGCGTGAGATAAAGGAGACCATGGCTTGAGATAAAGGAGACCATGGCTTGAGGTAGAGGAGGCCATGGCTTGAGGTAAAGGAGACCATGGCTCGAGGGAAAGAGGACCATGGCTTGCGGTAAAGGAGACCACAGCTCGAGGTAGAGGGGACCATGGCTTGAGGTAGAGGGGACCATGGCTTGAGGTAGAGGGGACCATGGCTTGAGGTAAAATGAACCATGGCTTGAGATAAAGGAGACCATAGCTTGAGGAAAAGAAGACCATGGCTTGAGATAAAGGAGACCATGGCTTGAGGTAAAGGAGATGCTGGCTTGAGGTAAAAGGGACCATGGCTTGAGGTAAAGGAAACCATAGCTCGAGGTACAGGGGACCATGGCTTGAGGTAGAGGGGACCATGGCATGAGGTCAAGGAGACCATGGCTTGAGGTAAAGGAGACCATGGCTTGAGGTAAAGGAGACCATGGCTTGAGGTAGAGGAGGCCATGGCTTGAGGTAGAGGAGGCCATGGCTCGAGGGAAAGAGGACCATGGCTTGAGATAAAGGAGACTATGGCTTGCGGTAAAGGAGACCATGGCTTGAGGTAGAGGAGGCCATGGCTTGAGATAGAGGGGACCATAGCTTGAGGAAAAGGAGACCATGGCTTGAGGTAGAGGAGGCCATGGCTTGAGGTAGAGGAGACCATGGCTCGAGGGAAAGAGGACCATGGCTCGAGGTAGAGGGGACCATGGCTTGAGATAAAGGAGACCATAGCTTGAGGAAAAGAAGATGCTGGCTTGAGGTAAAAGGGACCATGGCTTGAGGTAAAGGGACCATGGCTTGAGGTAAAGGAGACCATGGCTTGAGGTAAAGGAGACGCTGGCTTGAGGTAAAGGAGACGCTGGCTTGAGATAAAGGAGACCATGGCTTGAGATAAGGGAGACCATGGCTTGAGATAAAGGGGACCATGTTTTGAGGTAAAGGAGACCATGGATCGAGGTAGAGGAGACCATGGCTTGAGGTAAAAGTGTCCATGGCTTGAGGTAAAGGAGACCATGGATCGAGGTAGAGGAGACCATGGCTTGAGGTAAATGGTCCATGGCTTGAGGTAAAGGGGACCCTGGCTTGAGGTAAAGGGACCATGGCTTGAGATAGAGGTGTTCATGGTTTGAGGTAGAGGGGATCATGGTTTGAGATAGAGGGGAGCATGACCTGAGGTAGAAGGGATCATGGTTTGAGATAGAGGGGTCCATGGCTTGAGGTAGAAGGGATCCAAGTTTGAGATGAAGGGGAGCATGGCTTGAGGTAGAAGGGATCATGGTTTGAGATTAGGGGTGCATGGCTTGACGTAGAAATGACCATGGTTTGAGATAGAAGGGATCATGGTTTGAGGTAGAAGGGATCCTGGTTTGAGGTTGAGGGGATCATGGCTTGAGATAAAGGAGACCATGGCTTGAGGTATTGGGGATGCAACTTTAACGCTCACCTTAATGTCGTCCCTTAGGTCCGCTTTGTGAACAGCACCTGGATCTTTGGAACAACCATGTGTCACATCAGCCGATTCGCCCAGTACTGCTCGCTCCATGTCTCCGCACTTACTCTGACAGCCATTGCCCTCGATCGGTACCAGGTAGGTTAAGGCAGCTTAATGTATCATGTCACTTTTGTTCAACACCTGGAAGCATTGAGATGTCTGGTGTAGTTTCTTTCCCAAGGTCATCCAGTGAGACATGTTGTTACTGCCGACCAAATCATGTCATCGGGTCGGGTAGTTTACTGGCCATGGTGCTGGGCTAGAGGTTTGGAGTTCCAGTCCCACTGTGGCAAGTTATAAAATTAATTTTCAGAAGTCCAGCAATTTGTGGGCTGGGAGCTCGAAAGAAATGAGCACCAAAGTTGCCATTTGTCATAAAAACCCAGCGGGTTCACTAATGTCCTTAATGTTCCATGGAAGGAGATCTGCCACCTGTACCCGGTCTGGCCTACATGTGACTCCAGTCTCCTCTCCTACCCAGTCTGGCCTTACATCTGACTCTAGTTTCCACCCGTACCCGGTCTGGCCTACAAGTGACTCCAGTCCCCACCCCTACCCGGTCTGGCCATTCCCACACAGTGCGGTTGACTCTAAACACCCTCCGAAGTGGCGTAACAAGTCCCTCGATTGTGCCAACAATCACTGTCCTGGAAGTCCCTCCCTAACACTGTTGTGGGGGGCACCATCACCACAAAGACTGCAGCGGTTCAAGGAGATGGCCCCACCACCGCCTTCTCAGGGCAAAATGGGACCGGTGGGGCACCATCAGGACATGGAACATTGTCTATTTTTCTTCTCCACTCCCAACAGAGGGTCTTTGAAGTCAGGGAAGAGATGAGGAGAAATCTAGGACTAGGGGACATAGTCTTCGTCAGGTGAAGTGAAGAGATGCATATAGGCACAGCATATATAGTCAGAGAACACTGCCAGATGATTACAGTTAATCTTTCCAACTACCCTTTATCACACCTCGGCAGAGAGACAATCACGGCAATCAAAGGTGTGGATGGTGTCCAAACAGGTCAGTCAGGAAAAGGTCTGGCTGTGTTCTCTGACTATATATGCTGTGCCTATATGCATCTCTTCACTTCACCTGACGAAGGAGCAGCGCTCCGAAAGCTTGTGATTTCAAATAAAGCTGTTGGACTATAACCTGGTGTTGTGTGACTTCTCACATTTGTCCACCCCAGTCCAACACCGGCATCTCCACATCAAGGTATTAAGGGATATGGGGCAAAGGCGGGTATGTGGAGTTAGATCACAGATCAGCCATGATCTCATTGAATGGCGGAACAGACTCGAGGGGCTCAATGGCCTCCTCCTGTTCCTATGTTCCTTTTCTTTTGCCCAGTGAGTTGTTTTGATTTGGAATGCACTTCCCCCAATACACACTCACTGGAACACAGAGTGCGTTCTTTGTGCCACAGATTGAACTGGACATGAGTCACTCCATCAGGTTCAGTGGAAGCTACAGTGGGGTTGCATAATCACACACAGCTCTTGATGTTTACTTTTAGGCCATCATGCACCCTTTAAAGCCTCGCATGTCAGTGCCCAAAGGAGCCATCTGCATCTCCAGCATCTGGATCCTGGCTTCCTGCTTCTCTTTGCCTCATGCGATTTACCAGAAATTATTTCGCTTCGTGTACAGGTAAGCGTCACCTAAGACTGTGCGGGCCGAGCAATACTGGATACCCTGGACTCCAGGGGTTAAATTAGGAGGAGAGATTACACAAACTAGGGTTGTACTCCCTGGAATTTAGGAGGTTAAGGGGTGATCTGATCGAAGTTTTCAGGATATTAAGGGGAACAGATAGGGTAGAGAGAGAGAGAAACTATTTCCGCTGGTTGGGGAGTCTAGGACTAGGGGGCATAGTCTAAAAATTAGAGCCAGACCTTAGGAAGTTAGGAAACACTTCTACACACAAAGGGTGGTAGAAGTTTGGAACTCTCTTCTGCAAACGGCAATTGGTGCTGGATCAATTGTTAATTTTAAATCTGAGATTGATAGATTTTTGTTAACCAAAGGTATTAAGGGTTATGGGGCAAAGGCTGGTAGATGGAGTTAGGTCACAGATCAGCCATGATCTCAGTGAATGGCAGAACAGGCTCGATGAGCTAAGTGGCCTCCTCCTGTTGCTATGGAACACTGGTAAGCTTTCTGCCCTGCTCCTCAGGGCACTGGCTTTTAGGGTTACCTCTACCTGCAGTCACCTGGGAAAAATGACTAAAGACAAGTCCATGGGGGAAAAATTCAGTTGGTTGCGCCTCCCGTTAGCACCTTAAGAGGGCGCTAATGGGACGCAAAGCATCTAGCGCCCAGGCGCGGCGATGTTTGCGCCACTCGCGAATTTAACTAGACATTTTGCGGCGGCGCTAAACACTACCGCCACGATCTCCTGCGCCGGCAGATCGTGACGTCAGTCGAGTGCGCAACGCCCCAGTATCGCCCCAGAGCAGATATTGAGTGGCGCCCCCTGCCTTACCGCCTGACGCTAGCAACGACAGGTTGAGGGGAGCGAATTGCAGTCATGAAGGGACTGGGGTAGCGCTATTTAAAGGCGACCGCTTCCTGCCTTTTATTGTTGGTGCCATTTTTGAACCACGCATTCTGAGAGAGAGAGGGAGAGACTTCTGGAGAGATTCAATGCTGTGTGAAGGAGTTTTGGGTACTGAGCTGCACTTTGCAGGTTCATTTTGATTTGCCATTCCTTGTATCGATTTAGGAGAGACTGTGGGGGCTGCACTCTGAGCTCTTTCCCTGGGCCTCTCCATTGTTCTTTCCAGCAGATTTGATGTGCAGGTCTCTCCAGGCAGAGATTCAAAGCTGCAATGAGCAGGATGTGGATGGAGAGCAAGATCAACCCTCCCCTTTAAGAACTGGCCGGCGCCATTGTGTGTGTGTTCCATTGCTGACTGACATCACATGAGCTTCACCAGCGCTCTGAGGTAGCGCCTCGCTCCTCGGCCTTTGCGCCTTAAGACAGGTGTGAAGCACCTGATTTAGCGCTCCACTCACCTCCCGGGGCGATAAAAGTCAAGTTTGCAGTCGGTGGCGATAATTAGCGCCAGGCGCTAATCTTTGCGCCCGGCCGATAATTGCGCCCCAAATGGGGCGATACTGAATTTCTCCCCCCATTCCTCTAAATCCTATCAGTGAGCCAGATCGGATGGTCCAATCATCATGGTCATCCTGGATCACTGAGGACCTGACAGTTCAGGGATCCCATTACCAAACCTTCCAGAGAAGATTGAAATTGCCGGCAATCACCGGGTGTGTCATCTTGAAGCCAACTTGATCCCCCAAAGAGATCCTTTCATAAATCGAAGAAAATCCGTGCTAAGATTTAAGATAATTGGCAAATAAAAAGCCAGGCAGGAGATGAGTAGAATTTTTTTTTAACGCAGCGAGTTGTTGCGATCTGGAATGCGCTGCCTGAAAGGGCGGTGGAAGCAGATTCAATAGTAACTTTCAAAAGGGAATTGGATAAATACCTGAATTAGAAAAATCTGCAGGGCTATGGGAAAGAGCAGGGGGAGTGCGACTAATTGGATAACTCTTTCAAAGAGCCAGCACAGGCACGATGGGCTGAACGACCTCCTTCTGTGCTGTACAATGACACTATGATCTCCCCCTCCCCAAGGAATTAACGGAGAGAAGTGTGTGTGGGCTGGGACTATGCAGTCTCCCCACGTGCACTTCCAGTGTGTGCAAGGACCACAGAAGTTTGCCCCTAGATGAGATGGATGGAATGGATTGAGATGGCATGGATTAGAATAATACTAGGTAAATTAAATTCAATTAGGACAAGATGGGAGTAATTGGAATGGAATGGGATAAGATAGAATGGGATGAGGTGGGCCTGAAATGGAATGCAATAGAGATGGGAAAAGATAGAATGGGATGAGGTGGGATCGAATTGGAATGTAGCGGAATGGGATAAGATAGAATGGGATGAGGTGGGATTGAATTGGAATGCAATGGAATGGGATAAGTTAGAATGGGATGAGGTGGGATTGAATTGGAATGTAGTGGAATAGGATATGATAGAATGGGATAAGGTGGGATTGAATTGGAATGCAATGGAATGGGATAAGTTAGAATGGGATGAGGTGGGATTGAATTGGAATGTAGCGGAATGGAATAAGATAGAATGGGATGAGGTGGGATCGAATTGGAATGCAATGGAATGGTATAAGTTAGAATGGGATGAGGTGGGATCGAATTGGAATGCAACGGAATGGGATAAATTAGAATGGGATGAGGTGGGATTGAATTGGAATGTAGCGGAATGGGATAAGTTAGAATGGGATGAGGTGGGATCGAATTGGAATGCAACGGAATGGGATAAGATAGAATGGGATGAGGTGTGTTTGAATTGGAATGTAGCGGAATGGGATAAGTTAGAATGGGATGAGGTGGGATCGAATTGGAATGCAACGGAATGGGATAAGATAGAATGGGATGAGGTGAGTTGTAATTGAATGAGATTGAGTGAATAGGACGAGGTGGCATGGAATAGGATGGAATAGGGTGAGATACGTGGAATGGACTGAGTCAAGGTGGGCTGAGCCGTAATGAGATGCAATGGGATGAGTTGGAATAGGATGGATTGGAACGGGAGAGATTGAGATCTTGGGGCGAAATCCGAGCCTTTTTCCTGGTGCAAGGGAGCAAATTCTCCCACTATTAAACAGTGGTAGCTTCAGGAAAGTGTTTCATATGGTGCTGTGCTGTGACACTTAAATAAACATTAATATCATAACATATTTATTACTGCGATACATGCCGTGTCTAAAGTAAATATCTTAAGTGCCTCAACAAATGAATATTTTAGAAATTTAACACTTGCACTTTTCTCCCTGCTTTTCTCTATTCTGTCTCTATCTTTCTTTTCAAAATGCTACATTTTCCAACTATTCTAACCGTCCGTTTCCAATGATCAAATTCCTCCATTTATTTCTCTTCGATCTTTCCTCTGTCATCCAGTTTCTTGCCGGAAGCAACTTAATAAAATAAAATAAGGTTCCCGTTGGGCGATAACCAACTTTACAATTTTATCCAAGCCAATGAAGAGCCCAAAGTCCAAAGAGTTACGGCTTGTAGCTGCAATCAAGGCCCAATCTTTGACTCGAAGTGTCAGTTGTGGCTCAGTGGGTAGCACCCTCACCTCTCTGAGTCGGAAGGTTGTGGGTTCATAGTCCCACTCCAGGGACTTGAGCACATAAAGCTAGGCTGACTCTCCCAGCGCAGTGCTGAGGGAGCGCTGCACTGTCGGAGGTGCCGTCTTTCGGATGAGACGCTAAGCTCTCTCGGGTGGACGTAAAAGATCCCACGGCCGCTATTTCGAAGAAGAGCAGGGGGAGTGTGTCCTGGGGCCAATATTTATCCCTCAACCAACATAACAAAAGCAGATTATCTGGTCATTCGCACATTGCTGTTTGTGGGGGCTTGCTGTGCGCAAATTGGCTGCCGCGTTTCCCACATTATAACAGTGACTGCACTTCAAAAGTACTGCATTGGGTGTAAAGCGCTTTGAGATGTCCGGTGGTCGTGAAAGGCGCTCTAGAAATGCAAGTCTTTCTTTTCGAAGCTTGTGTCCGAATCACTGAATGGCCCCGCCAACGAGGTAAGCTTAGGTGTGGCAGTCAGAGGGTTAAAATGCCTTGCCGATGTTGTTCTAGTTCGCACTAATTGGAGGAGTGGGAGAGTGAGCGTTTCAATCCTGTTATCTGAAGCAATCACTGTGTTTTTTTAATATATATATATATGCGACAGAAGACTAGGCTTGGACGCCATTCAGAGATAAATGGTGCTGAAATGGAATCATTCCGTGCACTTCAATTACAGCGGGCTTTATGAACAGGACAATGGAGTTGATTTGCAGGAGATGCTGATTGAAAAATGATAGCCTCCAATTTACTCTCCGTCCATTCCGAAGTGCAGCCAGCTCTCGCAGCGCTGCACATAATCACGAGGAATCTATCCTCGATCTTCTGCACCCTTGCCAGGAGTCCCCCCACCACCCAGAGGAGTAAGCTCGTCCGAGATTTATATCGCCTGCAATTAGACAGGGCCCTGGTGAGACCACACCTGGAGTACTGTGCACAGTTTTGGTCTCCTTACCTAAGGAAGGATATACTTGCCATAGAGGGAGTGCAGCGAAGGTTCACCAGACTGATTCCTGGGATGGGGGGATTGTCCTATGAGGAGAGATTGCGTCGATCTATATTCCCTAGAGTTTAGAAGAATGAGAGGTGATCTCATTGAAGCGTATAAAATTCCTAGAGGGCTTGACAGGGTAGATGCAGGGAGGATGTTTTCCCCCTGGCTGGGGAGTCTAGAACCAGGGGTCACAGTCTCAGGATAAGGGGGTGGCCATTGAAGACTGAGATGAGGAGAAATTTCTTCACTCAGAGGGTGGTGAATCTTTGGAATTCTCTACCCCAGAGGGCTCTGGAGGCTCAGTCGTTGAGTATATTCAAGACAAAGATCGATAGATGTTTGGATACTAAGGAAATCAAGGGATATGGAGATCGGGCGGGAAAGTAGAGTTGAGGTGGAAGATCAGCCATGATCTTACTGAATGGCGGAGCAGGCTCGAGGGACCGAATGGCTGACTCCTGCTCCTATTTCTCATGAGATACCTGAAGGGTTAAATTACCACGAAGGAGATGAGTCTCCCAACTGTTTTATTCACCCCTCCGTGTTTTCTTTTGCGGCTGAAAGCCCAGAACTACGCTACGGGACAGGTCTCAGTGATCAGAGAACATTCTCGTCACTTCTGAAAATGGCCCTTTATTCCATGGCAGGTATTTAGAACTGGTTGCAGAACGTTTAAACCATGTCCATCTGAACTTGATAAGACTATGCTGGAACAAAAATGTTCCAACTTAATGGGCCAGATCTTGCTGGAGCAGGGCATCGTTAGTTGAACATTTATCCTACAAAAGTAGAGAAGTTACGCTGAATCTTTATAAAGAGCTGGTTAGGCCACAGCTGGAGTATTGCGTCCAGTTCTGGCCACCACACTTCAGGAAGGATGTGAAGGCCCTTGAGAGGGTGCAGAGGAGATTTACCAGAATGGTTCCGGGGATGGGGGATCTTACCTACAAGGACAGGTTGGAGAAGCTGGATTTGTTTTCATTCGAGCAAAGGAGGTTGAGGAGTGATTTGATAGAGGTGTACAAGATTATGACGGGTTTGGATAGGCTAGACGGAGGAAAGGCTGTTCCCACTAGTTGATGGTACAAGGACTAGGGGACACAGATTTAAGGTTTTGGGCAAGAGATACAGGGGGGATGTGAGGAAAAACGTTTTTACGCAGCGAGTGGTGAGGACCTGGAACTCGCTGCCGACGGAAGTGGTGGAAGCGGAGACACTCAATGTTTTCAAGGGGAGACTGGATAGGCACTTGAGGGAAATAAACTTGTGGGGCTACGGGGATAGAGCGGGGGAATGGGACTGACTGGATTACTCTACAGAGAGCTGGCATGGACTCGATGGGCCGAATGGCCTCCTTCCGTGCCGTTATGACTCGATGCCTTTATGACCCTCCAGCTCAAAATTATGTGCGTCGTAACTTGGTTGACGAGGTGAGGGAGACGAAATGAGTGAGACGAGGTGAGGGAGACGAGGTGAGGGAGACGGTGAGGGAGACGGTGAGGGAGACGAGGTGAGTGAGACGAGGTGGGGGAGACGGTGAGTGAGACGAGGTGAGTGAGACGGTGAGGGAGACGAGGTGAGGGAGACGAGGTGAGGGAGACGGTGAGGGAGACGGTTAGGGAGACGGTGAGGGAGACGAGGTGAGGGAGACGGTGAGGGAGACGGTGAGTGAGACGAGGTGAGGGAGACGGTGAGGGAGACGGTGAGTGAGACGAGGTGAGTGAGACGGTGAGGGAGACGAGGTGAGGGAGACGGTTAGGGAGACGGTGAGGGAGACGAGGTGAGGGAGACGAGGTGAGGGAGACGGTGAGGGAGACGGTTAGGGAGACGGTGAGGGAGACGAGGTGAGGGAGACGGTGAGGGAGACGGTGAGTGAGACGAGGTGAGGGAGACGGTGAGGGAGACGGTGAGTGAGACGAGGTGAGTGAGACGGTGAGGGAGACGAGGTGAGGGAGACGAGGTGAGGGAGACGGTGAGGGAGACGGTGAGGGAGACGAGGTGAGGGAGACGGTGAGGGAGATGAGGTGAGGGAGACGAGGTGAGGGAGACGAGGTGAGGGAGACGAGGTGAGGGAGACGAGGTGAGGGAGAGGAGGTGAGGGAGACGGTGAGGGAGACGGTGAGGGAGACGGTGAGGGAGACGAGGTGAGGGAGACGAGGTGAGTGAGACGAGGTGAGGGAGACGGTGAGGGAGACGAGGTGAGGGAGACGAGGTGAGGGAGACGAGGTGAGTGAGACGAGGTGAGGGAGACGAGGTGAGGGAGACGGTGAGGGAGACGAGGTGAGGGAGACGAGGTGAGGGAGACGAGGTGAGTAACACGTCCCAAGGCGCTTCACAGGAGCGATTATCAAACAAAATTTGACACCGAGCCATATAAGGAAATATTAGGACAGGTGACCAAAAGCTTGGTCAAAAAGGTCGGTTTTAAGGAGCGTCTTTAAGGAGGAGAGAGAGAGGCGGGGAGGTTGAGGGAGGGAATTCCAGAGCTCGGGGCCCTGGCAGCTGAAGGCACGGCCGCCAATGGCGGAGCGATTAAAATCGGGGATGCGCAAGAGGCCAGAATTGGAGGTGAACAGAGAACTCGGAGGGTTGTAGGGCTGGAGGAGGTTACAGAGATTGGGAGAGGTGAGGCCATGGAGGGATTTGAAGACAAGGAAGCGAATTATAAATTGAGGTGTTGCCGAACGGGGAACCAATGTCGGTCAGCGAGCGCAGGGGGTGATGGGTGAGCGGGACTTGGTGTGAGATAGGACACGGTCGGCAGAGCTTTCAATGAGCTCAGGTTTATGGAGGGTGGGAGATGGGAGGCCGGCCAGGAGAGCGTTGGAATAGTTGATGACTCCTCACCTGAGGTAACTCAATATACAAAATAAACTTAACTCAGGGCGAAGGTGCCCATGGCAACTGTCCTCAGAGACAATTATAGCCTTTTGCTTTCAAAGTTACAGATCTCTCGACATAAGTGGACAGAACACGTCGCCAATGGAACGCCCTCAAAAGCTTTTTTATTTATTTCCTTTGAAGTCCGTCTTGTAAAAGCTCTCAGGTATCTGCCAGGTTCAGTTCGTTTCATCTCAATGAGTTGTAAATTGTATTTTGCATTGTAAAAATACCTCAGGCGGAGGGCAAGTGTTCCATTAGGCTGAAGAGCAGTTTGAAGAGGCCCTAGCTCCACATTCTGCTGCTCAACCTGCAGGCGTATTACCATTCGAAAATGCTCAGCCATTTCCCTTAGAAGGCGGACATCGCGTCCAGAATGAACTAACGCAACAACATCGGCTGAAGGAAGGGCTTCACAAACACCCCTCCCAGCAGGATCAGTGCATATCACAAACCGCCTGTCCCAGCAGAGTCAGTGTGTACCACAAACACCCCTGTCCCAGCAGGGTCAGTGTGTACCACAAACCCTCTCTCCCAGCAGGGTCAGTGTGTACCACAAACCCTCTCTCCCAGCAGGGTCAGTGTGTTCCACAAACCGCCTGTCCCAGCAGGGTCAGTGTGTACCACAAACACCCCCTGTCCCAGCAGGGTCAGTGTGTACCACAAACCCTCTCTCCCAGCAGAGTCTGTGTGTACCACAAACACCCACTGTCCCAGCAGGATCAGTGTGTACCACAAACACCCCCTGTCCCAGCAGGGTCTGTGTGTACCACAAACACCCCCTGTCCCAGCAGGGTCTGTGTGTACCACAAAACCCCCTGTCCCAGCAGGATCAGTGTATACCACAAACCCCTGTCCCAGCAGGATCAGTGTGTACCACAAACACCCCTGTCTCAGCAGGGTCTGTGTGTACCACAAACCCTCTCTCTCAGCAGGGTCTGTGTGTGCCACAAACCCTCTCTCCCAGCAGAGTCTGTGTGTACCACAAACCCGCTCTCCCAGCAGGGTCTGTGTGTACCACAAACCCTCTCTCCCAGCAGGGTCTGTGTGTACCACAAACCCTCTCTCCCAGCAGGGTCTGTGTATACCACAAACCCTCTCTCCCAGCAGGATCAGTGTGTACCACAAACCCCTGTCCCAGCAGGGTCTGTGTGTACCACAAACCCTCTCTCCCAGCAGGGTCAGTGTGTACCACAGACACCCCCTGTCCCAGCAGGGTCTGTGTGTACCACAAACCCTCTCTCCCAGCAGGGTCAGTGTGTACCACAAACACCCCCTGTCCCAGCAGGATCAGAGTGTACCACAAACCCCTGTCCCAGCAGGGTCTGTGTGTACCACAAACCCTCTCTCCCAGCAGGGTCTGTGTGTACCACAAACACCCCCTGTCCCAGCAGGGTCAGTGTGTACCACAAACACCCCCTGTCCCAGCAGGGTCAGTGTGTACCACAAACACCCCCTGTCCCAGCAGGGTCTGTGTGTACCACAAACCCCTGTCCCAGCAGGGTCTGTGTGTACCACAAACACCCCCTGTCCCAGCAGGGTCAGTGTGTACCACAAACACCCCCTGTCCCAGCAGGGTCTGTGTGTACCACAAACACCCCCTGTCCCAGCAGGGTCTGTGTGTACCACAAACACCCCCTGTCCCAGCAGGGTCTGTGTGTACCACAAACCCGCTCTCGCAGCAGGATCAGTGTGTACCACAAACACCCCTGTCCCAGCAGGGTCTGTGTGTACCACAAACTCTCTCTCTCAGCAGGGTCTGTGTGTACCATAAACCCGCTCTCCCAGCAGGGTCAGTGTGTACCACAAACACCCCCTGTCCCAGCAGGGTCAGTGTGTACCACAAACACCCCCTGTCCCAGCAGGGTCAGTGTGTACCACAAACCCTCTCTCCCAGCAGAATCAGTGTGTACCACAAACACCCCCTGTCCCAGCAGGATCAGTGTGTACCACAAACCCCTGTCCCAGCAGGGTCTGTGTGTACCACAAATACCCCCTGTCCCAGCAGGGTCAGTGTTGGCACTTCTTGCTGCTGAGTCACAAGGTTGCGGCTTCAAGCCCCACACCAGATAGTGACGCTCCCAGTGCAGATACAGAGGGAGCGCTTGAAGGGATAATTACAAGTCCTAGCCCTTTTCGGGCTACCCCAGGTCAGGCGTATTCCCCAGACGTTCACCTTCAACTAAAGTTAAAGATAGCCGAATTCTATAAGAATTGGGTCTAAAGGTCAGACTACCTCTCCCTAAAGGAAAGGAACGACGTGAAGATGTTACCGTCCTCCGGATAGCACTTTTAATAAGTTTAACTAGACTGTAACCGTCCGGATATTATGAGGGTCCGGAATACCCCCCAGAATTCTGCAACTCCTTTGAGTGTACAGAAATTGAGTTCGCGAGTTTATACAGAAATACTCTGTGAGACAATTCTAAAAATATATAGATTTATTTAAAAGCCGACATTTAGTTAACAGCTGTTATGGCAATCGCAACTTTAACCGTTCAAAATACAAATAGCTTACATTTCTTATCAGAGATCCTTATTCTCAAATCTTAACTTCGTTACATTTCCACACTTCTACTTATTTCTTAATCCAGAATATCCACCAAAATCAAATACCTTGATTACCCGAGACTCAGAGTTGTAAACTTACAGAGCGTGCCTGTGAAGTTGAGAAAAGCTTGCCCTTCCAGCGACTTCTGACTTTTCATCTGAAAAGCTCTTATTTTTATACTCTTTTTTAGTGGTATTTTCTTTGAAGTATTCTGCTGGTGTAAGCTAATTGTCTCTAGTGATACTCTATTGAATTGTTTTCTATTGTTACTGTTGTTTCAACTGTTGCATCCAGACTTGTGTCTCTACCTTTAGGTGTTTCAAAAACCATCATAAAAAAAAATATGACAGTAGTATTTATTTGATGTGATTCTTATCGAAGGTTTTCCATTCAATTCTAACACTACTTTAACTGGTTATTATCAGACGTTGTGACTCCGTGGTATTCCAAGTTCAATACAAGAACAATGTAATTGCTTGGTGTATCTATTGATGTCATATCTACAAAATCTCTCTGTAGGTACTTTTTACAACTTGTAAATTGAAAACACTTCTCTTAGGGTGTTTACTTGTTTTCTTGCTATCTCAATTGGTTGCATATTTAATCGTGTTTCCTGTTTCTAAGTTTAACATAAAACTATTTTACGGCAGGTATTTCTTTTGCTTGATGTCATTTTTTCAAAGGCACTTGGTTTTTTTAATGTTCTGTGCACCTGTTCGACATGTTAGATTATGACACTTTACTTGGGTCATTCCATTGTGTTGGTTCCAATGTTCAGACATAGAGGAACCTTCAGCCTGCTGTTTCAATAGGGCCATGTCTTTGTATTTACAAACATTTCCCATTTCAAAGCTTGTGGTGTTTTACAGCTTTGTGTTAACAAACCATCTTATCTCAGAAGCCTGTATTTCTGTTTTACGGCTTGTGTCGTCGAGGCTTTTAGATTTTTAACCCCAGTTTGTCATGTTTTAATATTATCAAATCTGTTTACAGGATGATGTATTTCTTGGAATATGGCTATTTCCCTCACACGCTGCACTGTCAGCCCTGACTGCTCTCTCAGTTGGATGTACAAGATCCCACGGCACTATTCAATAATAGAGCACGGGAGCTCTCCCAGTGTTCTGGCCAACATTTACCCCTCAACCACCATCACGAAGATTGTTTATCTGGTTATTTCTCTCGTTGCTGTTTGTGGGAGCTTGCTGTGCGCGAATTGGCTGCTGCGTTTCCTACATTACAACAGTGACTGCGTTCCAAAAATTGCTTCATTGGCTGTAAAGCGCTTTGGGACATCCTGAGGTCGTGAAAGATGCTGTAGAAATGCAAGTCTTTCTTGACTGCCGTCTAGATTTCTCAGTTAAGAATAAATCCCTTCCATTGATCCGAAACATGATTATAAAATCCTAGCCGCGATTGACAATGGCTGGGAGTTGCAGATATCGTTATAAGAACATAAGAAATAGGAGCAGGAGTCGGCCATACAGCCCCTCGAGCCCGCTCCACCATTCAATAAGATCTCTGCTCCAGAGGGCTGTGGATGCTGAGTCGTTGAGTATATTCAAGGCTGAGATCGATAGATTTTTGGACTCTAGGGGAATCACGGGATATGGGGATCGGGAATCAGCCATGATCTCATTGAATGGCGGAGCAGGCTCGAGGGGCCGTGTGGCCCACTCCTGCTCCTGATTCTTATGTTCTTACGTTCTTATCATGGCTGATCTTCGACCTCAACTCCACTTTCCCGCCCGATTCCCATATCCCTTGATTGCCTTTGTGTTCAAAAATCTATCGATCTCTGTCTTGAATATACTCAACGACTGAGCCTCCACAGCTCTCCGGGGTAGAGAATTCCAAAGATTCACCACCCTCTGAGTGAAGAAATTCCTCCTCATCTCAGTCCTTATCCTCTTATTCACCAGATTTCTCCTTTTTCCGTTGTAGGGAAACAACAGTCAGAAGCCTTTGCATTCCTGCCTTCCCACAGCCCTCTGATGTGTTCTGGAAGTACTTGGACCTGGCCACCTTTGGTCTACTTTACGCCCTGCCCTTGTTGGTGATCACCATTGTCTACACCGCTGTGGCCAAGAAGCTCTGGCTGCGGAACGCCATCGGGGACATCACCGTGGAGCAATACATCGCCCACCGCCGCAAAAAGAAGAAGACCATCAAGATGATGATGCTGGTGGTGGTGGTCTTTGCCGTCTGCTGGTTCCCCCTCAACTGCTACGTGGTCCTCATCTCCAGCCAGCTCATTCGGACCAGCAATGCCCTGTACTTCACCTTCCATTGGCTCGCCATGAGCAGCACCTGCTACAATCCATTCATCTACTGTTGGTTGAACAGCAAGTTTCGCACCGAGCTGAAGACCATTCTGGGCAGGTGCAGGAGAACAAAGAGCTCAGAAGGCAAGGTGGCGCCCACTGTCTCCAGCAGGACCAGTCGGAAGGCCTGGCCGGAGGACCAGGGCAGTTACAATCCTCGCCCAACTATGGCAGATAAGAAATCTGAATTGCCCGGGCTGGAAGATAACGATGGAGATGTACGTATATATTTAACCGACTAGTACATTTCCTGTGGTGTTGCGCGGTTGGTTCGATGAATAGGTTTTCTTCTAAGGTGTCAACTGTGGCTCAGTGGGTAGCACTGTCGCCTTTGACAAAGCATAACAAAGACCGACTATTTCCACCTCCGTAACATCGCCCGTCTCCGCCCCTGCCTCAGCTCATCCGCTGCTGAAACCCTCATTTGTGACTTTGTTACCTCTAGACTTGACTATTCCAATGCACTCCTGGCTGGCCTCCCACATTCCACCCTACGTAAACGTGAGGTCTTCTAAAACTCGGCTGCCCATGTCCTAACTCGCACCAAGTCCCGTTCGCCCATCACTCCTGTGCTCGCTGACCTACATTGGCTCCCGGTTAAGCAGCACCTCGATTTCAAAATTCTCATCCTTGTTTCCAAATCCCTCCATGTCCCCACCCCTCCCTATCTCTGTAATCTCCTTCAGCCCCACAACCCCCTGAGATATCTGCGCTCCTCTAATTCTGCCCTCTTGAGGATTCCTGATTATAATCGCTCAACCTTTGGTGGCCGTGCCTTCTGTTGCCTGGGCCCTAAGCTCTGGAATTCCCTACCTAAACCTTTCCACCTCGCTACCTCTCTTTCCTCCGTTTAGAGGCTCCTTAAAACCTACCTCTTTGACCATGCTTCAGATCACCTTCCCTAATTTATCCTTATGTGGCTCGGTGTCGAATTTTTTGCCTTATAATACTTCTCTGCAGCGCCTTGGGACGTTTTATTATGTTAAAGGCGCTCTATAAATACAAGTTGTTGTTGTTTTTGTTGAGTCAGAAGGTTGTGGGTTAAAGTCCCACTCCAGAGACTTGAGCATAAAAATCTAGGCTGACGCTCCCAGCGCAGTACTGAGGGAGTGCTGCACCATCGGAGGTGCCGTCTTTCGGATGAGATGTTAAACCGAGGCCCCGTCTGCTCCCTCAGGTGGACGCAAAAGATCCCATGGCACTATTTCGAAGAAGAGCCGGGGGGAGAGTTCTCCCCGGTGTCCTGGCCAATATTTATCCCTCAATCAACATCACTAAAAACAGATTATCTGGTCATCATCACATTGCTGTTTGTGGGAGCTTGCTGTGCGCAAATTGGCTGCCGTGTTTTCTACATTACAACAGTGACTACACTTCAAAAAGTACTTCATTGGCTGTAAAGTGCTTTGGGACTTCCGGTGGGTGTGAAAGGCCCTATATAAATGCAAGTCTTTCTTTTATACAGAAGATGGCAATGGAGTTGGGAAGGGAGCCTTCAGGAACTCCCTCCACAGCACCACCCACTGGCCAGGGCCTGTAACTACATGGTTACAGACAACTGTTTACATACAAAGATTTCCATTCTAAACATTTACAGTTAAATATAAGATTACATAGAAATTACATAGAATTTACAGCACAGAAACAGGCCATTAGCCCAACTGCTCCGTGCCGGTGTTTATGCTCCACACGAGCCTCCTCCCACCCCTCTTCATCTCACCCTATCACCATATCCTTCGATTCCTTTCTCCCTCATGTGTTTATCTAGCTTCCCCTTAAATGCATCTCTGCTATTCGCCTCACCCACTCCCTGTGGTAGTGAGTTCCACATTCTCACCGCTCTCTGGGTAAAGAAGTTTCTCCTGAATTCCATATTCAGTTTATTCGTGACTATCTGATATTTACAACCCCTCACTTTGGTCTCCCCCACAAGTGGAAAGATCTCTGCGTCTATCCTAGCGAACCCCTTTATAATTTTACAGGCCTCGGTGATGAGGGAGTGCCGCAGTGCTGAGGGAATGAGGCAGTGCTGAGGGAGTGAGGCGGTGCTGAGGGAGTGAGGCGGTGCTGAGGGAGTGAGGCGGTGCTGAGGGAGTGACGCAGTACCGAGGGAGTGAGGCGGTGCTGAGGGAGTGAGGCAATGCTGAGGGAGTGATGCAGTACCGAGGGAGTGAGGCGGTGCTGAGGGAGTGAGGCAGTGCTGAGGTAGTGAGGCAGTGCTGAGGGAGTGATGCAGTACCGAGGGAGTGAGGCGGTGCTGAGGGAGTGAGGCAATACTGAGGGAGTGAGGCGGTGCTGAGGGAGTGAGGCAATGCTGAGGGAGTGACGCAGTACCGAGGGAATGAGGCAGTGCTGAGGGAGTGAGGCAATGCTGAGGGAGTGATGCAGTACCGAGGGAGTGAGGCGGTGCTGAGGGAGTGAGGTGGTGCTGAGGGAGTGAGGCGGTGCTGAGGGAGTGAGGCGGTGCTGAGGGAGTGAGGCGGTGCTGAGGGAGTGAGGCAGTGCTGAGGGAGTGAGGCAGTGCTGAGGGAGTGACGCAGTACCGAGGGAGTGAGGCGGTGCTGAGGGAGTGAGGCAGTGCTGAGGGAGTGAGGCGATGCTGAGGGAGTGAGGCAGTGCTGAGGGAGTGAGGTGATGCTGAGGGAGTGAGGCGGTGCTGAGGGAGTGAGGCAGTGCTGAGGGAGTGAGGCAGTGCTGAGGGAGTGAGGCAGTGCTGAGGAAGTGAGGCGGTGCTGAGGGAGTGAGGCAGTGCTGAGGGAGTGACGCAGTACCGAAGGAGTGCCGCAATCCAGTGGCGAGAGAGTGCAGCGCTACTGAGAGAGTGCCACATCGCCAGAGGTGCCATCTTTGGATGAGGTGTTAGACCAAAGCCTGTTTGGTTGGATGTTAAAAAGCTGTAACCGGGGAGACAGAGGGACTGGCAATCTGGAGTGATGAGATCGGATGGGCTGAAGGGCCTTCTTCTACCAAACTCACCTGATTGTCTTTCTCTCACAGGCAAATACAACGAACCCCAAGAACATGTGATGACCACGTGGAAATTCGAAAGCAACAAATACTTCAGTAACTCCCAGAAATGAAGTCCAAACTCCAATTAATCCACCTCATTCCACCAGAAGGTTTATGAAGCAAAGATCCATACAGTTGACCTTAAGCCCACGTCCAACCAAGATTTGAATATCACCCCCATATCCTTGGCACATTCCAGGACCGGCTATGAGGCGGAGTCTTGGGGCTGGATTTTGTCTTGGGGTCGGGTTGGGGTCGTGTCATCTGCATTTCCCGACTCCAGATTAATGTGGATGAATGATGCAATTTTCACTTAATTGGGCAATTGAGTTCCAGCATGTGGGAACCCATGAACCTATTAGTGGTTTCAGTCTGAAAGTCGCCTCTGATGATGTCATCATTGCTGCTGCCTGGTCTCAGAGACTGACTGGATGTTGGTGAGAGAGGACCTGCTGGCTTTTGCTGTGAGTGGATCTGGATGCGAGAGAGAGACAGAGAGAGAGAGAGAATTTTTTTGCATCCAAGTCCTCTCACAGCAAAGGCCAGGCAGTCTCTGAAGACATTCAAGGCAGCAGCATCAGAGGCGACTTTCAGACCTAATACTACTACTACCTTCATCACATCTCCGTTGTAATAGTGGACCTGCAGCTGATAGTCAGCTATCCACTTGTGCTCCCGCCAGGTTTCACTGGAGTGTTTCACATCAGGCGTACTTCACGTCGGAAAAGGGTTAAACTAGCTAAAATGTTTCAAAATGGCATTACAGAGCCAATTTAGGGCTTGTTAAGGGCTTTAATGGCCTCTCCCGCCTCTTGGAGGCGGGACGGAGTCGGGAACACCGCGACTGATTTTGTCAAAATTGCGTGGAGGTGGGATGGAGTTGGGATGGGGTCGGGACCCCCGACCCCGCAAATTTAACCCCCCCACACGCCTCCAAACTCGACTCCACGGGTCATTGAAAATCCAGCCCCAGGTGTCTGATAGGCGACTCCTCTCTCCCCTCTGGCCAGCAATCTCGCTCTATCACAATCTTTGTCATAAATATTGATGTTCGTTGCTATTTGAGATTTCCTCCCATGTTCATCCTAGGATGCAGCCAGGTCCATCCCACACCATCTACTCCCTCTCGCACCCTCGCTGTGTGGAATTCGAGACTCCTAGACAGATTGCGTGGGCTGAACAGTACTTTAGACAAGGAGTTACGTCAACTACGCTGGATAGACTGAACGGCGTATTGTGCAGAGGAGTGGGAACCATTGACAACGTAACCTGGATATAAAGGCAAATGTGCGGGTGCTGGGACTCTGAAAAATAAGCAGAAAATGCTGGAAATACTCAGCGGGTCAGGCAGCCTCCGTGGAGAGAGAAACAGAGTCAACGTTTCAGGTCGATGAGCTTTCGTCAGAACTGGAAGAAGTTAGCGATGTAGCAGATTTTGAGCAAGGGAAAGCGGGGCGGGGGAGGAAAGAACACAAGGGAAGGTCTGTGCTAGGGTGGAAGGCAGGAGAGATCAAATGGCAAAATGGGGCAAAGGCAAAAGGGGGTGGTAATGGGACAAGTAAAGAAACAAAAGATGGGCCTAGAGGAGGTGTAAATGGCAACAGCAGAGCCATTGCCATCACCCACTGTCCGAGAAAATGGGAGCAGTGGTTTTGATCTGAAATTGTTGCATTTCAATATAGCACTATAACACTCCTCGGCATTGCACTGAGGCGTCACCCTGGCGGAGCAAGTTCAGGCCCGAGAATGGACAACCTTCTGGCTCAGAGGCACGAGCGCTACCAAAAGAACCGGGGGGAGGGGGGGAGATGAGGAAACATTGAGGGAGTGAGGCGGTGCCGAGGGAGTGAGGTAGTGCCGAGGGAGTGAGGCAGTGCCGTGGGAGTGAGGAAACTTTTTTTACGCAGCGAGTTGTTGTGCTCTGGAATGCGCTGCCTGAAAGGGCGGTGGAAGCAGATTCAATGGTAACTTTCAAAAGGGAATTGGATAAATACTTGAAGGGGAGAAAGTTTGCAGGCCTGCGGGGGCAAAGGAGTGGGTCTAATAGCAGAGCTCTTTCAAAGAGCCGGCACAGTGACGATGGGCCGAATGGCCTCCTTCTGTGCAGTATCATTCCATGATTCTAACTGAGCACAACCGACGCAACAATTGGGATCCATCCCACGGCCCTCAACTTTTTTTCACAGAATCACAGAATCCCCACAGTGCAGATAGAGGCCATTTCGGCCCATCGAGCCTGCACCGACACATATCCCACCCTATCCCCACGTATTTAATCCCCCTAACACTAAGGGTCAATTTATCATAGCCAAATCAACATCTTTGGACTGTGGGAGGAAACCGGAGCACCCGGAGGAAACCCACGCAGACACGGGGAGAATGTGCAAACTCCACACAGACAGTCACCCGAGGCCGGATTCGAACCTGGGTCCCTGGCGCTGTGAGGTAACAGTGCTAACCACTATGCCACCGTGTTGCCCTATCACACCCGGTCACAGAGTAGTAGTAAAGGAGGTGTTCCACTGCCGGATCCCAGTGGTGAGAATGTGGAACTCGCTACCACGTGGAGTGGGTGAAGTGAATAGCGTAGATGCATTTAACGGGAGCTAGAAATAAGAACATAAGAAATAGGAGCAGGAGTCGGCCATTTGGCCCCTCGAGCCTGCTCCGCCATTCAATAAGATCATTGCTGATCTTCTACCTCATCTCCACTTTCCTGCACCATCCCCATATCCCTTGATTCTCTTAATATTCAGAAGTCTGTCGATCTCTGTCTTGAATATACTCAATGACTGAGCCTCCACAACCCTCTGGGGTAGAGAATTCCAAAGATTCACCACCCTCTGAGTGAAGAAATTTCTCCTCATCTCAGTCCTAAATGGCCGACTCCTTATTCTGAGACTGTGACCCCCTGGTTCTAGACTCGCCAGCCAGGGGAAACATCCTCCCTGCATCTACCCTGTCAAGCCCTGTAAGAATTTTGTATGTTTCAATGAGATCCCATCTCATTCTTCTAAACTCTAGAGAATATAAACCTAGTCTACTCAATTACTCCTCATAGGACAATCCCCCCATCCCAGGAATCAGTCTGGTGAACCTTCATTGCACTCCGTCTATGGCAAGTACATCCTTCCTTAGGTAAGGAGACCGAAACTGTACACAATACTCCAGGTGTGGTCTCACCAAGGCCCTATATAATTGGAGTAAGACATCTTTACTCTTATACTCAAATCCTCTTGTATAGAAGAATGAGAGGTGATCTTATCGAAATGTATAAGATTCTGAGAGGGCTTGACAGGGTAGATGCTGAGAGGCTGCTTCCCCTGGCTGGGGAGTCTAGAACTATAGGGCATAGTCTCAGGATTAGGGGTCGGCCATTTAGGACTGAGTTGAGGAGGAATTTCTTCACTCAAGAGGGTTGTGAATCACTAGAATTCTCTGCCCCAGAGGGCTGTGGATGCTCAGTCGTTGAGTATATTCAAGGCTGAGATCGATAGATTTTTGGACTCATGGGGAATCAAGGGAATGGGGATCGGGCAGGAAAGTGGTGTTGAGATAGAAAATCAGTCATTATTTTAATGATTGGTGGAGCGGACTCGAGGGGCTGTATGGCCTACTCCTGCTCCTAATTCTTATGCTCATATCTTATTAAGAGCAATTTGTGAAGAAAATCAGGTGAATTGACATAAAAGGTGGGCAAATGATAAATCAATGCGCAAGTAATTAAAGGGATTGTTCAAAGGAATAAATAGGCAGACATGGGATGTTATATCGGAATAACAAACACTATTGAGAACAACTGATCGCAAATATATGGAAGTGTTCGACTTAAATTAGGGGTTAAATGGTATCAGAAACAACTGGATTCCTCATTTTACGAATAAATGAAAATCTGGAAATCAGATGAGAAGATGGTTTGGCATAAGGTGAGAAGGTTTGGATTGCTGTGTTATGCTCGGCAGCCTTGCAGGCATTGTTTTACGATATGATAGAATTCTTCATTAAGATGGAGAGTGAAGTAATAGTTGACTCAGAGACTAGGGTCCTGAATTTAAATAAAGGAAACTACGATGGTATGAGGCGCGAGTTGGCTAGGCTGGATTGGGGAATGTTACTTAAAGGGTTGACAGTGGATAGGCAATGGCAAACATTTAAAGATCGCATGGATGAACTACAGAATTTGTTCATTCCTGTTTGGCATAAAAATAAAACAAAAAAGGTGACTCAACCGTGGCTAACAAGGGAAATTAGGGATAGCATAAGATCCAAGGAGAGGACATATAAATTGGCCAGAATAAGCAGCAAACCTGAGGATTGGGAGCAGTTTAGGATTCAGCAAAGGAGGACAAAGAGATTAATTAAGAGGGGGAAAATAGAGTATGAGAGTAAGCTTGCATTGGAACATAAAAACTGACTGTAAAAGCTTCTATAGATATGTGAAGAGAAAAAGATTGGTGAAGTCAAGCGTAGGTCCCTTGCAGTCAGAATCAAGGGAATTTATAATGGGGAACAAAGAAATGGCAGACCAATTAAATACATACTTTGTTTCTGTCTTCACAAAGGAGGACACAAATAAACTCACAGAGATGTCGGGGAACATAGGGTCTAATGAAAGGGAGGAACTGAATGAAATCAGTATTTGTAGGGAAATGGTGTTCGGGAAATTGACAGGATTGAAGGCCGATAAATCCCCAGGGCCTGATAATCTACATCCTAGGGTACTTAAGGAAGTGGCCCTAGAAATAGTAGATGCATTGCTGGTCATCTTCCAAAATTCTATAGACTCTGGAAGAGTTCCCATGGATTGGAGGGTAGCTAATGTAACACCACTATTTTAAAAAGGTGGTAGAGAGAAAATGGGGAATTATAGACCGGTAAGCCTGACATTGGTAGTGGGCAAAATGCTAGAGTCCATTATAAAAGATGTAATAGCAGAGCACTTGGAAAACAGTGACAGGATCGGACAAAGTCAACATGGATTTACAAAAGGTAAATCATGCTTGACTAATCTACTGGAATTTTTTGAGGATGTAACTGGTAGAATAGATAAGGGAGAACCAGTGGATGTGGTGTATTTGGACTTTCAGAAGGCTTTCGATAAGGTCCCGCATAAGAGATTAGCGTGCAAAGTTAAAGCACATGGGATTGGGGGTAAGGTACTGATTTGGATAGAAAACTGGTTGGCAGACAGGAAGCAAAGAGTTGGAATAAATGGGTCTTTTTCCGAGTGGCAGGCAGTGACTAGTGGGGTACCGCAGGGATCGGTGCTAGGACCCCAGTTATTCACAATATATATTAATGATCTAGACAAGGGAACTCGATGTAATATCTCCAAGTTTGCAGATGACACAAAGCTGGGTGGGCGTGTGTGCTGTGAGGAGGATGCAGAGAAACTGCAGTATGATTTGGACAGGTTGGATGATTGGGCAGATGCATGGCAGATGCAGTATAATGTGGATAAATGCGAGGTTATCCACTTTGGTGGCAAAAACAGGAAGCAGATTATTATCTGAACAGCAATAGAGTCGGAAAAGGGGAAGTGCAACGAGACCTGGGTGTCCTTGTGCACCAGTCACTGAAGGTAAGCATGCAGGTGCAGCAGGCAGGTTAAGAAGGCAAATGGTATGTTGGCCTTCATAGCGAGAGGATTCGAGTACAGGAGCAAGGATGTCTTGCTGCATTTGTACAGGGCCTTGGTGAGACCACACCTTGAGTATTGTGTGCAGTTTTGGTTGCCTTATCTGCGGAAGGATGTTCTTGCCATGGAGGGAGTGCAGCGAAGATTCACCAGACTGATACCTGGGATGGCAGGAATGACGTATGAAGAGAGATTGGGTCGATTAGGCTTATATTCGCTAGAGTTTAGAAGAATGAGAGGGGATCTCATTGAAACTTATAAAATTCTAACAGGACTAGACAGACTAGATGCAGGAAGGCTGTTCCCGATGGTGGTGGAGTCCAGAACCAGGGGTCACAGTCTAAGGATAAGGGGTAAGCCATTTAGGACTGAGATGAGGAGGAATTTCTTCACCCAGAGAATGGTGAACCTGTGGAATTCTCTACCACAGAAGACAGTTGAGTCCAATTCATTAAATATATTCAAGAAGGAGTTAGATATATTTCTTAAGGCTAAGGGGATCAAGGGATATGGGGCGAAGGCAGGGACAGGGTACTGAATTTGGATGATCAGCCATGATCGCATTGAATGGCGGAGCAGGCTCGAGGGGCCGAATGGCCTACTCCTGCTCCTATCTTTCTATGAGTGGAATTAATCTGCTTGTTGGAGAATGATATACACAAGGAATTTGTGAGCTATCTGAGGAGACTAGTTAGAGGGAACGTAAGAGCCCCAGATGCCTCTCGCTGTTCCAGGAGAAGTACTGTGGTCTGCATGTGGCTTCACTCTGGATGAGGTATTCCCTAACTGCAGTATATAGGTTGAATGATAGAAAGACTTCCATTCGTACAGCACCTTTCACCACCTCAGGACGTCCCAAAGCGCTTTACAGCCAATGAAGTACTTTTTGAAGTGTAGTCACTGTTGTAATGTAGGAAACATGGCAGCCAATTTGTGCACAGCAAGCTCCCACAAACAGCAATGTGACAATGACCAGATCATCTGGTTTTTTTTTGTGATGTTGAATGAAGGATAAATATTGGCCAGGACACTGGGGATAACTCCCCTGCTCTTCTTCGAAATTGCGCCATAGGATCTTTGACATCCACCTGAGAGAGCAGATGGTTTAACGTCTCATCCGAAAGACGGCACCTCCGACAGTGCAGCGCTCCACCACTGGGAGTGTCAGCCTAGATTTTTGTGCTCAAGTCTCTGGAGTGGGACTTGAACCCACAACCTTCTGACTCAGAGGCGAGAGAGAGTGCGACCCACTGAGCCACGGCTGATGGGGCCTAAAGTGAATCAATGTTCGGAGCAAGGAAGTTATAGGGTTGCACACCATTTGTACGGTTTCGTGCTCAACATTTTGCCTCACACCAACCAGAATGACTGAATTGGGGGAAAAGATATCGGTGCCTGTTCGGGCTCAACGGTAAAAGTTGCCCCTCAGACAGAAGCCTTACGGGTGGTTATAAATTTTGTCTGTAAGGGTATTATGTGTACTTAAATGGTTAATTCAGAAAGTAAGAAGAAAGCAGATCACTCAGAACTTGTTAAATTAATTACAAATGATACAGTGAGGGATCAGAAGGTGATTTCTTCACCCTCAAAGAGGGGAGCTGTAAGATACCTTATTCTTATTGGAAAATAAGATGCTCTGCAACTGGGTAAAATCCGGTTGGAACGAAAGAAAGAATGAACTTGCATTTCTATAGCGCCTTTCCCCACTTCAGGACCTCCCAAAGCCCTTTACAGCCAATGAAGTACTTGTGAAGTGTCGTCGCTGTTGTAATGTAGGAAATACGGCAGCTAATTTGTGCACAGCAAGCTCCCACAGACAGCAATGTAATAATGGCCAGATAATCTGACTTCAGTGAAATAACAACAGAAAATGCTGGAAACACTCAGCAGGTCAGGCAGCATCGAGGAGAGAGAAACAGAGTCAACGTTTCAGGTCAAGGACCCTTTGTCAGAACCGGAACAGGTTAGAGACGAGAGATTTTTAAGCAGAGGCAGGGAGGAGGGAGGAAAGAACAAAGGGAAAGGTCTGTGACAGGATGGAAAGCAGGAGAGAGTGACTGACAAAAGGATGATAATGCAAGGCAAAAAGAGAGGTAATGGGACAAGTTAAGAACAAAAGATGGCTCCAGATGAGGTGTAAATGGCGATGGCAGAATCATCAACAGCTGCCATCTGAAAAAATAGGGGCTGAGGTTATGTTCTGAAATTGTTGAACTCAATGTTGAGTCCAGAAGGCTGTAAAGTGCCTAATCGAAAGATGAGGTGCTGTTCCTCGAGCTTACCTTGAGCTTCATTGGAACAGTGTAAGAGGTCGAGGACGGTGAGGTCAGAGTGGGAGTGGAGGGGAGAATTAAAGTGACAGGTGACCGGAAGCTCGGGGTCAAGCTTGCGGACTGAACGGAGGTGTTCCGCAAAGCGGTCACCCAATCTGCGTTTGCTCTCCCCAGTATAGAGGAGACCGCATCGTGAGCAGCGAATACAGTATACTAAATTGTAAGAAGTACTAGTAAATCGCTGTTTCACCTGGAAGGAGTGTTTGGGGCCCTGGACAGTGGGAAGGGTGGAGGTAAAAGGGCAGGTGTTGCATCTCCTGCGCTTGCACGGGAAGGTGCCGTGGGAAATGGAACGGACACGGTCGAGGGTCATGTCAACCATGGTAGAGGGGAATCCTCGGTTGAGGAATAAGGAAGATGGACTGGAACCACAAATATGGAAGGTGGCATCGTCAGAATAGATGCAGTGGAGACGAGAAACTGGGAGAATGGAATAGAGTCCTTACAGGAAGCGGGTGGGAGGAAGTGTGTTCCAGGTAGCTGTGGGAGTCAGTGGGCTTGTAGTGGATGTTGGTAGATAGCCTATTCCCAGAAATGGAGACAGAGGAGTCAAGGAAGGGAAGGGAAGAGTCGGAGATGGACCATGTGAAGGTGAGGGAAGGGTGGAAATTGGAAGCAAAGTGAATGAAATTTTCTAGTTCAGGGCGAGAGCAGGAAACGGCACCGATACAGTCATCAATGTACTGGAAAAAGAGGTGAGGGAGGGGACCTGAATTGGACTGAACAAAGAATGTTCCACATATCCCACGAAAAGGCAGGCATAGCTAGGGCCCATGCGGGTTCCCATCTGTTTTAGTGATGTTGATGGAGGGATAAATATTGGCCAGGACACCGGGGAGTTCTCCCCTGCTCTTCTTCGAAATAGTGACCCTGGGATCTTTCACGTCCACCCGAGAGGGCAGACGGGACTTTGGATTAACGCCTCATCCGAAAGACGGCACCTCCGACAGCGCGGCATTACTGCACCCTCAATACTGAACCCAAGTGTCAGCCTCGATCTTTGTGCTCAAGCCACGGCTAAAATCGAGATGGGTCAGATGCAGTCAATGGCTGCTGCTGCCTGTGAGGATTTGAAAAAAAGGAGAAAACGCAGGAGCAGTTAGAAATGGCAGCACAGGAGAAGGATATTCGGCAGTTTAAAGATAAGATCGTTGGCCAACAAGCTGTAGTGGCTTGTTCAGGGGCACATAAGGGTTCTGCAAAAAGGAACAGCCTCGAAACTGAGTGAAAAGGGACAAAGTGAGAGGTGTAACTTAAGAACATAAGAATTAGGAGCAGGAGTCGGCCATTCGGCCCCTCGAGCCTGCTCCACCATTCAATAAGATCATGGCTGATCTTCGCCCTCATCTCCACTTTCTGATCCGATCTCCATATCCCTGGATTCCCCTGGAGTCCAAAAATCTATCGATCTCAGCCTTGAAGATACTCAACGATTCAGCATTCACAGCCCTCTGGGGCAGAGAATTCCAAAGATTCACAACCCTCTGAATGAAGAAATTCCTCCTCATCTCTGTCTTAAATGGCCGACCCCTTATCCTGAGACTATGCCCCCTAGTTCTAGACTCTCCAGCCATGGGAAACAACCTCTCAGCATCTACCCTGTCAATCCCCTGCAGAATCTCGTATGTTTCAATGAGATCACCTCTCATTCTTCTAAACTCCAGAGAGTATAGGCCCACTCTACACAATCTCTCATCGTAGGACAGCCCTCTCATCCCAGGAATCAATCTAGTGAGCCTTCGTTGCAGCACCTCCAAGGCAAGTATATCCTTCCTTAGATAAGGAGACCAAAACTGTGCACAGTACTCCAGGTGTGGTCTCACCAAGGCCCTGTACAATCTTCCCCTCACCTCCCCTTTCAGCATTCCGTAGGGACCGCTCTCTCCGAGACACCCTAGTCCACTCCTCTATCACCCCCAGCACCCCTTCCCCCTCGCCCGGCACCTTCCCGTGCACGCGCAGGAGATGCAACACCTGCCCTTATACCTCCCCCCTTCCCACTGTCCAGGGCCCCAAACACCCCTTCCAGGTGAAACAGCGATTTACTTGTACTTCTTGCAATTTAGTATACTGTATTCGCTGCTCACGATGTGGTCTCCTCTACATTGGGGAGACCAAACGCAGATTGGGTGACCGCTTTGCGGGACACCTCCGTTCAGTCCGTAAGGGGGACCCCGAGCTTCCGGTCGCTTGTCATTTTAATTCACTGCTCCACGCCCACTCAGACCTCACCGTCCTCGGCCTCGTGCATTGTTCCACGGAAGCTCAGCGTAAGCTCGAGGAACAGCACCTCATCTTCCGATTAGGCACTTTACAACCTTCTGGACTCAACATAGAGTTCAAAACAATTTCAGATCATAACCTCGGCCCCTACCATATATATCTATATATTTTTTTTATCCACACTTTTGCTTTGTGCCTTTTCCCCTTTTTTTCTCTCTCTCCCACATGGCAGCTGTCTTTCATCCTGCCAGCGCATTTCACACTTCTAGCCACCCTTTGTTTCTTAACCTGTCCTATTACCATCTCGTCTCGCCTTGAGCATCTCTTAATGTCTCTACTTCTCACTGACCTCCCCTTTTGTTCTTTTATTCCCTCCCCCAGCCTCCAAACTTGATTTTTCATCTGTTTCATTTCCTGCTTTTTTTTCAGTTCTGACGAAGGGTTTCGACCTGAAACGTTAACTCTGTTTCTCTCTCCACGGATGTTGCCTGGCCTGCTGAGTTTTTCCAGCGTTTTCTGTTGTTATTCCTGTACAATTGCAGCAAGACTTCCTCACTCTTATACTCCAACCCCCTTGCAATAAAGGCCCACATGCCATTTGCCTTCCTTATTGCTTGCTGTACCTGCATGCTAGCTTTCTGTGTTTCTTGCACGAGGACACTCAAATCTCGTAATATGTCAGGAGTGAGAGAGGCAGTTGCAATGACTCAAGAACGGAAACATTTACCGGGACTCGTGATAAATTTCTCGGTACAACAACTTGTATTTCTATAGCGCCTTGAGCGTAGTAAAGCGTCCCAAGGCGCTTCACAGGGGCGATTATCAAACAAAATTTGACACCGAGTCACATGAGGAGATATTAGGACAGGTGACCAAAAGCTTGGTCAAAGAGGTAGGTTTTAAGGAGCGTCTTAAAGGAGGAGAGAGTTCCAGAGCTCAGGGCCCGGGCAGCTGAAGGCACGGCCACCAATGGTGGGATGAAGGAAGAGGGGATGCCCAAGAGGTCAGAGTTGGAGGAACGCAGAGCTCTTGGAGGGCTGTAAGGAGTTGCAGAGATAGGGAGGGGGGCGAGGCCATGGAGGGATTTGAACCCGAGGACGAGGATTTTAAAATCGATGTGTTTCTGGACCGGGAACCAATGTTCCCCACCTTAATCTTAAATTGTGGAGCTAGGATGAGTCCAAATGTAGATATTGGGTTATTGATGATGTGATACGATATATGTTGCTGTGTTTCTTTTTTGTATTCTTGATAATTGAAAGTTAAATAAAATTCGAGCAAGTGATTTACCCTGTATCCTGTGTCTTTGATATATACGCTGTAGGTCCATCTCAGGTGCTGAATATAAGTTTTTTTATTACACAAGATTGCAATAGAGTTGCAAGACACTTCAGAAACGAAATATCTAGTGCCACCTAGTGGCCAGAGTCTGCAGCTACACTGTGACAGTTGACATAGCAAAATTGAATGGGAACTCTTGACTTAGATTTGATTATCGCTCCCATATCTGTGGCACATTCCAGGGCCAGATATGAGGCTAAGTCTTGGGCCGCGATTTTATCGATCGATGCGGCTTGGGAGCAGGTCAGGTGGCTTCCGGGTTTCAGTCCCGCCCCCAACGACATCCGGCCCACGGACGTGATTTTGCGTCAATTGGCCTTGTTAAGCCCGCCCTGCGGGCTTGCCGGCCAATTAGGAGGAAGCCGGTGTCAGATGACGTCATTTGAGGACGCATCATCTGTCAGTTTTCTTAAAGGGACCACGCACATTTTTTTTGACAGCTGATTTCTCAGTGTTTGCCAGCATTGAGGTGCTGCAAACACTGACAATCACTGTACAAAGGTGAGCTCTTGCACCCAGGCTCACCAGTGACTCCCTCCTTAGGCTAGAACAGATGGCAGCTGCAAGTGAGGTTACAGAATCGATCTGTCACTGGTGAGAGAGGTTCTCCCAATGAGGTGGGACTAGACATACAAATCAAAACTTGTCACCTACATAAAAGTCTAAATGCATTAAAAATGATTTTCCCAACATTTTCTTATCTCTGAAACTCACCAATGCACCATTGGATCCTTCACATACATAGAAACATAGAAGATAGGAGCAGGAGTAGGCCATTCGGCCCCTCGAGCCTGCTCCGCCATTCAATGAGATCATGGCAGATCATCCAAATTCAGTACCCTGTCCCTGCCTTCTCCCCATATCCCTTGGTCCCTTTAGCTTTAAGAAATATATCTAACTTCTTCTTGAATATATTTAATGAATTGGCCTCAACTACCTTCTGTGGTAGAGAATTCCACAGGTTCACCACTCTCTAGGTGAAGAAATTCCTCCTCATCTCAGTCCTAAGTGGCTTACCCCTTATCCTTAGACTATGACCCCTGGTTCTGGACTCCCCGGCCATCGGGAACATCCTTCCTGCATCTAGTCTGTCTAGTCCTGTTAGAATTTTATAAGTTTCAATGAGATCCCCTCTCATTCTTCTAAACTCTAGCGAATATAAGCCTAATCGACCCAATCTCTCCTCATACATCATTCCTGCCATCCCAGGTATCAGCCTGGTGAATCTTCGCTGCACTCCCTCCATGGCAAGAATATCCTTCCTCAGATAAGGCGACCAAAACTGCGCACAATACTCAAGGTGTGGTCTCACCAAGGCCCTGTACAACTGCAGCAAGACATCCTTGTTCCTGTACTCGAACCCTTTCGCTACGAAGGCCAACATACCATTTGCCTTCTTAACCGCCTGCTGCACCTGCATGCTTACCTTCAGCAACTGGTGCACAAGGACACCCAGGTCTCATTGCACTTCCCCTTCTCCCAATCTATTGCCATTCAGATAATAATCTGCCTTCCTGTTTTTGACACCAAAGTGGATAACCTCACATTTATCCACATTATATTGCATCTGCCATGCTTCTGCCCAATCACCCAACCTGTCCAAATCATACTGGAATTTCTCGGCATCCTCCTCACGGCACACACTCCCACACCACTTCTGCAGCTGTCATCAATGCATAAGCATTACAGTAGATTCACAACACGCCACACTTACCTAGCGTGGTGTCCGGACATTGGGAAGCCCGCAGTAGAAGTGTCAAAATTGGAAAAAAGCCTGTTAACTGCCTGTTAACAACCTGTTAACAAGCAGGTAAGTGGCTATAATCCTCTTCCCACCGTTAGGTGTTGGGTCCATGCGCAAATCGGGGACCCAACACTTGGTAATATTGCTTAGAGGCGGGTTGACAGCGGGTTTCCGACCTGCTGTCAATCTTTCCGATTTTGCCAGATGTCCCGCCTCCAAACCCGCCCCCTGATTGCCGGCAAAATTCCGGCCAAGGTGTCTGTTAGGCGACCCTCTCTCTCACCTCTGGCTACAATCTCGCTCTGTCACAATCTTTGTCGTATTTATTGACACGATGTTTGTTGCTGTTTGAGATTTCCCCCTGCGGTCATCCTAAGATGCAGCTAAGTACGCCCGACACGATCTTCTCCCTCTCGCGCCCTGGCTGTGTTGAAATCAAGACTCCTAGATGGAGCTACAATGTGACAGTCGACAAAGCAAAAATGGAATGGGAAATCTTGACATAGCCATTTACAACAGGAAATGTTGACAGTAAAACGTGACCAAATAGCGTGACAACAGGAAGTGGGGTTTCTGGCCAGAAAGTGTGCCAGATTTGTAATATATATAGATACCATTGTAACCAAGGTCATTTGGCAGTAGATGATGAATCTTATTAGTTTGAAAGGAGATATTGGACTCCCAAATGCACAGTGTTCTACTGGCTCATACAGATCAGGAAGGACCTAGTGCAAGAAAATCAAAAAGTTAGTATGCAGGTGCAGCAGGTGATCAAGAAGGCCAACGGAATGTTGGCTTTTATTGCTAGGGGGATAGATTATAAAAACAGGGAGGTATTGCTGCAGTTATATAAGGTATTGGTGAGACCGCACCTGGAATACTGCATACAGTTTTGGTGTCCATACTTAAGAAAAGACATACTTGCTCTCGAGGCAGTACAAAGAAGGTTCACTCGGTTAATCCCGGGGATGAGGGGACGGACATATGAGGAGAGGTTGAGTAGATTGGGACTCTACTCATTGGAGTTCAGAAGAATGAGAGGCGATCTTATTGAAACATATAAGATTGTGAAGGGGCTTGATCGGGTGGATGCGGTAAGGATGTTCCCAAGGATGGGTGAAACTAGAACTAGGGGGCATAATCTTAGAATAAGGGGCTGCTCTTTCAAAACTGAGATGAGGAGAAACTTCTTCACTCAGAGGGTAGTGGGTCTGTGGAATTTGCTACCCCAGGAAGCTGTGGAAGCTACATCATTAAATAAATTTAAAACAGAAATAGACAGTTTCCTAGAAGTAAAGGGAATTAGGGGTTACGGGGAGCGGGCAGGAAATTGGACATGAGGCTGAGTTCGGATCGGTCAAGGCCCTGTGGGTGGCCGGGTCCTGCTCCTACTTCTTGTGTTCTTTAGATTTGAGGTTAGGATCAGATCAGCCATGATCTTATTGAATGGCGGAGCAGGCTCGAGGGGCTGATTGGCCTACTCCTGCTGCTATTTCTTATGTTCTTATATTCTTATGACACAGGTTTGATTGTAGATCCGCCATAAGTTGCCTGATCTCAGATGAAGGGCAATACGATGGACCGAGGAACCTTGAAAACCAAAGTGGGGTAAGATTCAGCCAGGATTTCCAGTACCGATCAGATGCGCGCACATGACTGAGCTTGGCTGTGGTACCCCTACAGTCAAATAGCCCAGGCACAAAGAATGGCCATTTGGGCATGGTACTGGGCGGGCAGCTGGTGTCTATCGCACTGCAATGTAGAAAGAGTCAGGAGAGGAAGTGGTGGAGGTGGGGGAAACGCTGGAGGGGAATTCCAGAGCTTGGGGCCTTGGCAGCTGAAGGCACGGCCGCCAATGGTGGAGCGAAGGAAATTGGGGGATGCGCAAGAGGCCAGAATTGGAGGAGCGCAGAGATCTCAGAGGGTTGTGGAGCCCTTTTATTTGCCCCCCCCACCTTTTTTTTCCTCCTAGAAGCTGGCAGCTGTCCTTCATTCTGCCAGTGGATTTCACACTTCTTTCAGCCTTAATCTGTCACATTAACACCACCTCTAGCCTTGCATATCTCTTAATGTCTCTTAATGTCTCTTCATCTCCCCCTTTGTTCTTTTATCCCCTCCCCCTTTTCCCAGCTTTACCCTGGCCTTAAATCTATTTGATTTCCGGCTCTTCCCAGTTCTGACGAAAGGTCATCGACCTGAAACGTTAACTCTCTTTGTCTCTCCACGGATGCTGCCTGGCCTGCTGAGTTTTTCCAGCATTTTCTGTTGTTATTTATTTACTCTCTATCTTCATGATTTTAAACCCCTCGATCAAATCTCCTCTTAACCTTCTCTGCTCTAAGGAGAACAATCCCAGCTTCTCCAGTCTCCCCACATGACTGAAGTCCCTCATCCCTGGAACCATTCTGGTAAATCTCCTCTGCACCCTCTCCAAGGCCTTCACGATCTTCCTAAAGTGTGGTGCCCAGAATTGGACACAATACTCCAGCTGGGGCCGAACTAGTGTTTTATAAAGGTTCAGCATAACTTCCTGATCTGTCTGTTCAGTGTTGTCAGCTCATCTCGGGGTCAGGAGAGGGCTTAACACTTCTGTTGAAAAGAGCTTGTTCAGCAGGATAAATGAGAGGAGGTGGTGAAAGGTCACAGGATAGAACGCATCTCTGAATAACGGGGCAAATCACATCCTTACCACCATCCTTTGACCTCCTTGGTTGCCTAGGTTATTTCTGTCACTGAAAGAAAGACAGAACCTGCATTTATACAGCGACTTTCACAACCTCAGGATGTCCCAAAGCGCTTCACAGCCAATGAAGTACTTCTGAAGTGTACCCGCTGTCGTAATGTAGGAAATATGGCAACCAATGTGCGCACAGCAAGCTCCCATAAACAGCAAGGAGATAATGACTAGATACTCGTTTTTTAGTGATGTTGGTTGAGGGATAAATATTGGTCCAGGACATCGGGGAGAACTCCCCCCTGCTCTTCTTCAGAATAGTGCCCGCAAGATCTTTTATGTCCACCTGAGAGAGCAGACGGGGCCTCGGTTTAACGTCTCATCCGAAAGACGGCACCTCCGACAGTGCGGCGCTCCCTCAGCACTGCACTGGGTGTGTCGGCCTAGATTTTATGCTCAAGTCAAGGCTTTGGAAAGGGTGCAGAGGAGATTTATTAGAATGGCACCAAGTCCCGTTCGCCCATCACCCCCTGTGCTCGCTGACCTACATTGGTTCCTGGTTAAGCAGCGCCACGATTTCAAAATTCTCATCCTTGTTTTCAAATCCCTCCATGGCCTCGCCCCTTCCTATCTCTGTAATCTCCTCCAGCCCCACAACCCCCCGAGATATCTGCGCTCCTCCAATTCTGCCCTCTTGAGCATCCCTGATTATAATCGCTCAACCTTTGGTGGCCGTGCCTTCTGTTGCCTGGGCCCCAAGCTTTGGAATTCCCTCCCTAAACCTCTCCACCTCTCTACCTCTCTTTCCTCCTTTAAGACGCTCCTTAAAACCTACCTCTTTGACCAAGCTTTTGGTCACCTGCCCTAATTTATCCTTATGTGGATCGGTGTCAAATTTCTTGTCTTAAAATACTCCTGTGCAGCGCCTTGGGACGTTTTACTACGATAAAGGTGCTGTATAAATACAAGTTGTTGTTATTGTTGTTGTTGGTACCATGGATGAGGGACTTCAGTGATGTGGAGAGACTGGAGAAGCTGGGGTTGTTCTCCTTAGAGCAGAGTAGGTGAAGGGAAGATTTAATAGAGGTGTTCAAAATCATGAGGGGTTTTGATAGAGTAAATAAGGAGAACTGTTTCCACTGGCAGGAGGGTCGGTAACCAGAGGACACAGACTTAAGATAGTTGGCAAAAATGGCAGAGGGGAGATGAGGAGAATTTCTGTACACGACGAGTTGTTGTGATCTGGAACGCGCTGCCTGAAAGGGCGGTGGAGCAGATTCAATAGTAACTTTCAAAAGGGGAATTGGATATATACGTGATAAGGGAAAGATTTGCAGGACTGTGGGAAAAAGAGCAGAGGGGGAGTGGGACGAATTGGAGAGCTCTTTCAAAGAGCCGGCACAGGCACGATGGGCCGAATGGCCTCCTTCTGTGCTGTATCATTCTACAGGTCTCTGGAGTGCGACTGAAAGCAGGTCCTTCATTGAAGGGAACCAAATAAAGTGGCAAATCGAAGCCTGAGAGAAACTGGTGAGAAAGTGGCAGCCCTGAACTGAGACACGGTGAAAAGCCTCCGCGTCTGGGACACCTGAGCAGCATGTCGCCAAGAGGTAAGTGTGTCTCCTTGTCGCTACGGCAACAGTGAATCGAAGCCACTTTGCTCTGGGGCTTCACCTCGAGTGTTTAAGTGAGTGAACAAAAGATCGCAGCCTCCGTGCGAGCCAGTCGTCAGATGGGCTGAGAGCTGGGCGTTGGGCCCGCCATATCCCACCGAATCGCAGCTGCAAGGCCCGGTGGCATGGCAACGCCTGAGAAGGCCGTCTCTCAGGACAACGGAGCAGGATTGGCCTCCGACCAACACCCCCGCCCACACCCGCCCTCGGAGCTCCACCCCAGTAGGAGGCGACACCGAGGCTATGCAGCAACCAGCTCCAGAGATGCCAGCCAACAGCGGGTACACCAGCCGGGAGCCAGCTGGCACGGGCTGAGGGGCCACCTCATTCCCGTGGGCTTTTGTCGGCGCCTTCCTTTAAATGCCCCTCCTGTGTGCTGCTGGCAGCTGGTGTTTCCTGGAAACAGAGAAACATAGAAGATAGGAGCAGTTTTGGTTTCCATATTTAAGAAAAGATATACTTGCTCTTGAGGCAGTTCAGAGAAGGTTCACTCGGTTGATTCCGGAGATCAGGGGGTTGACTTATGAGGAAAGGTTGAGTAGGTTGGGCCTCTACTCATTGGAATACCGAAGAATGAGAGGCGATCTTATCGAAACATATCAGATTGTGAGGGGACTTGATCGGGTGGAGGCGGGGAGGATGTTTCCACTGATGGGTGAGACTAGAATAAGTGGCTGCCGTTTCAAAACTGAGATGAGGAGAAACTTCTTCACTCAGAGGGTAGTAAATCTATGGAATTTGCTGCCTCAGAGAGCTGTGGAAGCTGCGACATTAAATAAATTTAAAACGGAGATAGACAGTTTCCTAGCTGATAAGGGATTAAGGGTTATGGGGAGCGGGCAGGGAAGTGGACGTGAGCCTAGGTTCAGATCAGCCATGATCCTATTGAATGGCGGAGCAGGCCCGAGGGGCCGTATGGCCGACTCCTGCTCCTACTTCTGATGTTCTTCTGTTCTTATGAGCAGGAGTAGGCCATTCGGCCCCTCGAGCCTGCTCCGCCATTCGATGAGATCATGGCTGATCATCCAAACTCAGTACCCTGTACCTGCCTTCTCCCCATATCCCTTGATCCCTTTAGCTTTAAGAAATATATCTAACTCATTCTTGAATATATTTAATGACTTGGCCTCAACTACCTTCTGTGGTAGAGAATTCCACAGGTTCACCACTCTCTGGGTGAAGAAATTCTTCCTCATTTCTGTCCTAAATGGCTTACCCCTTATCCTTCGTCTTTGATTGCTGGAGGCTCCAGGCCAATCCAGGAGGTCTGGCAACCCCTAGCTAGAGGTCTATCAGCCACCCCCACCGCGCCCCCACCCCCCAAAAAACCCTAGGCTGACGCTCCAGTGCCAGTACTGAGGGAGCGCTGCACTGTCGGAGGTGCCGACTTTTTGGAGGAGACGTTAAACCCGAGTCCCCCCGTCTTCCCTCTCTCAGGTGGACGTAAAAGATCCCACGGCCTCTATTGGAAGAAGAGCAGGGGAGGAGTTCTCCCCGGTGTCCTGGGGCCCAATATTTATCCCTCAGCCAACAGCACTAACAAAAAACCCCAGAGGATCTGGTCAATGCTGTTTGTGGGAGCTTGCTGTGCACAGATTGGCTGCCGCGTTTCCTACATTGCAACAGCGACTGCACTTCAAAACGTACGTCATTGGCTGGAAGGGCTTTGGGACGTCCCGAGGCACTGTCGAAATGCAAGTCTTTCTGTTTTTTTATTGGTCAAAGGACAAGCAGATCTTCCACACAAGACATCTGTGAAGATTGAAGAGAGAATTTTGAGGCGCTGGATGGTTCTCCCCATTTGTCTGGCAATGTTTCATCTTTCTCCTCTTCCTCCAGGGCTGACTCTTCACTGGGTTCCAGTCCCATGGGTACATCGGTCCAGTGGCCATTCTTCAGACGAGAGCCTGGACCTTGACTGTATGCCGGCTATTTGACCTTGAAGCGGTGGGGGGGAGGGGAAAGGGGGCGGCATTACGGGTGGCCCCCAAACCTCTTGCTCACCCACTGCCAACACCCGCAATAAATAAGGAGAATCAGTTTATCTGTTTCCACTGGCAGGGTCGGCAACCAGAGGACTATCTAAATTATCTAAAATAATTGGCAAAAAAGCTAGAGAGGAGATGAGGAGAATTTTTTTTATGCAACGAGTTGTTATGATAAGAACATAAGAAATAGGAGCAGGAGTTGGCCATTCGGCCCCTCGAGCCTGCTCCGCCATTCAATAAGATCATGGCTGATCTTCGACCTCATCTCCACTTTCCTGCACTATCCCCATATCCCTTGATTCCCTTAATATTCAAAAATCTATCAGTCTCTGTCTTGAATATACTCAACGACTGAGCCTCCACAACCCTCTGGGGTAGAGAATTCCAAAGGTTCACCACCCTCTGAGTGAAGAAATTTCTCCTCATCTCAGTCCTAAATGGCCGACCCCTTATTCTGAGACTGTGACCCCTGGTTCTAGACTCCCCAGCCAAGGGAAACATCCTCCCTTCATCTACCCTGTCAAGCCCTGTAAGAATTTTGTATGTTTCAATGAGATCACCTCTTATTCTTCTAAACTCTAGAGAATATAGGCCTAGTCTACTCAATCTCTCCTCATAGGACAATCCCCCCATCCCAGGAATCAGTCTGGTGAGCCTTCGATGCACTCCCTCTATGGCAAGTATATCCTTCCTTAGGTAAGGAGACCAAAACTGTACACAATGATCTGGAATACACTGCCAGCACCTGCTGTCCTTGGGAGCAGAGGTTATGATCTGAAGTTGTTGAACTCAATGTTGAGGCCAATGTTGAGGGCTTCACAAATAGAGGTATCGAGTACAAAAGTGTGGAAATTATGATGAACCTTATAAAACACTGGTTCAGCCCCAACTGGAGTACTGTGTCCAATTCTGGGCACCGCACTTTAGGAAGGATGTGAAGGCCTTAGGGAGGGTGCAGAAAAAATTTACGAGAATGATTCCAGAGATGAGAGACTTCAGTTACGTTGCTAGACTGGAGAAGCTGGGGTTGTTCTCCTTAGAGCAGAGAAGATTGAGAGGAGATTTGATAGAGGTGTTCAAAATCATGAGGGGGTCTGGACAGAGTAGATAGAGAGAAACTGTTCCCATTGGCGGAAGGGTCGAGAACCAGAGGACACAGATTTAAGGTGATTGGCAAAAGAATCAAAGGCGACGCAGCGAGTGGTTAGGATCTGGAATGCGCTGCCTGAAAGGGTGGTGGAGGCAGACTCAATCACGGCTTTCAAAAGGGAATTGGATAAGTCTCTGAAGGAAAGGAATTTGCATGGCTACGGGGAAAGGGCGGGGTAGTGGGACTAGCTGAGAATCGGCACGGGTTCGTCGGGCCGAATGGCCTTCTTCCGTGCTGTAACCATTCTATGATTCTATAAGGTTGCAAAGTGCCTAATTGAAAGATGAGGTGCTGTTCCTCGAGCTGCTGTTGAGCTTCAGTGGAACAGTGGGGGAGGCCGAGGACAGAGAGGTCAGACTGGGATGGAAAACTAACGCGAGCGGAAGCTCGGGGTCTCGCTTGTGGACTGAAGGGAGGTGTTCAGCAAAGCGGTCACCCAATCTGCGTTTGGTCTCCCCAGTGTAGAGGAGGCCGCATGGTGAGCAGGGGATACTATGTTGGAAGGAGTTAACTGGACCTAGGCCAGAGACTGGACCACTCAAACCTTCCCGATCTGCACTAGCCAATCGCCCAGTGGATAAAGTCGTTGAGCGGTGATGGAGGGGGCGAATTGGTACTTCTAAAAATGACAGCAATAAGAAGATTAGCACCCAGCTCTGAAGATTTGCAGGCAATTGTGAAGCCAAAGTAGACTGCACACCATCTGCAGTGAAGCTGGATCCGGCCTATGCACGGAATAACGAGTCCATTAACTAAAGTTTGGCAAGTAATTTTACTCAACGAATCAAGTGGCAAAAGAGGGGACTGATGAGCGAAGGGCCACATGACGGTGACATTCAACCGAGATTGGGGTCTAATTTGTCGAATTCTAGTCAACTGCAGCATTAAAGGCCCACTTGACCTTTTAGAGAAGCCGCTTCCTTTGATGGCCTGTGTTAAGGAGCTTCGGGTAGGTAAGTGAGGAGGAGGCGTTAGAAGGCTTCAAGCTGTCATAGAATAAAATCATAGAATAGCACCGCACAGAGGAGGCCATTCGGCCTATCGAGTCTGTGCCGGCTCTTTCGAAGAGCAATCCAGTTAATACCACTACCCCACTCTTCCCCCATATCCCTGCAATTATTTTCTCCTTCAAGTATTTATCTAATTCCTCTCGAAGGTTACAATTGAATCTGTATTCACCATCCTATCAGGCAGCGCATTCCGAATCCTAACCACTCGTTGCGTAACAAAAGTTTTTCCTCATGTCGCCTCTGGGTATCCTTACCTAAGGAAGGATATACTTGCCATAGAGGGAGTGCAACAAAGGTTCACCAGACTGGTTCCTGGGATGAGGGGATTGTCCTATGAGGACAGATTGAGTAGACTAGGTTTATATTCTCTAGAGTTTAGAAGAATGAGAGGTGATCTCATTGAAGCATACGAAATTCTTACAGGGCTTGACAGAGTAGATGCAGGGAGGATGTTTCCCCCTGGGGGCTGGGGAGTCTCGAACCAGGGGTCACAGTCTCAGAATAAGGGGTCGGCCATTTAGGACTGAGATGAGGAGAGATTTCTTCACTCAGAGGGTGGTGAATCTTTGGAATTCTCTACCCCAGAGAGCTGTGGAGGCTCAGTCATTGAGTATATTCAAGACAGAGAGCGATAGATTTTTGCATATTAAGGGAATCAAGGGATATGGGGATGGTGCAGGAAAGTGGAGATGAGGTCGATGATCAGCCATGATCTTATTGAATGGCGGAGCAGGCTCGAGGGGCCGAATGGCCTACTCCTGCTCCTATTTCTTATGTTCTTATGTTCTTTTGCCAATCACCTTAAATCTGCGCTCTGTCATTATCGAAACATTGGAAACAGTTTCTCCTTATTTACTCTATCAAAGCCCTCATGATTTTGAACGCCTCTATCAAATCTCCTCTTAGCCTTCTCTGCTCCAAGGAGAACAACCCCAGAAATATCAGATTCATATTATACTATGATGGAATTTTAACTCATTGGCCCAGAAATTGATCTCGCTCTGTTCCCGCGGGGGTAAGGCTTCCCCGCGATCTCTCACTCCGCTTGTGCTTTTTCAGATCCAGCTCGCACGAACTTGATGTTCCAGACATCAGCTGGGCAGTGCTTGCGTATCCCACCGGCGTAGTGAATTCGTGTGAGCTGTGGGATCACGTGACTCAGTTAGAGCCAATGGCAGCACACCATCTTCCATTCATAAGTTTCACATACGTGCTGTGAAATCTATGAATCTTACACCCCCCCAAAATAACAGCTAAACCTCAATTAAATTTAAAAAAAAACATCACATTAATAAAATAAGTATAGTTAAATAAATTAACCATTTTAAATAAAAAATTAAATTTTTGAAAAAATTTAAAATCTTTTAAAAAGTTATAAAAATAAACTTACATACACATAGATACATAGAAGATAGGAGCAGGAGTAGGCCATCCGGCCCTTCGAGCCTGCTCCGCCATTTAATGAGATCATGGCTGATCCTCCAATTCAGTATCCCGTCCCCGCCTTCTCTCCGTAACCCTTAACCCCTTTTGCCTGTAGAAATATATCTAATTCCCTCTTAAATATATTTAATGAGCTGGCGTACACTGCCCTCTGTGGCAATGAGTTCCACAGGTTCACCACCCTCTGAGTGAAGAAATTCCCCCTCATTTCTGTCCTAAATGGTTTAGCCCTTATCCTTAAATTATGTCCTCTAGTTCTGTTCTCACCCGCCAAGGGAAACATTCCTTCTGCATCTAGTCTGTCTAGACCTGTCAGAATTTTATACACTTCTATGAGGTCCCCTCTCAATCTTCTAAACTCCAGTGTGTACATCCCTAAATTACATAGTCTCTCCTCATAGGTCAATCCCGCCATTCCTGGTATCAGCCTGGTGAATCGCCGCTGCACCCCCTCCATGGCAAGAACATCTTTCCTCAGATGAGGCGACCAAAACTGTACACAGTACTCGAGGTGTGGTCTCACCAGTGCCCTGTACAGCTGCAGCAAGGTATCCCTGTTCCTGTATTCCAACCCTTTTGCTATGAAGGCCAGCATACCGTTTGCCTTCTTGACCGCCTGTTGCACCTGCATGCTCGCCTTCAGTGACTGGTGTACAAGAACACCCAGGTCTCTCTGTACTTCCCCCTCTCCCAATTTATTGCCATTTAAATAATAATTTGCCCTCCCGTTCCTGCACCCAAGGTGGATAACTTCGCACTTGTCCACATTATAGTGCATCTGCCATTTATCCGCCCAATCACCCAGTCTGTCCAAATCGCTCTGGAGCTTCCTGGTCTCCTCCTCTGAGCCCACCCCCCCTCCTAGTTTAGTGTCGTCTGCAAATTTCGAAATGCTGCATCCGACTCCCTGATCCAGGTCATTAATGTAAATTGTGAACAGCTGGGGACCCAGGACAGATCCCTGTGGTACCCCACTTGTTACTGCCTGCCATTCAGAAAATGAGCCGTTTATTCCACCTCTCTGTTTTCTATCTGACAGCCAGTTCTCTATCCACGTCAATACTTTCCCCTTTATCCCATGAGCTTCAATTTTCCATGCTAATCTTTTATGTGGGACCTTATCGAAGGCCTTTTGGAAGTCCAGGTACACCACATCTACTGGCTCTCCCCCATCTATTTTACCAGTTACTCCCTCAAAAAATTCCAATAGATTAGTCAAGCACGATTTACCCTTTGTAAATCCATGTTGACTCTGTCCTATCCTGTCCCCATTTGCTAAGTGCTCCGCTATTTCATCCTTAATGATGGACTCCAGCATTTTGCCCACAACTGATGTAAGGCTTACAGGTCTGTAATTACCTGCTTTTTCCCTACCCCCCTTTTTGAATAGTGGGGTAACGTTAGCTACCCTCCAATCCATGGGCACTGTTCCCGAGTCTAATGAATTCTGAAAAATCATACTTAGTGCATCCGCTATCTCTAGGGCCACCTCCTTCAGTACCCTAGGATGCATGTTATCAGGCCCTGTCTCTAAAAAAGATATACCTGTTAAAAAAAATTCAAAAAAATACTTAATTCACTACTTACCTTGTTAAAAGTGGGTCTTACTCCTCCTTTTTCCATTTCTAAAATCTTCCGTACTTACCTGCGCGTCCAAAGCATGAAGTGCACAGCGTGCGCGCAGCCTGTAGCGCGCACGCGATGCACCGAGGAACCGCCCCCTTTTCAAAAGACCAATTGCCGGTTTTCAGCGCATGCGCAGGGCATGCAGAAAACCGGCAATTGGAGTGGGAATACGCGAGAGTACGCAGTGCGTACTCTCGCGTCGCGGGATGAATTTTTGGCCCATTAACTCTGGGTTGCTGATCCAATATAACCAATGTGCGACCGTACCCAGCTTTATACTATGGTACTGGATCGGCGATATACTTCTAAGTCAGGATGATGTGTGACTTGGAGGTGGTGGTGTTCCCATGTGCCTGCTGCCCTCGTCCTTCTCGGTGGAAGAGGTCGCGGGTTTGGGAGGTGCTGCCGAAGAAGCCTTGGCGAGTTGCTGCAGTGCATCTTGTAGATAGTGCACACTGCAGCCACGGTACGCCGGTGGCGGAGGGAGTGAATGTTTAAGGTGGTGGATTTAGGCCCAGTTTCACCAATGAGCTCCTTTGAGGTCTTGGACTCAACAACAACTTGGGTTTATACGGCGCCTTTAACGTAGTAAATCGCCCCCCAGGGCACGTCACAGGACCAATCATCAATCAAAATTCGACACCGAGCCACATAAGGAGATAATAGCACAGAAAGAAAGACTTGCATTTCTATAGTGCCTTTCACGACCACCGGACGTCTCAAAGCGCTTTACAGCCAGTGAAGCACTTGCTACAGCACAGAAGGAAGCCATTCGGCCCATCGTGCCAGTGCTGGCTCTTTGGTAGAGCTATCCAATCAGTTCCACTCCCCCTGCTCTTTTCCCATTTCCCTGTAAATTTTTTTCCTTTTCAAGTATTTATCCAATTCCCTTTGAAAGTTACTGTTGAATCTGCTTCCACCGCCCTTTCAGGCAGCGCGTTCCAGATCACAACAACTCGCTGCGTTAAAAAAATGCTTCCTCACGTCGCCTCTGGTTCTTTTGCCAATCACCTTAAATCTGTGTCCTCTGGTTAGCCACCCTTCTGCCACTGGGAACAGTTTCTCGTCATTCACTCTATCAAAGCCCCACGTAATTCTGAACGCCTCTATCAAATCTCCTCTTAACCTTCTCTGCTCGAAGGAGAACAACCCCAGCTTCTCCAGTCTATCCACGGAACTGAAGTCCCTCATCCCTGGGGCCGTTCCAGTAAACCGCTTCTGCAGGTTTTACTGAACAACAAGAATTTATCCCTAAAGGTCTTACATTTGAGTCCAGGACGAAGAATTCTGTTTCAGCAGCGACAAACTGCACCGATACAACGCCTTTCACCTAACAGATCACTCCCAAGGTGCTCCACAGGAGGGCAAAGGTCACCAAGCAAGAGGGCGGGGTGCAGCTGGGGGATGACAGAAAGAAAGGACTTGTATTTAAATAGCACCTTTCATGGCCACAGGACATCCCAAAGTGCTTCACAGTGTCAGCATGGTATTAAGTGTTCAAGTCTCCTGGAGGGGGATTTGAACCCACAACCATCTGACTCCGGAGGCAAGAGTGCTACCCACTCAGCCATGGCTGATACCATGTTCCACTGCTTTAGAGGCAGGCACCATCAGGTCGTCCCCTGCCACCCAGAGACCATTCTTGGCTTGTTTGGAAACATCTGTGATGATCTACTCTCAATCATCAGCAAGGTGATGGAAGGTGTCATCGACAGTGCTATCAAACGGCACTTACTCACCAATAACCTGCTCACCGATGCTCACTTTGTGTTCCGCCAAGACCAATCGGCTCCAGACCTCATTACAGCCTTGGTCCAAACATGGACAAAAGAGCTGAATTCCAGAGGTGAGGTGAGAGTGACTGCCCTTGACATCAAGGCAGCATTTGACCGAGTCTGGCATCAAGGAGCCCTAGTAAAATTGAAGTCAATGGGTATCAGGGGGAAAACTCTCCACTGGCTGGAGTCATACCTAGCACAAAGGAAAATGGTTGTTGGAAGCCAATCATCTCAGCCCCAGGACATCGCTGCAGGAGTTCCTCAGGGCAGTGTCCTAGGCCCAACCATCTTCAGCTGCTTCATCAATGACCTTCCCTCCATCATAAGGTCAGAAGTTAGGATGTTCGCTGATGATTGCACAGTGTTCAGTGCCATTCGCAACTCCTCAGATAATGAAGCAGTCCATGCCCGCATGCAGCAAGACCTGGACGACATTCAGGCTTGGACTGATAAGTGGCAGGTAACATTCGCACCACAGAAGTGCCAGGCAATGACTATCTCCAACAAGCGAGGATCTAACCACCGCCCCTTGACATTCAACAACATTACCATCGCCGAATCCCCCACCATCAACATCCTGGGGGTCTCCGTTGACCAGAAACTTAACTGGACCAGCCACATAAATACTGTGGCTACAAGAGCAGATCAGAGGCTAGGTATTGTGTGGCGAGTGTCTCACCTCCTGACTCCCCAAAGCCTTTCCACCATCTACAAGGCACAAGTCAGGAGTGTGATGGAATACTCTCCACTTGCCTGGATGAGTGCAGCTCCAACAACACTCAAGAAGCTCGACACCATCCAGGACAAAGCAGCCCGCTTGATTGGCACCCCATCCACCACCTTAAACATTCACTCCCTCCACCACTGGCGTACTGTGGCTGCAGTGTGTACCATCTACAAGATGCACTGCAGCAACTCGCCAAGGCTTCTTCGACAGCACCTCCCAAACCCGCAACCTCTTCCAACTAGAAGGACAAGGGCAGCAGGCGCACGGGAACACCATTACCTCCATGTACCCCTCCAAGTCACACACCACCCTGACTTGGAAATATATCAGCCGTTCCTTCATCGTCACTGGGTCAAAATCCTGGAACTCCCTCCCTAACAGAGCTGTGGGAGCACCTTCACCACACGGACTGCAGCGGTTCAAGAAGGTGGCTCACTACCACCTTCTCAAGGGCAATTAGGGATGGGCAATAAATGCCGGCTTGCCAGCGACGCCCACATCCCATAAAAACGGATCTTAAAAAATTACTTCTGTAATTAAGTGATAACAAATTCCCAGGATGCTAATTCACTATTGACTTATTTAATTGAGTTGTAAGGTCAGATTGCTCTCTTAGTGAACAGAGCGAGATTAGAGGCACCTCATTATGCTAATTGGTGTTGCTCTAATATTAATTAGATTTATGAATGATGAATCTCTTTCGAAAGCTGCTAGGCTGTGTTAAGGCATGATTGAAACAAACATAGTATGCTTCTGAGGAACACCCCGATTTTAAAATTCTCACCTTCGTTTTCAAATAGTCCACGGCCTCGCACCACCGCTGCCCCCCCACCACCCCGTCATTATCCCTGTAACATCCACCAGCCCTACAACCCTCCTGAGATCTCTGCGCTCCTCCAATTCTGGCCTCTTGCTCATCCCCGATTTCCATCGCTCCACCATTGGCGGCCGCGCCTTCAGTTGCCTGGGCCCCGAGCTCGGAATTCCCTCCCCAAAACCTTTCTGCCTCTCCCTCTTCTCCTCCTTTAAGACGCTCCTTAAAACCGACCTCTTTGACCAAGCTTTTGGTCGCCTGTCCTATTAACTCCTTATGTGGCTCAGTGTTAAATTTTGGTTGATGATGGCTCCTGTGAAACACCATGGGGCGTTTTACTGTGATAAAGGGGCCATATAAATGCAAGTTGTTGTTGTGAAAGGCCCCAAAGTGCTTCACAATGGCCAGTGTGCATTCTGAGCAGTGGCAGAGGAGTTAGGCAGGTAACGGGGGTGCTAACGGGAGGCGCACAGGCACCCAATTTCACCCCCTCTGAATCCAATGCATTGGAGGGCAGGACAGGGACAATGGGCAACTGGGACTTGGGACAGTGAGGGATAATGGGCAACTGGGACTTGGGACAGCGAGGGACGATGGGAAAATGGGACTTGGGACAGCGAGGGACGATGGGCAAATGGGACTTGGGACAGCGAGGGACGATGGGCAACTGGGACTTGAGACAGCGAGGGACAATGGGCAACTGGGACTTGGGACAGCGAGGGACGATGGGCAACTGGGACTTGGGACAGCGAGGGACGATGGGCAACTGGGACTTGGGACAGTGAGGGACAATGGGCAAATGGGACTTGGGACAGCGAGGGACGATGGGCAACTGGGACTTGGGAAAGTGAGGGACGATGGGCAACTGGGACTTGGGACAGCGAGGGACGATGGGCAACTGGGACTTGGGACAGCGAGGGACGATGGGCAAATGGGACTTGGGACAGTGAGGGATAATGGGCAAATGGGACTTGGGACAGTGAGGGATAATGGGCAACTGGGACTTGGGACAGCGAGGGACAATGGGCAAATGGGACTTGGGACAGCGAGGGACGATGGGCAAATGGGACTTGGGACAGTGAGGGTCGATGGGCAAATGGGACTTGGGACAGTGAGGGTCGATGGGCAAATGGGACTTGGGACAGCGAGGGACAATGGGCAAATGGGACTTGGGACAGCGAGGGTCGATGGGCAAATGGGACTTGGGACAGTGAGGGTCGATGGGCAAATGGGACTAGGGACAGTGAGGGACGATGGGCAAAGAGGACTTGGGATAGCGAGGGACAATGGGCAAATGGGACTTGGGACAGCGAGGGTCGATGGGCAAATGGGACTTGGGACAGTGAGGGTCGATGGGCAAATGGGACTTGGGACAGTGAGGGACGATGGGCAAAGAGGACTTGGGATAGCGGGGGACGATGGGGAAATGGGACTTGGGAGAGCGAGGGACGATGGGCAAATGGGACTTGGGACAGTGAGGGTCGATGGGCAAATGGGACTTGGGACAGCGAGGGACGATGGGCAAATGGGACTTGGGACAGCGAGGGACGATGGGCAAATGGGACTTGGGACAGCGAGGGTCGATGGGCAAATGGGACTTTGGAAAGCAAGGGACGATGGGCCAATGGGGCTTGGGACAGTGAGGGACGATGGGCAAATGGGACTTGGGACAGCGAGGGACGATGGGCAAATGGGACTTGGGACAGTGAGGGATGATGGGAAAATGGGACTTGGGACAGTGAGGGACGATGGGAAAATGGGACTTGGGACAGTGAGGGACAATGGGAAAATGGGACTTGGGACAGTGAGGAACGATGGGCAAATGGGACTTGGGAGAGTGAGGAACAATGGGCAAATGGGACTTGGGACAGTGAGGAACAATGGGCAAATGGGACTTGGGACAGTGAGGAACAATGGGCAAATGGGACTTGGGACAGTGAGGAACAATGGGCAAATGGGACTTGGGACAGCGAGGGACAATGGGCAAATGGGACTTGGGACAGTGAGGAACAATGGGCAAATGGGACTTGGGACAGCGAGGGACGATGGGAAAATGGGACTTGGGACAGCGAGGGACGATGGGCAAATGGGACTTGGGACAGTGAGGGACAATGGGCAAATGGGGCTTGGGACAGTGAGGGACAATGGGCAAATGGGGCTTGGGACAGTGAGGAACGATGGGCAAATGGGACTTGGGACAGTGAGGGACAATGGGCAAATGGGACTTGGGACAGCGAGGGACAATGGGCAAATGGGACTTGGGACAGTGAGGAACGATGATCAAATGGGACTTGGGACAGCGCGGGACAATGGGCAAATGGGACTTGGGACAGCGAGGGACAATGGGCAAATGGGACTTGGGACAGTGAGGAACGATGATCAAATGGGACTTGGGACAGCGAGGGACGATGGGCAAATAGGACTTGCGACAGTGAGGAACGATGGGAAAATGGGACTTGGGACAGTGAGGGACAATGGGCAAATAGGACTTGGGATAGCAAGGGACGATGGGCAAATGGGGCTTGGGACAGTGAGGGATGATGGGAAAATGGGACTTGGGACAGTGAGGGACAATGGGCAAATGGGACTTGGGACAGCGAGGGACGATGGGCAAATAGGACTTGGGACAGCGAGGGACGATGGGCAAATGGGACTTGGGACAGTGAGCGATGATGGGCAAATGGGACTTGGGACAGTGAGGGACAATGGGAAAATGGGACTTAGGACAGTGAGGGATGATGGGAAAATGGGACTTGGGACAGCGAGGGATGATGGGAAAATGGGACTTGGGACAGCGAGGGACGATGGGCAAATGGGACTTGGGACAGTGAGGGACGATGGGAAACCGGGGCTTGGGACAGCGAGGGACAATGGGCAAATGGGACTTGGGACAGTGAGGGACAATGGGAAAATGGGACTTGGGACAGTGAGGGACGATGGGAAAATGGGGCTTGGGACAGCGAGGGACAATGGGCAAATGGGTCTTGGGACAGTGAGGGACAATGGGCAAATGGGGCTTGGGACAGTGAGGGACAATGGGCAAATGGGGCTTGGGACAGTGAGGAACGATGGGCAAATGGGACTTGGGACAGTGAGGGACAATGGGCAAATGGGACTTGGGACAGCGAGGGACAATGGGCAAATGGGACTTGGGACAGTGAGGAACGATGATCAAATGGGACTTGGGACAGCGAGGGACAATGGGCAAATGGGACTTGGGACAGCGAGGGACAATGAGCAAATGGGACTTGGGACAGTGAGGAACGATGATCAAATGGGACTTGGGACAGCGAGGGACGATGGGCAAATAGGACTTGGGACAATGAGGAACGATGGGAAAATGGGACTTGGGACAGTGAGGGATGATGGGAAAATGGGACTTGGGACAGTGAGGGACAATGGGCAAATGGGACTTGGGACAGCGAGGGACGATGGGCAAATGGGACTTGGGACAGCGAGGGACGATGGGCAAATGGGACTTGGGACAGTGAGGGACAATGGGCAAATGGGACTTGGGACAGTGAGGGACGATGGGCAAATGGGACTTGGTACAGTGAGGGACAATGGGCAAATGGGACTTGGGACAGTGAGGGATGATGGGCAACTGGGACTTGGGACAGTGAGGGACAATGGGAAAATGGGACTTAGGACAGTGAGGGATGATGGGAAAGTGGGACTTGGGACAGCGAGGGATGATGGGAAAATGGGACTTGGGACAGCGAGGGACGATGGGCAAATGGGACTTGGGACAGTGAGGGACGATGGGAAACTGGGGCTTGGGACAGCGAGGGACAATGGGCAAATGGGACTTGGGACAGTGAGGGACAATGGGCAAATGGGGCTTGGGACAGTGAGGGACAATGGGCAAATGGGGCTTGGGACAGTGAGGAACGATGGGCAAATGGGTCTTGGGACAGTGAGGGACAATGGGCAAATGGGACTTGGGACAGCGAGGGACAATGGGCAAATGGGACTTGGGACAGTGAGGAACGATGATCAAATGGGACTTGGGACAGCGAGGGACAATGGGCAAATGGGACTTGGGACAGCGAGGGACAATGGGCAAATGGGACTTGGGACAGTGAGGAACGATGATCAAATGGGACTTGGGACAGCGAGGGACGATGGGCAAATTGGACTTGGGACAGTGAGGAACGATGGGAAAATGGGACATGGGACAGTGAGGTACAATGGGCAAATAGGACTTGGGATAGCGAGGGACGATGGGCAAATGGGGCTTGGGACAGTGAGGAACGATGGGCAAATGGGACTTGGGACAGTGAGGGATGATGGGAAAATGGGACTTGGGACAGTGAGGGACGATGGGAAAATGGGACTTGGGACAGTGAGGGACGATGGGAAAATGGGACTTGGGACAGTGAGGAACGATGGGCAAATGGGACTTGGGACAGTGAGGGATGATGGGAAAATGGTACTTGGGACAGTGAGGGACGATGGGAAAATGGGACTTGGGACAGTGAGGGACGATGGGAAAATGGGACTTGGGACAGTGAGGAACGATGGGCAAATGCGACTTGGGACAGTGAGGAACGATGGGCAAATGGGACTTGGGACAGTGAGGAACAATGGGCAAATGGGACTTGGGACAGTGAGGAACAATGGGCAAATGGGACTTGGGACAGTGAGGAACAATGGGCAAATGGGACTTGGGACAGCGAGGGACAATGGGCAAATGGGACTTGGGACAGTGAGGAACGATGGGCAAATGGGACTTGGGACAGCGAGGGACGATGGGAAAATGGGACTTGGGACAGCGAGGGACAATGGGCAAATGGGACTTGGGACAGTGAGGGACGATGGGAAACTGGGGCTTGGGACAGCGAGGGACAATGGGCAAATGGGTCTTGGGACAGTGAGGGACAATGGGCAAATGGGGCTTGGGACAGTGAGGGACAATGGGCAAATGGGGCTTGGGACAGTGAGGAACGATGGGCAAATGGGACTTGGGACAGTGAGGGACAATGGGCAAATGGGACATGGGACAGCGAGGGACAATGGGCAAATGGGACTTGGGACAGTGAGGAACGATGATCAAATGGGACTTGGGACAGCGAGGGACAATGGGCAAATGGGACTTGGGACAGCGAGGGACAATGAGCAAATGGGACTTGGGACAGTGAGGAACGATGATCAAATGGGACTTGGGACAGCGAGGGACGATGGGCAAATAGGACTTGGGACAATGAGGAACGATGGGAAAATGGGACTTGGGACAGTGAGGGACAATGGGCAAATAGGACTTGGGATAGCGAGGGACGATGGGCAAATGGGGCTTGGGACAGTGAGGGATGATGGGAAAATGGGACTTGGGACAGTGAGGGACAATGGGCAAATGGGACTTGGGACAGCGAGGGACGATGGGCAAATGGGACTTGGGACAGCGAGGGACGATGGGCAAATGGGACTTGGGACAGTGAGGGACAATGGGCAAATGGGACTTGGGACAGTGAGGGACGATGGGCAAATGGGACTTGGTACAGTGAGGGACAATGGGCAAATGGGACTTGGGACAGTGAGGGATGATGGGCAACTGGGACTTGGGACAGTGAGGGACAATGGGAAAATGGGACTTAGGACAGTGAGGGATGATGGGAAAGTGGGACTTGGGACAGCGAGGGATGATGGGAAAATGGGACTTGGGACAGCGAGGGACGATGGGCAAATGGGACTTGGGACAGTGAGGGACGATGGGAAACTGGGGCTTGGGACAGCGAGGGACAATGGGCAAATGGGACTTGGGACAGTGAGGGACAATGGGCAAATGGGGCTTGGGACAGTGAGGGACAATGGGCAAATGGGGCTTGGGACAGTGAGGAACGATGGGCAAATGGGTCTTGGGACAGTGAGGGACAATGGGCAAATGGGACTTGGGACAGCGAGGGACAATGGGCAAATGGGACTTGGGACAGTGAGGAACGATGATCAAATGGGACTTGGGACAGCGAGGGACAATGGGCAAATGGGACTTGGGACAGCGAGGGACAATGGGCAAATGGGACTTGGGACAGTGAGGAACGATGATCAAATGGGACTTGGGACAGCGAGGGACGATGGGCAAATTGGACTTGGGACAGTGAGGAACGATGGGAAAATGGGACTTGGGACAGTGAGGTACAATGGGCAAATAGAACTTGGGATAGCGAGGGACGATGGGCAAATGGGGCTTGGGACAGTGAGGAACAATGGGCAAATGGGACTTGGGACAGTGAGGGACAATGGGCAAATAGGACTTGGGACAGCGAGGGAAGATGGGCAAATGGGACTTGGGACAGCGAGGGACGATGGGCAAATGGGACTTGGGACAGTGAGGGACAATGGGCAAATGGGACTTGGGACAGCGAGGGACGATGGGCAAATGGGACTTGGGACAGTGAGGGACAATGGGCAAATGGGACTTGGGACAGTGAGGGATGATGGGCAAGTGGGACTTGGGACAGTGAGGGACAATGGGAAAATGGGACTTAAGACAGTGAGGGATAATGGGAAAATGGGACTTGGGACAGTGAGGGACGATGGGCAAATGGGACTTGGGACAGCGAGGGACAATGGGCAAATGGGACTTGGGACAGTGAGGAACGATGGGCAAATGGGACTTGGGACAGCGAGGGACGATGGGAAAATGGGACTTGGGACAGCGAGGGACGATGGGCAAATGGGTCTTGGGACAGTGAGGGACGATGGGAAACTGGGGCTTGGGACAGCGAGGGACAATGGGCAAATGGGACTTGGGATAGCGAGGGACGATGGGCAAATGGGGCTTGGGACAGTGAGGAACGATGGGAAAATGGGACTTGGGACAGTGAGGGACGATGGGCAAATGGGACTTGGGACAGTGAGGGACGATGGGCAAATGGGACTTGGGACAGCGAGGGACGATGGGCAAATGGGCCTTGGGACAGTGAGGGACGATGGGAAACTGGGGCTTGGGACAGCGAGGGACAATGGGCAAATGGGACTTGGGACAGTGAGGGACAATGGGCAAATGGGGCTTGGGACAGTGAGGGACAATGGGCAAATGGGGCTTGGGACAGTGAGGAACGATGGGCAAATGGGTCTTGGGACAGTGAGGGACAATGGGCAAATGGGACTTGGGACAGCGAGGGACAATGGGCAAATGGGACTTGGGACAGTGAGGAACGATGATCAAATGGGACTTGGGACAGCGAGGGACAATGGGCAAATGGGACTTGGGACAGCGAGGGACAATGGGCAAATGGGACTTGGGACAGTGAGGAACGATGATCAAATGGGACTTGGGACAGCGAGGGACGATGGGCAAATTGGACTTGGGACAGTGAGGAACGATGGGAAAATGGGACATGGGACAGTGAGGTACAATTAGCAAATAGGACTTGGGATAGCGAGGGACGATGGGCAAATGGGGCTTGGGACAGTGAGGAACGATGGGCAAATGGGACTTGGGACAGTGAGGGATGATGGGAAAATGGGACTTGGGACAGTGAGGGACGATGGGAAAATGGGACTTGGGACAGTGAGGGACGATGGGAAAATGGGACTTGGGACAGTGAGGAACGATGGGCAAATGGGACTTGGGACAGTGAGGGATGATGGGAAAATGGTACTTGGGACAGTGAGGGACGATGGGAAAATGGGACTTGGGACAGTGAGGGACGATGGGAAAATGGGACTTGGGACAGTGAGGAACGATGGGCAAATGCGACTTGGGACAGTGAGGAACGATGGGCAAATGGGACTTGGGACAGTGAGGAACAATGGGCAAATGGGACTTGGGACAGTGAGGAACAATGGGCAAATGGGACTTGGGACAGTGAGGAACAATGGGCAAATGGGACTTGGGACAGCGAGGGACAATGGGCAAATGGGACTTGGGACAGTGAGGAACGATGGGCAAATGGGACTTGGGACAGCGAGGGACGATGGGAAAATGGGACTTGGGACAGCGAGGGACGATGGGCAAATGGGACTTGGGACAGTGAGGGACGATGGGAAACTGGGGCTTGGGACAGCGAGGGACAATGGGCAAATGGGTCTTGGGACAGTGAGGGACAATGGGCAAATGGGGCTTGGGACAGTGAGGGACAATGGGCAAATGGGGCTTGGGACAGTGAGGAACGATGGGCAAATGGGACTTGGGACAGTGAGGGACAATGGGCAAATGGGACTTGGGACAGCGAGGGACAATGGGCAAATGGGACTTGGGACAGTGAGGAACGATGATCAAATGGGACTTGGGACAGCGAGGGACAATGGGCAAATGGGACTTGGGACAGCGAGGGACAATGAGCAAATGGGACTTGGGACAGTGAGGAACGATGATCAAATGGGACTTGGGACAGCGAGGGACGATGGGCAAATAGGACTTGGGACAATGAGGAACGATGGGAAAATGGGACTTGGGACAGTGAGGGACAATGGGCAAATAGGACTTGGGATAGCGAGGGACGATGGGCAAATGGGGCTTGGGACAGTGAGGGATGATGGGAAAATGGGACTTGGGACAGTGAGGGACAATGGGCAAATGGGACTTGGGACAGCGAGGGACGATGGGCAAATGGGACTTGGGACAGCGAGGGACGATGGGCAAATGGGACTTGGGACAGTGAGGGACAATGGGCAAATGGGACTTGGGACAGTGAGGGACGATGGGCAAATGGGACTTGGTACAGTGAGGGACAATGGGCAAATGGGACTTGGGACAGTGAGGGATGATGGGCAACTGGGACTTGGGACAGTGAGGGACAATGGGAAAATGGGACTTAGGACAGTGAGGGATGATGGGAAAGTGGGACTTGGGACAGCGAGGGATGATGGGAAAATGGGACTTGGGACAGCGAGGGACGATGGGCAAATGGGACTTGGGACAGTGAGGGACGATGGGAAACTGGGGCTTGGGACAGCGAGGGACAATGGGCAAATGGGACTTGGGACAGTGAGGGACAATGGGCAAATGGGGCTTGGGACAGTGAGGGACAATGGGCAAATGGGGCTTGGGACAGTGAGGAACGATGGGCAAATGGGTCTTGGGACAGTGAGGGACAATGGGCAAATGGGACTTGGGACAGCGAGGGACAATGGGCAAATGGGACTTGGGACAGTGAGGAACGATGATCAAATGGGACTTGGGACAGCGAGGGACAATGGGCAAATGGGACTTGGGACAGCGAGGGACAATGGGCAAATGGGACTTGGGACAGTGAGGAACGATGATCAAATGGGACTTGGGACAGCGAGGGACGATGGGCAAATTGGACTTGGGACAGTGAGGAACGATGGGAAAATGGGACTTGGGACAGTGAGGTACAATGGGCAAATAGAACTTGGGATAGCGAGGGACGATGGGCAAATGGGGCTTGGGACAGTGAGGAACGATGGGCAAATGGGACTTGGGACAGTGAGGGACAATGGGCAAATAGGACTTGGGACAGCGAGGGAAGATGGGCAAATGGGACTTGGGACAGCGAGGGACGATGGGCAAATGGGACTTGGGACAGTGAGGGACAATGGGCAAATGGGACTTGGGACAGCGAGGGACGATGGGCAAATGGGACTTGGGACAGTGAGGGACAATGGGCAAATGGGACTTGGGACAGTGAGGGATGATGGGCAAGTGGGACTTGGGACAGTGAGGGACAATGGGAAAATGGGACTTAAGACAGTGAGGGATAATGGGAAAATGGGACTTGGGACAGTGAGGGACGATGGGCAAATGGGACTTGGGACAGCGAGGGACAATGGGCAAATGGGACTTGGGACAGTGAGGAACGATGGGCAAATGGGACTTGGGACAGCGAGGGACGATGGGAAAATGGGACTTGGGACAGCGAGGGACGATGGGCAAATGGGTCTTGGGACAGTGAGGGACGATGGCAAACTGGGGCTTGGGACAGCGAGGGACAATGGGCAAATGGGACTTGGGATAGCGAGGGACGATGGGCAAATGGGGCTTGGGACAGTGAGGAACGATGGGAAAATGGGACTTGGGACAGTGAGGGACGATGGGCAAATGGGACTTGGGACAGTGAGGGACGATGGGCAAATGGGACTTGGGACAGCGAGGGACGATGGGCAAATGGGCCTTGGGACAGTGAGGGACAATGGGCAAATGGGACTTGGGACAGCGAGGGACGATGGGCAAATGGGACTTGGGACAGTGAGGGACAATGGGCAAATGGGATTTGGGACAGTGAGGGATGATGGGCGAATGGGACTTGGGACAGTGAGGGACAATGGGAAAATGGGACTTAGGACAGTGAGGGATGATGGTAAAATGGGACTTGGGACAGTGAGGGACGATGGGAAAATGGGACTTGGGACAGTGAGGGACGATGGGAAAATGGGACTTGGGACAGTGAGGAACAATGGGCAAATGGGGCTTGGGACAGTGAGGGATGATGGGAAAATGGGGCGTGGGACAGTGAGGAACAATGGGAAAATGGGATTTGGGACAGTGAGGAACAATGGGAAATTGGGACTTGGGACAGTGAGGGACGATGGGAAAATGGGACTTGGGAAGGTGAGGAACAATGGGCAAATGGGACTTGGGACAGTGAGGGACGATGGGAAAATGGGACTTGGGACAGCAAGCGACAATGGGCAAATGGGGCTTGGTGGAGGACAGGGACAATGGGAAAATAGGACTTGGGACAGTGAGGGACAATGGGCAAATGGGACTTGGGACAGCGAGGGACAATGGGCAAATGGGACTTGGGACAGTGAGGGACAATGGGCAAATGGGACTTGGGACAGTGAGGGACGATGGGCAAATGGGACTTGGTACAGTGAGGGACAATGGGCAAATGGGACTTGGGACAGTGAGGGATGATGGGCAACTGGGACTTGGGACAGTGAGGGAAAATGGGAAAATGGGACTTAGGACAGTGAGGGATGATGGGAAAGTGGGACTTGGGACAGCGAGGGATGATGGGAAAATGGGACTTGGGACAGCGAGGGACGATGGGCAAATGGGACTTGGGACAGTGAGGGACGATGGGAAACTGGGGCTTGGGACAGCGAGGGACAATGGGCAAATGGGACTTGGGACAGTGAGGGACAATGGGCAAATGGGGCTTGGGACAGTGAGGGACAATGGGCAAATGGGGCTTGGGACAGTGAGGAACGATGGGCAAATGGGTCTTGGGACAGTGAGGGACAATGGGCAAATGGGACTTGGGACAGCGAGGGACAATGGGCAAATGGGACTTGGGACAGTGAGGAACGATGATCAAATGGGACTTGGGACAGCGAGGGACAATGGGCAAATGGGACTTGGGACAGCGAGGGACAATGGGCAAATGGGACTTGGGACAGTGAGGAACGATGATCAAATGGGACTTGGGACAGCGAGGGACGATGGGCAAATTGGACTTGGGACAGTGAGGAACGATGGGAAAATGGGACTTGGGACAGTGAGGTACAATGGGCAAATAGGACTTGGGATAGCGAGGGACGATGGGCAAATGGGGCTTGGGACAGTGAGGAACGATGGGCAAATGGGACTTGGGACAGTGAGGGACAATGGGCAAATAGGACTTGGGACAGCGAGGGAAGATGGGCAAATGGGACTTGGGACAGCGAGGGACGATGGGCAAATGGGACTTGGGACAGTGAGGGACAATGGGCGAATGGGACTTGGGACAGCGAGGGACGATGGGCAAATGGGACTTGGGACAGTGAGGGACAATGGGCAAATGGGACTTGGGACAGTGAGGGATGATGGGCAAGTGGGACTTGGGACAGTGAGGGACAATGGGAAAATGGGACTTAAGACAGTGAGGGATAATGGGAAAATGGGACTTGGGACAGTGAGGGACGATGGGCAAATGGGACTTGGGACAGCGAGGGACAATGGGCAAATGGGACTTGGGACAGTGAGGAACGATGGGCAAATGGGACTTGGGACAGCGAGGGACGATGGGAAAATGGGACTTGGGACAGCGAGGGACGATGGGCAAATGGGTCTTGGGACAGTGAGGGACGATGGGAAACTGGGGCTTGGGACAGCGAGGGACAATGGGCAAATGGGACTTGGGATAGCGAGGGACGATGGGCAAATGGGGCTTGGGACAGTGAGGAACAATGGGCAAATGGGACTTGGGACAGTGAGGGACGATGGGCAAATGGGACTTGGGACAGTGAGGGACGATGGGCAAATGGGACTTGGGACAGCGAGGGACGATGGGCAAATGGGACTTGGGACAGTGAGGGACAATGGGCAAATGGGACTTGGGACAGCGAGGGACGATGGGCAAATGGGACTTGGGACAGTGAGGGACAATGGGCAAATGGGATTTGGGACAGTGAGGGATGATGGGCGAATGGGACTTGGGACAGTGAGGGACAATGGGAAAATGTACTTAGGACAGTGAGGGATAATGGTAAAATGGGACTTGGGACAGTGAGGGACGATGGGAAAATGGGACTTGGGACAGTGAGGGACGATGGGAAAATGGGACTTGGGACAGTGAGGAACAATGGGCAAATGGGGCTTGGGACAGTGAGGGATGATGGGAAAATGGGGCTTGGGACAGTGAGGAACAATGGGAAAATGGGATTTGGGACAGTGAGGAACAATGGGAAATTGGGACTTGGGACAGTGAGGGACGATGGGAAAATGGGACTTGGGAAGGTGAGGAACAATGGGCAAATGGGACTTGGGACAGTGAGGGACGATGGGAAAATGGGACTTGGGACAGCAAGCGACAATGGGCAAATGGGGCTTGGTGGAGGACAGGGACAATGGGAAAAAAGGACTTGGGACAGTGAGGGACAATGGGCAAATGGGGCTTGGGACAGTGAGAGACGATGGGCAAATGGGGCTTGGGACAGCGAGGGACGATGGGAAAATGGGACTTGGGACAGCGACGGACGATGGGCAAATGGGACTTGGGATAGCGAGGGACGAAGGGCAAATGAGACTTGGTGGAGGACAGGGACGATGGGAAAATGTGGCTTGGGATAGCGAGGGACGATGGGAAAATGGGACTTCGAACAGTGAGGAACGATGGGCAAATGGGGCTTGGGACAGTGAGGGACAATGGGCAAATGGGACTTGGGACAGTGAGGAACGATGGGCAAATGGGACTTGGGACAGCGAGGGACGATGGGCAAATGGGACTTGGGACAGTGAGGGACAATGGGCAAATGGGACTTGGGACAGTGAGGGACGATGGGCAAATGGGACTTGGTACAGTGAGGGACAATGGGCAAATGGGACTTGGGACAGTGAGGGATGATGGGCAACTGGGACTTGGGACAGTGAGGGACAATGGGAAAATGGGACTTAGGACAGTGAGGGATGATGGGAAAGTGGGACTTGGGACAGCGAGGGATGATGGGAAAATGGGACTTGGGACAGCGAGGGACGATGGGCAAATGGGACTTGGGACAGTGAGGGACGATGGGAAACTGGGGCTTGGGACAGCGAGGGACAATGGGCAAATGGGACTTGGGACAGTGAGGGACAATGGGCAAATGGGGCTTGGGACAGTGAGGGACAATGGGCAAATGGGGCTTGGGACAGTGAGGAACGATGGGCAAATGGGTCTTGGGACAGTGAGGGACAATGGGCAAATGGGACTTGGGACAGCGAGGGACAATGGGCAAATGGGACTTGGGACAGTGAGGAACGATGATCAAATGGGACTTGGGACAGCGAGGGACAATGGGCAAATGGGACTTGGGACAGCGAGGGACAATGGGCAAATGGGACTTGGGACAGTGAGGAACGATGATCAAATGGGACTTGGGACAGCGAGGGACGATGGGCAAATTGGACTTGGGACAGTGAGGAACGATGGGAAAATGGGACTTGGGACAGTGAGGTACAATGGGCAAATAGGACTTGGGATAGCGAGGGACGATGGGCAAATGGGGCTTGGGACAGTGAGGAACGATGGGCAAATGGGACTTGGGACAGTGAGGGACAATGGGCAAATAGGACTTGGGACAGCGAGGGAAGATGGGCAAATGGGACTTGGGACAGCGAGGGACGATGGGCAAATGGGACTTGGGACAGTGAGGGACAATGGGCAAATGGGACTTGGGACAGCGAGGGACGATGGGCAAATGGGACTTGGGACAGTGAGGGACAATGGGCAAATGGGACTTGGGACAGTGAGGGATGATGGGCAAGTGGGACTTGGGACAGTGAGGGACAATGGGAAAATGGGACTTAAGACAGTGAGGGATAATGGGAAAATGGGACTTGGGACAGTGAGGGACGATGGGCAAATGGGACTTGGGACAGCGAGGGACAATGGGCAAATGGGACTTGGGACAGTGAGGAACGATGGGCAAATGGGACTTGGGACAGCGAGGGACGATGGGAAAATGGGACTTGGGACAGCGAGGGACGATGGGCAAATGGGTCTTGGGACAGTGAGGGACGATGGGAAACTGGGGCTTGGGACAGCGAGGGACAATGGGCAAATGGGACTTGGGATAGCGAGGGACGATGGGCAAATGGGGCTTGGGACAGTGAGGAACAATGGGCAAATGGGACTTGGGACAGTGAGGGACGATGGGCAAATGGGACTTGGGACAGTGAGGGACGATGGGCAAATGGGACTTGGGACAGCGAGGGACGATGGGCAAATGGGACTTGGGACAGTGAGGGACAATGGGCAAATGGGACTTGGGACAGCGAGGGACGATGGGCAAATGGGACTTGGGACAGTGAGGGACAATGGGCAAATGGGATTTGGGACAGTGAGGGATGATGGGCGAATGGGACTTGGGACAGTGAGGGACAATGGGAAAATGTACTTAGGACAGTGAGGGATGATGGTAAAATGGGACTTGGGACAGTGAGGGACGATGGGAAAATGGGACTTGGGACAGTGAGGGACGATGGGAAAATGGGACTTGGGACAGTGAGGAACAATGGGCAAATGGGGCTTGGGACAGTGAGGGATGATGGGAAAATGGGGCTTGGGACAGTGAGGAACAATGGGAAAATGGGATTTGGGACAGTGAGGAACAATGGGAAATTGGGACTTGGGACAGTGAGGGACGATGGGAAAATGGGACTTGGGAAGGTGAGGAACAATGGGCAAATGGGACTTGGGACAGTGAGGGACGATGGGAAAATGGGACTTGGGACAGCAAGCGACAATGGGCAAATGGGGCTTGGTGGAGGACAGGGACAATGGGAAAAAAGGACTTGGGACAGTGAGGGACAATGGGCAAATGGGGCTTGGGACAGTGAGAGACGATGGGCAAATGGGGCTTGGGACAGCGAGGGACAATGGGCAAATGGGACTTGGGACAGTGAGGGGCGATGGGCAAATGGGACTTGGGCCAGCGAGGTACGATGGGCAAATGGGACTTGAGACAGCGAGGGACAATGGGAAAATGGGACTTGGGACAACGAGGGACGATGGGCAAATGGGACTTGGGACAGCGAGGGACGATGGGAAAATGGGGCTTGGGACAGTGAGGAACAATGGGCAAATGGGACTTGGGATAGTGAGGAACGATGGGCAAATGGGAGTTGGGACAGCGAGGGACGATGGGAAAATGGGGCTTGGGATAGCGAGGGACGATGGGCAAATGGGACTTGGGACAGCGAGGGACGATGGGAAAATGGGACTTGGGACAGCGACGGACGATGGGCAAATGGGACTTGGGACAGCAAGGGACGATGGGCAAATGGGACTTGGGACAGTGAGGGACAATGGGCAAATGGGACTTGGGACAGCGAGGGACGATGGGCAAATGGGACTTGGGACAGTGAGGGACAATGGGCAAATGGGATTTGGGACAGTGAGGGATGATGGGCAAATGGGACTTGGGACAGTGAGGGACAATGGGAAAATGGGACTTAGGACAGTGAGGGATGATGGGAAAATGGGACTTGGGACAGTGAGGGACGATGGGAAAATGGGACTTGGGACAGTGAGGGACGATGGGAAAATGGGACTTGGGACAGTGAGCAACAATGGGCAAATGGGGCTTGGGACAGTGAGGGATGATGGGAAAATGGGGCTTGGGACAGTGAGGAACAATGGGAAAATGGGATTTGGGACAGTGAGGAACAATGGGAAATTGGGACTTGGGACAGTGAGGGACGATGGGAAAATGGGACTTGGGAAGGTGAGGAACAATGGGCAAATGGGACTTGGGACAGTGAGGGACGATGGGAAAATGGGACTTGGGACAGCAAGCGACAATGGGTAAATGGGGCTTGGTGGAGGACAGGGACAATGGGAAAATAGGACTTGGGACAGTGAGGGACAATGGGCAAATGGGGGTTGGGACAGTGAGAGACGATGGGCAAATGGGGCTTGGGACAGCGAGGGACAATGGGCAAATGGGACTTGGGACAGTGAGGGGCGAAGGGCAAATGGGACTTGGGACAGCGAGGTACGATGGGCAAATGGGACTTGAGATAGCGAGGGACGATGGGAAAATGGGACTTGGGACAACGAGGGACGATGGGCAAATGGGACTTGGGACAGCGAGGGACGATGGGAAAATGGGGCTTGGGACAGTGAGGAACAATGGGCAAATGGGAGTTGGGACAGCGAGGGACGATGGGAAAATGGGGCTTGGGATAGCGAGGGACGATGGGCAAATGGGACTTGGGACAGCGAGGGACGATGGGAAAATGGGACTTGGGACAGCGACGGACGATGGGCAAATGGGACTTGGGATAGCGAGGGACGATGGGCAAATGAGACTTGGTGGAGGACAGGGACGATGGGAAAATGTGGCTTGGGATAGCGAGGGACGATGGGAAAATGGGACTTCGAACAGTGAGGAACGATGGGCAAATGGGGCTTGGGACAGTGAGGGACAATGGGCAAATGGGACTTGGGACAGTGAGGAACAATGGGCAAATGGGACTTGGGACAGCGAGGGACAATGGGCAAATGGGACTTGGGACAGCGAGGGACAATGGGCAAATGGGGCTTGGGACAGTGAGGGACGATGGGCAAATGGGACTTGGGACAGCGAGGGACGATGGGAAAATGGGACTTGGGACAGTGAGGGACGATGGGCAAATGGGACTTGGGACAGTGAGGAACGATGGGCAAATGGGACTTGGTGGAGGACAGGGACGATGGGAAAATGGGACTTGGGACAGCAAGGGACAATGGGCAAATGAGGCTTGGGACAGTGAGGGACGATGGGAAAATGGGGCTTGGGATAGCGAGGGAAAATGGGAAAATGGGACTTGGGACAGCGAGGGACGATGGGAAAATGGGGCTTGGGATAGCGAGGGACGATGGGAAAATGGGACTTGGGATAACGAGGGACGATGGGCAAATGGGACTTGGGACAGCGAGGGACAATGGGCAAATGGGGCTTGGGACTATGAGGGACGATGGGAAAATGGGACTTGCTACAGTGAGGAACAATGGCAAATGGGACGTGGGACAGTGAGGAACAATGGGCAAATGGGACTTGGGACAGCGAGGGTCGATGGGCAAATGGGACTTGGGACAGTGAGGAACAATGGGCAAATGGGACTTGGGACAGTGAGGAACGATGGGCAAATGGGGCTTGGGACAGTGAGGGACGATGGGCAAATGGGACTTGGGAAAGTGAGGGACAATGGGCAAATGGGACTTGGGATAGCGAGGGACGATGGGAAAATGGGGCTTGGGATAGCGAGGGACGATGGGCAAATGGGGCTTGGGATAGCGAGGGACGATGGGAAACTGGGGCTTGGGACAGCGAGGGACAATGGGCAAATGGGACTTGGGACAGTGAGGGACAATGGGCAGATGGGGCTTGGGACAGTGAGGGACAATGGGCAAATGGGGCTTGGGACAGTGAGGAACAATGGGCAAATGGGACTTGGGACAGTGAGGGACAATGGGCAAATGGGACTTGGGACAGCGAGGGACGATGGGCAAATGGGACTTGCGACAGCGAGGGACGATGGGCAAATGGGACATGGGACAGTGAGGGACAATGGGCAAATGGGACTTGGGACAGCGAGCGACGATGGGCAAATGGGACTTGGGACAGTGAGGGACAATGGGCAAATGGGACTTGGGACAGTGAGGGATGATGGGCAAATGGGACTTGGGACAGTGAGGGACAATGGGAAAATGGGACTTAGGACAGTGAGGGATGATGGGAAAATGGGACTTGGGACAGTGAGGGACGATGGGCAAATGGGACTTGGGACAGCGAGGGCCAAAGGGCAAATGGGACTTAGGACAGTGAGGAACGATGGGCAAATGGGACTTGGGACAGCGAGGGACGATGGGAAAATGGGACTTGGGACAGCGAGGGACGATGGGCAAATGGGACTTGGGACAGTGAGGGACGATGGGAAACTGGGGCTTGGGACAGCGAGGGACAATGGGAAAATGGGACTTAGGACAGTGAGGGATGATGGGAAAGTGGGACTTGGGACAGCGAGGGATGATGGGAAAATGGGACTTGGGACAGCGAGGGACGATGGGCAAATGGGACTTGGGACAGTGAGGGACGATGGGAAACTGGGGCTTGGGACAGCGAGGGACAATGGGCAAATGGGACTTGGGACAGTGAGGGACAATGGGCAAATGGGGCTTGGGACAGTGAGGGACAATGGGCAAATGGGGCTTGGGACAGTGAGGAACGATGGGCAAATGGGTCTTGGGACAGTGAGGGACAATGGGCAAATGGGACTTGGGACAGCGAGGGACAATGGGCAAATGGGACTTGGGACAGTGAGGAACGATGATCAAATGGGACTTGGGACAGCGAGGGACAATGGGCAAATGGGACTTGGGACAGCGAGGGACAATGGGCAAATGGGACTTGGGACAGTGAGGAACGATGATCAAATGGGACTTGGGACAGCGAGGGACGATGGGCAAATTGGACTTGGGACAGTGAGGAACGATGGGAAAATGGGACTTGGGACAGTGAGGTACAATGGGCAAATAGGACTTGGGATAGCGAGGGACGATGGGCAAATGGGGCTTGGGACAGTGAGGAACGATGGGCAAATGGGACTTGGGACAGTGAGGGACAATGGGCAAATAGGACTTGGGACAGCGAGGGAAGATGGGCAAATGGGACTTGGGACAGCGAGGGACGATGGGCAAATGGGACTTGGGACAGTGAGGGACAATGGGCGAATGGGACTTGGGACAGCGAGGGACGATGGGCAAATGGGACTTGGGACAGTGAGGGACAATGGGCAAATGGGACTTGGGACAGTGAGGGATGATGGGCAAGTGGGACTTGGGACAGTGAGGGACAATGGGAAAATGGGACTTAAGACAGTGAGGGATAATGGGAAAATGGGACTTGGGACAGTGAGGGACGATGGGCAAATGGGACTTGGGACAGCGAGGGACAATGGGCAAATGGGACTTGGGACAGTGAGGAACGATGGGCAAATGGGACTTGGGACAGCGAGGGACGATGGGAAAATGGGACTTGGGACAGCGAGGGACGATGGGCAAATGGGTCTTGGGACAGTGAGGGACGATGGGAAACTGGGGCTTGGGACAGCGAGGGACAATGGGCAAATGGGACTTGGGATAGCGAGGGACGATGGGCAAATGGGGCTTGGGACAGTGAGGAACAATGGGCAAATGGGACTTGGGACAGTGAGGGACGATGGGCAAATGGGACTTGGGACAGTGAGGGACGATGGGCAAATGGGACTTGGGACAGCGAGGGACGATGGGCAAATGGGACTTGGGACAGTGAGGGACAATGGGCAAATGGGACTTGGGACAGCGAGGGACGATGGGCAAATGGGACTTGGGACAGTGAGGGACAATGGGCAAATGGGATTTGGGACAGTGAGGGATGATGGGCGAATGGGACTTGGGACAGTGAGGGACAATGGGAAAATGTACTTAGGACAGTGAGGGATAATGGTAAAATGGGACTTGGGACAGTGAGGGACGATGGGAAAATGGGACTTGGGACAGTGAGGGACGATGGGAAAATGGGACTTGGGACAGTGAGGAACAATGGGCAAATGGGGCTTGGGACAGTGAGGGATGATGGGAAAATGGGGCTTGGGACAGTGAGGAACAATGGGAAAATGGGATTTGGGACAGTGAGGAACAATGGGAAATTGGGACTTGGGACAGTGAGGGACGATGGGAAAATGGGACTTGGGAAGGTGAGGAACAATGGGCAAATGGGACTTGGGACAGTGAGGGACGATGGGAAAATGGGACTTGGGACAGCAAGCGACAATGGGCAAATGGGGCTTGGTGGAGGACAGGGACAATGGGAAAAAAGGACTTGGGACAGTGAGGGACAATGGGCAAATGGGGCTTGGGACAGTGAGAGACGATGGGCAAATGGGGCTTGGGACAGCGAGGGACGATGGGAAAATGGGACTTGGGACAGCGACGGACGATGGGCAAATGGGACTTGGGATAGCGAGGGACGAAGGGCAAATGAGACTTGGTGGAGGACAGGGACGATGGGAAAATGTGGCTTGGGATAGCGAGGGACGATGGGAAAATGGGACTTCGAACAGTGAGGAACGATGGGCAAATGGGGCTTGGGACAGTGAGGGACAATGGGCAAATGGGACTTGGGACAGTGAGGAACGATGGGCAAATGGGACTTGGGACAGCGAGGGACGATGGGCAAATGGGACTTGGGACAGTGAGGGACAATGGGCAAATGGGACTTGGGACAGTGAGGGACGATGGGCAAATGGGACTTGGTACAGTGAGGGACAATGGGCAAATGGGACTTGGGACAGTGAGGGATGATGGGCAACTGGGACTTGGGACAGTGAGGGACAATGGGAAAATGGGACTTAGGACAGTGAGGGATGATGGGAAAGTGGGACTTGGGACAGCGAGGGATGATGGGAAAATGGGACTTGGGACAGCGAGGGACGATGGGCAAATGGGACTTGGGACAGTGAGGGACGATGGGAAACTGGGGCTTGGGACAGCGAGGGACAATGGGCAAATGGGACTTGGGACAGTGAGGGACAATGGGCAAATGGGGCTTGGGACAGTGAGGGACAATGGGCAAATGGGGCTTGGGACAGTGAGGAACGATGGGCAAATGGGTCTTGGGACAGTGAGGGACAATGGGCAAATGGGACTTGGGACAGCGAGGGACAATGGGCAAATGGGACTTGGGACAGTGAGGAACGATGATCAAATGGGACTTGGGACAGCGAGGGACAATGGGCAAATGGGACTTGGGACAGCGAGGGACAATGGGCAAATGGGACTTGGGACAGTGAGGAACGATGATCAAATGGGACTTGGGACAGCGAGGGACGATGGGCAAATTGGACTTGGGACAGTGAGGAACGATGGGAAAATGGGACTTGGGACAGTGAGGTACAATGGGCAAATAGGACTTGGGATAGCGAGGGACGATGGGCAAATGGGGCTTGGGACAGTGAGGAACGATGGGCAAATGGGACTTGGGACAGTGAGGGACAATGGGCAAATAGGACTTGGGACAGCGAGGGAAGATGGGCAAATGGGACTTGGGACAGCGAGGGACGATGGGCAAATGGGACTTGGGACAGTGAGGGACAATGGGCAAATGGGACTTGGGACAGCGAGGGACGATGGGCAAATGGGACTTGGGACAGTGAGGGACAATGGGCAAATGGGACTTGGGACAGTGAGGGATGATGGGCAAGTGGGACTTGGGACAGTGAGGGACAATGGGAAAATGGGACTTAAGACAGTGAGGGATAATGGGAAAATGGGACTTGGGACAGTGAGGGACGATGGGCAAATGGGACTTGGGACAGCGAGGGACAATGGGCAAATGGGACTTGGGACAGTGAGGAACGATGGGCAAATGGGACTTGGGACAGCGAGGGACGATGGGAAAATGGGACTTGGGACAGCGAGGGACGATGGGCAAATGGGTCTTGGGACAGTGAGGGACGATGGGAAACTGGGGCTTGGGACAGCGAGGGACAATGGGCAAATGGGACTTGGGATAGCGAGGGACGATGGGCAAATGGGGCTTGGGACAGTGAGGAACAATGGGCAAATGGGACTTGGGACAGTGAGGGACGATGGGCAAATGGGACTTGGGACAGTGAGGGACGATGGGCAAATGGGACTTGGGACAGCGAGGGACGATGGGCAAATGGGACTTGGGACAGTGAGGGACAATGGGCAAATGGGACTTGGGACAGCGAGGGACGATGGGCAAATGGGACTTGGGACAGTGAGGGACAATGGGCAAATGGGATTTGGGACAGTGAGGGATGATGGGCGAATGGGACTTGGGACAGTGAGGGACAATGGGAAAATGTACTTAGGACAGTGAGGGATGATGGTAAAATGGGACTTGGGACAGTGAGGGACGATGGGAAAATGGGACTTGGGACAGTGAGGGACGATGGGAAAATGGGACTTGGGACAGTGAGGAACAATGGGCAAATGGGGCTTGGGACAGTGAGGGATGATGGGAAAATGGGGCTTGGGACAGTGAGGAACAATGGGAAAATGGGATTTGGGACAGTGAGGAACAATGGGAAATTGGGACTTGGGACAGTGAGGGACGATGGGAAAATGGGACTTGGGAAGGTGAGGAACAATGGGCAAATGGGACTTGGGACAGTGAGGGACGATGGGAAAATGGGACTTGGGACAGCAAGCGACAATGGGCAAATGGGGCTTGGTGGAGGACAGGGACAATGGGAAAAAAGGACTTGGGACAGTGAGGGACAATGGGCAAATGGGGCTTGGGACAGTGAGAGACGATGGGCAAATGGGGCTTGGGACAGCGAGGGACAATGGGCAAATGGGACTTGGGACAGTGAGGGGCGATGGGCAAATGGGACTTGGGCCAGCGAGGTACGATGGGCAAATGGGACTTGAGACAGCGAGGGACAATGGGAAAATGGGACTTGGGACAACGAGGGACGATGGGCAAATGGGACTTGGGACAGCGAGGGACGATGGGAAAATGGGGCTTGGGACAGTGAGGAACAATGGGCAAATGGGACTTGGGATAGTGAGGAACGATGGGCAAATGGGAGTTGGGACAGCGAGGGACGATGGGAAAATGGGGCTTGGGATAGCGAGGGACGATGGGCAAATGGGACTTGGGACAGCGAGGGACGATGGGAAAATGGGACTTGGGACAGCGACGGACGATGGGCAAATGGGACTTGGGACAGCAAGGGACGATGGGCAAATGGGACTTGGGACAGTGAGGGACAATGGGCAAATGGGACTTGGGACAGCGAGGGACGATGGGCAAATGGGACTTGGGACAGTGAGGGACAATGGGCAAATGGGATTTGGGACAGTGAGGGATGATGGGCAAATGGGACTTGGGACAGTGAGGGACAATGGGAAAATGGGACTTAGGACAGTGAGGGATGATGGGAAAATGGGACTTGGGACAGTGAGGGACGATGGGAAAATGGGACTTGGGACAGTGAGGGACGATGGGAAAATGGGACTTGGGACAGTGAGCAACAATGGGCAAATGGGGCTTGGGACAGTGAGGGATGATGGGAAAATGGGGCTTGGGACAGTGAGGAACAATGGGAAAATGGGATTTGGGACAGTGAGGAACAATGGGAAATTGGGACTTGGGACAGTGAGGGACGATGGGAAAATGGGACTTGGGAAGGTGAGGAACAATGGGCAAATGGGACTTGGGACAGTGAGGGACGATGGGAAAATGGGACTTGGGACAGCAAGCGACAATGGGTAAATGGGGCTTGGTGGAGGACAGGGACAATGGGAAAATAGGACTTGGGACAGTGAGGGACAATGGGCAAATGGGGGTTGGGACAGTGAGAGACGATGGGCAAATGGGGCTTGGGACAGCGAGGGACAATGGGCAAATGGGACTTGGGACAGTGAGGGGCGAAGGGCAAATGGGACTTGGGACAGCGAGGTACGATGGGCAAATGGGACTTGAGATAGCGAGGGACGATGGGAAAATGGGACTTGGGACAACGAGGGACGATGGGCAAATGGGACTTGGGACAGCGAGGGACGATGGGAAAATGGGGCTTGGGACAGTGAGGAACAATGGGCAAATGGGAGTTGGGACAGCGAGGGACGATGGGAAAATGGGGCTTGGGATAGCGAGGGACGATGGGCAAATGGGACTTGGGACAGCGAGGGACGATGGGAAAATGGGACTTGGGACAGCGACGGACGATGGGCAAATGGGACTTGGGATAGCGAGGGACGATGGGCAAATGAGACTTGGTGGAGGACAGGGACGATGGGAAAATGTGGCTTGGGATAGCGAGGGACGATGGGAAAATGGGACTTCGAACAGTGAGGAACGATGGGCAAATGGGGCTTGGGACAGTGAGGGACAATGGGCAAATGGGACTTGGGACAGTGAGGAACAATGGGCAAATGGGACTTGGGACAGCGAGGGACAATGGGCAAATGGGACTTGGGACAGCGAGGGACAATGGGCAAATGGGGCTTGGGACAGTGAGGGACGATGGGCAAATGGGACTTGGGACAGCGAGGGACGATGGGAAAATGGGACTTGGGACAGTGAGGGACGATGGGCAAATGGGACTTGGGACAGTGAGGAACGATGGGCAAATGGGACTTGGTGGAGGACAGGGACGATGGGAAAATGGGACTTGGGACAGCAAGGGACAATGGGCAAATGAGGCTTGGGACAGTGAGGGACGATGGGAAAATGGGGCTTGGGATAGCGAGGGAAAATGGGAAAATGGGACTTGGGACAGCGAGGGACGATGGGAAAATGGGGCTTGGGATAGCGAGGGACGATGGGAAAATGGGACTTGGGATAACGAGGGACGATGGGCAAATGGGACTTGGGACAGCGAGGGACAATGGGCAAATGGGGCTTGGGACTATGAGGGACGATGGGAAAATGGGACTTGCTACAGTGAGGAACAATGGCAAATGGGACGTGGGACAGTGAGGAACAATGGGCAAATGGGACTTGGGACAGCGAGGGTCGATGGGCAAATGGGACTTGGGACAGTGAGGAACAATGGGCAAATGGGACTTGGGACAGTGAGGAACGATGGGCAAATGGGGCTTGGGACAGTGAGGGACGATGGGCAAATGGGACTTGGGAAAGTGAGGGACAATGGGCAAATGGGACTTGGGATAGCGAGGGACGATGGGAAAATGGGGCTTGGGATAGCGAGGGACGATGGGCAAATGGGGCTTGGGATAGCGAGGGACGATGGGAAACTGGGGCTTGGGACAGCGAGGGACAATGGGCAAATGGGACTTGGGACAGTGAGGGACAATGGGCAGATGGGGCTTGGGACAGTGAGGGACAATGGGCAAATGGGGCTTGGGACAGTGAGGAACAATGGGCAAATGGGACTTGGGACAGTGAGGGACAATGGGCAAATGGGACTTGGGACAGCGAGGGACGATGGGCAAATGGGACTTGCGACAGCGAGGGACGATGGGCAAATGGGACATGGGACAGTGAGGGACAATGGGCAAATGGGACTTGGGACAGCGAGCGACGATGGGCAAATGGGACTTGGGACAGTGAGGGACAATGGGCAAATGGGACTTGGGACAGTGAGGGATGATGGGCAAATGGGACTTGGGACAGTGAGGGACAATGGGAAAATGGGACTTAGGACAGTGAGGGATGATGGGAAAATGGGACTTGGGACAGTGAGGGACGATGGGCAAATGGGACTTGGGACAGCGAGGGCCAAAGGGCAAATGGGACTTAGGACAGTGAGGAACGATGGGCAAATGGGACTTGGGACAGCGAGGGACGATGGGAAAATGGGACTTGGGACAGCGAGGGACGATGGGCAAATGGGACTTGGGACAGTGAGGGACGATGGGAAACTGGGGCTTGGGACAGCGAGGGACAATGGGCAAATGGGACTTGGGACAGTGAGGGACAATGGGCAAATGGGGCTTGGGACAGTGAGGGACAATGGGCAAATGGCGCTTGGGACAGTGAGGAACGATGGGCAAATTGGACTTGGGACAGTGAGGGACAATGGGCAAATGGGACTTGGGACAGCGAGGGACAATGGGCAAATGGGACTTGGGACACTGAGGAACGATGATCAAATGGGACTTGGGACAGCGAGGGACGATGTGCAAATAGGACTTGGGACAGTGAGGAACGATGGGAAAATGGGTCTTGGGACAGTGAGGGACAATGGGCAAATAGGACTTGGGATAGCGAGGGACGATGGGCAAATGGGGCTTGGGACAGTGAGGAACGATGGGCAAATGGGACTTGGGACAGTGAGGGACAATGGGCAAATGGGACTTGGGACAGTGAGGGACGATGGGAAACTGGGGCTTGGGACAGCGAGGGACAATGGGCAAATGGGACTTGGGACAGTGAGGGACAATGGGCAAATGGGGCTTGGGACAGTGAGGGACAATGGGCAAATGGGGCTTGGGACAGTGAGGAACGATGGGCAAATTGGACTTGGGACAGTGAGGGACAATGGGCAAATGGGACTTGGGACAGCGAGGGACAATGGGCAAATGGGACTTGGGACACTGAGGAACGATGATCAAATGGGACTTGGGACAGCGAGGGACGATGTGCAAATAGGACTTGGGACAGTGAGGAACGATGGGAAAATGGGACTTGGGACAGTGAGGGACAATGGGCAAATAGGACTTGGGATAGCGAGGGACGATGGGCAAATGGGGCTTGGGACAGTGAGGAACGATGGGCAAATGGGACTTGGGACAGCGAGGGACAATGGGCAAATGGGACTTGGGACAGCGAGGGACGATGGGCAAATGGGACTTGGGACAGCGAGGGACGATGGGCAAATGGGACTTGGGACAGTGAGGGAGAATGGGCAAATGGGACTTGGGACAGCGAGGGACGATGGGCAAATGGGACTTGGGACAGTGAGGGACAATGGGCAAATGGGACTTGGGACAGTGAGGAACGATGGGCAAATGGGACTTGGTGGAGGACAGGGACGATGGGAAAATGGGACTTGGGACAGCGAGGGACAATGGGCAAATGAGGCTTGGGACAGTGAGGGACGATGGGAAAATGGGGCTTGGGATAGCGAGGGACGATGGGAAAATGGGACTTGGGACAGCGAGGGACGATGGGAAAATGGGGCTTGGGATAGCGAGGGACGATGGGAAAATGGGACTTGGGACAGCGAGGGACGATGGGCAAATGGGACTTGGGACAGCTAGGGACAATGGGCAAATGGGGCTTGGGACTGTGAGGGACGATGGGAAAATGGGACTTGGGACAGTGAGGAACAATGGCAAATGGGACTTGGGACAGTGAGGAACAATGGGCAAATGGGACTTGGGACAGCGAGGGTCGATGGGCAAATGGGACTTGGGACAGTGAGGAACAATGGGCAAATGGGACTTGGGACAGTGAGGAACGATGGGCAAATGGGGCTTGGGACAGTGAGGGACGATGGGCAAATGGGACTTGGGACAGTGAGGGACAATGGGCAAATGGGACTTGGGATAGCGAGGGACGATGGGAAAATGGGGCTTGGGATAGTGAGGGACAATGGGCAAATGGGGCTTGGGATAGCGAGGGATGATGGGAAACTGGGGCTTGGGACAGCGAGGTACAATGGGCAAATGGGACTTGGGACAGTGAGGGACAATGGGCAAATGGGGCTTGGGACAGTGAGGGACAATGGGCAAATGGGGCTTGGGACAGTGAGGAACGATGGGCAAATGGGACTTGGGACAGTGAGGGACAATGGGCAAATGGGACTTGGGACAGCGAGGGACAATGGGCAAATGGGACTTGGGACAGTGAGGAACGAGGATCAAATGGGACTTGGGACAGCGAGGGACAATGGGCAAATGGGACTTGGGACAGCGAGGGACAATGGGCAAATGGGACTTGGGACAGTGAGGAACGATGATCAAATGGGACTTGGGACAGCGAGGGACGATGGGCAAATGGGACTTGGGACAGTGAGGAACGATGGGAAAATGGGACTTGGGACAGTGAGGGACAATGGGCAAATAGGACTTGGGATAGCGAGGGACGATGGGCAAATGGGGCTTGGGACAGTGAGGAACGATGGGCAAATGGGACTTGGGACAGTGAGGGACAATGGGCAAATGGGACTTGGGACAGCGAGGGACGATGGGCAAATGGGACTTGGGACAGCGAGGGACGATGGGCAAATGGGACTTGGGACAGTGAGGGACAATGGGCAAATGGGACTTGTGACAGCGAGGGACGATGGGCAAATGGGACTTGGGACAGTGAGGGACAATGGGCAAATGGGACTTGGGACAGTGAGGGATGATGGGCAAATGGGACTTGGGACAGTGAGGGACAATGGGAAAATGGGACTTAGAACAGTGAGGGATGATGGGAAAATGGGACTTGGGACAGTGAGGGACGATGGGCAAATGGGACTTGGGACAGCGAGGGACAATGGGCAAATGGGACTTGGGACAGTGAGGAACGATGGGCAAATGGGAGTTGGGACAGTGAGGGACGATGGGAAAATGGGACTTGGGACAGCGAGGGACGATGGGCAAATGGGACTTGGGACAGTGAGGGACGATGGGAAACTGGGGCTTGGGACAGCGAGGGACAATGGGCAAATGGGACTTGGGACAGTGAGGGACAATGGGCAAATGGGGCTTGGGACAGTGAGGGACAATGGGCAAATGGGGCTTGGGACAGTGAGGAACGATGGGCAAATGGGACTTGGGACAGTGAGGGACAATGGGCAAATGGGACTTGGGACAGCGAGGGACAATGGGCAAATGGGACTTGGGACAGTGAGGAACGATGATCAAATGGGACTTGGGACAGCGAGGGACGATGGGCAAATAGGACTTGGGACAGTGAGGAACGATGGGAAAATGGGACTTGGGACAGTGAGGGACAATGGGCAAATAGGACTTGGGATAGCGAGGGACGATGGGCAAATGGGGCTTGGGACAGTGAGGAACGATGGGCAAATGGGACTTGGAACAGTGAGGGACAATGGGAAATGGGACTTGGGACAGCGAGGGACGATGGGCAAATGGGACTTGGGACAGCGAGGGACGATGGGCAAATGGGACTTGGGACAGTGAGGGACAATCGGCAAATGGGACTTGGGATAGCGAGGGACGATGGGAAACTGGGGCTTGGGGCAGAGAGGGACAATGGGCAAATGGGACTTGGGACAGTGAGGGACAATGGGCAGATGGGGCTTGGGACAGTGAGGGACAATGGGCAAATGGGGCTTGGGACAGTGAGGGACAATGGGCAAATGGGACTTGGGACAGCGAGGGACAATGGGCAAATGGGACTTAGGACAGTGAGGAACGATGGGCAAATGGGACTTGGGACAGCGAGGGACGATGGGAAAATGGGACTTGGGACAGCGAGGGACGATGGGCAAATGGGACTTGGGACAGTGAGGGACGATGGGAAACTGGGGCTTGGGACAGCGAGGGACAATGGGCAAATGGGACTTGGGACAGTGAGGGACAATGGGCAAATGGGGCTTGGGACAGTGAGGGACAATGGGCAAATGGGGCTTGGGACAGTGAGGAACGATGGGCAAATTGGACTTGGGACAGTGAGGGACAATGGGCAAATGGGACTTGGGACAGCGAGGGACAATGGGCCAATGGTACTTGGGACACTGAGGAACGATGATCAAATGGGACTTGGGACAGCGAGGGACGATGTGCAAATAGGACTTGGGACAGTGAGGAACGATGGGAAAATGGGACTTGGGACAGTGAGGGACAATGGGCAAATAAGACTTGGGATAGCGAGGGATGATGGGCAAATGGGACTTGGGACAGCGAGGGACGATGGGCAAATGGGACTTGGGACAGTGAGGGACAATGGGCAAATGGGACTTGGGACAGTGAGGGACGATGGGCAAATGGGACTTGGGACAGTGAGGGACAATGGGCAAATGGGACTTGGGACAGTGAGGAACGATGGGCAAATGGGACTTGGTGGAGGACAGGGACGATGGGAAAATGGGACTTGGGACAGCGAGGGACAATGGGCAAATGAGGCTTGGGACAGTGAGGGACGATGGGAAAATGGGGCTTGGGATAGCGAGGGACGATGGGAAAATGGGACTTGGGACAGCGAGGGACGATGGGAAAATGGGGCTTGGGATAGCGAGGGACGATGGGAAAATGGGACTTGAGATAGCGAGGGACGATGGGCAAATGGGACTTGGGACAGCTAGGGACAATGGGCAAATGGGGCTTGGGACTGTGAGGGACGATGGGAAAATGGGACTTGGGACACTGAGGAACAATGGCAAATGGGACTTGGGACAGTGAGGAACAATGGGCAAATGGGACTTGGGACAGCGAGGGTCGATGGGCAAATGGGACTTGGGACAGTGAGGAACAATGGGCAAATGGGACTTGGGACAGTGAGGAACGATGGGCAAATGGGGCTTGGGACAGTGAGGGACGATGGGCAAATGGGACTTGGGACAGTGAGGGACAATGGGCAAATGGGGCTTGGGACAGCGAGGTACAATGGGTAAATGGGACTTGGGACAGTGAGGGACAATGGGCAAATGGGGCTTGGGACAGTGAGGGACAATGGGCAAATGGGGCTTGGGATAGCGAGGGATGATGGGAAACTGGGGCTTGGGACAGCGAGGTACAATGGGCAAATGGGACTTGGGACAGTGAGGGGCAATGGGCAAATGGGGCTTGGGACAGTGAGGGACAATGGGCAAATGGGGCTTGGGACAGTGAGGAACGATGGGCAAATGGGACTTGGGACAGCGAGGGACAATGGGCAAATGGGACTTGGGACAGTGAGGAACGAGGATCAAATGGGACTTGGGACAGCGAGGGACAATGGGCAAATGGGACTTGGGACAGCGAGGGACAATGGGCAAATGGGACTTGGGACAGTGAGGAACGATGATCAAATGGGACTTGGGACAGCGAGGGACGATGGGCAAATAGGACTTGGGACAGTGAGGAACGATGGGAAAATGGGACTTGGGACAGTGAGGGACGATGGGCAAATAGGACTTGGGATAGCGAGGGACGATGGGCAAATGGGGCTTGGGACAGTGAGGAACGATGGGCAAATGGGACTTGGGACAGTGAGGGACAATGGGCAAATGGGACTTGGGACAGCGAGGGACAATGGGCAAATGGGACTTGGGACAGCGAGGGACGATGGGCAAATGGGACTTGGGACAGTGAGGGACAATGGGCAAATGGGACTTGTGACAGCGAGGGACGATGGGCAAATGGGACTTGGGACAGTGAGGGACAATGGGCAAATGGGACTTGGGACAGTGAGGGATGATGGGCAAATGGGACTTTGGACAGTGAGGGACAATGGGAAAATGGGACTTAGAACAGTGAGGGATGATGGGAAAATGGGACTTGGGACAGTGAGGGACGATGGGCAAATGGGACTTGGGACAGCGAGGGACAATGGGCAAATGGGACTTGGGACAGTGAGGAACGATGGGCAAATGGGACTTGGGACAGCGAGGGACGATGGGAAAATGGGACTTGGGACAGCGAGGGACGATGGGCAAATGGGACTTGGGACAGTGAGGGACGATGGGAAACTGGGGCTTGGGACAGCGAGGGACAATGGGCAAATGGGACTTGGGACAGTGAGGGACAATGGGCAAATGGGGCTTGGGACAGTGAGGGACAATGGGCAAATGGGGCTTGGGACAGTGAGGAACGATGGGCAAATGGGACTTGGGACAGTGAGGGACAATGGGCAAATGGGACTTGGGACAGCGAGGGACAATGGGCAAATGGGACTTGGGACAGTGAGGAACGATGATCAAATGGGACTTGGGACAGCGAGGGACGATGGGCAAATAGGACTTGGGACAGTGAGGAACGATGGGAAAATGGGACTTGGGACAGTGAGGGACAATGGGCAAATAGGACTTGGGATAGCGAGGGACGAGGGGCAAATGGGGCTTGGGACAGTGAGGAACGATGGGCAAATGGGACTTGGGACAGTGAGGGACAATGGGCAAATGGGACTTGGGACAGCGAGGGACGATGGGCAAATGGGACTTGGGACAGCGAGGGACGATGGGCAAATGGGACTTGGGACAGTGAGGGACAATGGGCAAATGGGACTTGGGACAGTGAGGGATGATGGGCAAATGGGACTTGGGACAGTGAGGGACAATGGGAAAATGGGACTTAGGACAGTGAGGGACGATGGGCAAATGAGACTTGGGACAGCGAGGGACAATGGGCAAATGGGACTTGGGACAGTGAGGAACGATGGGCAAATGTGACTTGGGACAGCGAGGGACGATGGGAAAATGGGACTTGGGACAGCGAGGGACGATGGGCAAATGGGACTTGGGACAGTGAGGGACGATGGGAAACTGGGGCTTGGGACAGCGAGGGACAATGGGCAAATGGGACTTGGGACAGTGAGGGACAATGGGCAAATGGGGCTTGGGACAGTGAGGGACAATGGGCAAATGGGGCTTGGGACAGTGAGGAACGATGGGCAAATGGGACTTGGGACAGTGAGGGACAATGGGCAAATGGGACTTGGGACAGCGAGGGACAATGGGCAAATGGGACTTGGGACAGTGAGGAACGATGATCAAATGGGACTTGGGACAGCGAGGGACGATAGGCAAATAGGACTTGGGACAGTGAGGAACGATGGGAAAATGGGACTTGGGACAGTGAGGGACAATGGGCAAATAGGACTTGGGATAGCGAGGGACGATGGGCAAATGGGGCTTGGGACAGTGAGGGACGATGGGCAAATGGGACTTGGGACAGTGAGGGACAATGGGCAAATGGGACTTGGGATAGCGAGGGACGATGGGAAAATGGGGCTTGGGATAGCGAGGGACGATGGGCAAATGGGGCTTGGGATAGCGAGGGATGATGGGAAACTGGGGCTTGGGACAGCGAGGTACAATGGGCAAATGGGACTTGGGACAGTGAGGGACAATGGGCAAATGGGGCTTGGGACAGTGAGGGACAATGGGCAAATGGGGCTTGGGATAGCGAGGGATGATGGGAAACTGGGGCTTGGGACAGCGAGGTACAATGGGCAAATGGGACTTGGGACAGTGAGGGACAATGGGCAAATGGGGCTTGGGACAGTGAGGGACAATGGGCAAATGGGGCTTGGGACAGTGAGGAACGATGGGCAAATGGGACTTGGGACAGCGAGGGACAATGGGCAAATGGGACTTGGGACAGTGAGGAACGAGGATCAAATGGGACTTGGGACAGCGAGGTACAATGGGCAAATGGGACTTGGGACAGCGAGGGACAATGGGCAAATGGGACTTGGGACAGTGAGGAACGATGATCAAATGGGACTTGGGACAGCGAGGGACGATGGGCAAATAGGACTTGGGACAGTGAGGAACGATGGGAAAATGGGACTTGGGACAGTGAGGGACGATGGGCAAATAGGACTTGGGATAGCGAGGGACGATGGGCAAATGGGGCTTGGGACAGTGAGGAACGATGGGCAAATGGGACTTGGGACAGTGAGGGACAATGGGCAAATGGGACTTGGGACAGCGAGGGACGATGGGCAAATGGGACTTGGGACAGCGAGGGACGATGGGCAAATGGGACTTGGGACAGTGAGGGACAATGGGCAAATGGGACTTGTGACAGCGAGGGACGATGGGCAAATGGGACTTGGGACAGTGAGGGACAATGGGCAAATGGGGCTTGGGACAGTGAGGGACAATGGGCAAATGGGGCTTGGGATAGCGAGGGATGATGGGAAACTGGGGCTTGGGACAGCGAGGTACAATGGGCAAATGGGACTTGGGACAGTGAGGGACAATGGGCAAATGGGGCTTGGGACAGTGAGGGACAATGGGCAAATGGGGCTTGGGACAGTGAGGAACGATGGGCAAATGGGACTTGGGACAGCGAGGGACAATGGGCAAATGGGACTTGGGACAGTGAGGAACGAGGATCAAATGGGACTTGGGACAGCGAGGGACAATGGGCAAATGGGACTTGGGACAGCGAGGGACAATGGGCAAATGGGACTTGGGACAGTGAGGAACGATGATCAAATGGGACTTGGGACAGCGAGGGACGATGGGCAAATAGGACTTGGGACAGTGAGGAACGATGGGAAAATGGGACTTGGGACAGTGAGGGACGATGGGCAAATAGGACTTGGGATAGCGAGGGACGATGGGCAAATGGGGCTTGGGACAGTGAGGAACAATGGGCAAATGGGACTTGGGACAGCGAGGGTCGATGGGCAAATGGGACTTGGGACAGTGAGGAACAATGGGCAAATGGGACTTGGGACAGTGAGGAACGATGGGCAAATGGGGCTTGGGACAGTGAGGGACGATGGGCAAATGGGACTTGGGACAGTGAGGGACAATGGGCAAATGGGACTTGGGATAGCGAGGGACGATGGGAAAATGGGGCTTGGGATAGCGAGGGACGATGGGCAAATGGGGCTTGGGATAGCGAGGGATGATGGGAAACTGGGGCTTGGGACAGCGAGGTACAATGGGCAAATGGGACTTGGGACAGTGAGGGACAATGGGCAAATGGGGCTTGGGACAGTGAGGGACAATGGGCAAATGGGGCTTGGGATAGCGAGGGATGATGGGAAACTGGGGCTTGGGACAGCGAGGTACAATGGGCAAATGGGACTTGGGACAGTGAGGGACAATGGGCAAATGGGGCTTGGGACAGTGAGGGACAATGGGCAAATGGGGCTTGGGACAGTGAGGAACGATGGGCAAATGGGACTTGGGACAGCGAGGGACAATGGGCAAATGGGACTTGGGACAGTGAGGAACGAGGATCAAATGGGACTTGGGACAGCGAGGGACAATGGGCAAATGGGACTTGGGACAGCGAGGGACAATGGGCAAATGGGACTTGGGACAGTGAGGAACGATGATCAAATGGGACTTGGGACAGCGAGGGACGATGGGCAAATAGGACTTGGGACAGTGAGGAACGATGGGAAAATGGGACTTGGGACAGTGAGGGACGATGGGCAAATAGGACTTGGGATAGCGAGGGACGATGGGCAAATGGGGCTTGGGACAGTGAGGAACGATGGGCAAATGGGACTTGGGACAGTGAGGGACAATGGGCAAATGGGACTTGGGACAGCGAGGGACAATGGGCAAATGGGACTTGGGACAGCGAGGGACGATGGGCAAATGGGACTTGGGACAGTGAGGGACAATGGGCAAATGGGACTTGTGACAGCGAGGGACGATGGGCAAATGGGACTTGGGACAGTGAGGGACAATGGGCAAATGGGACTTGGGACAGTGAGGGATGATGGGCAAATGGGACTTTGGACAGTGAGGGACAATGGGAAAATGGGACTTAGAACAGTGAGGGATGATGGGAAAATGGGACTTGGGACAGTGAGGGACGATGGGCAAATGGGACTTGGGACAGCGAGGGACAATGGGCAAATGGGACTTGGGACAGTGAGGAACGATGGGCAAATGGGACTTGGGACAGCGAGGGACGATGGGAAAATGGGACTTGGGACAGCGAGGGACGATGGGCAAATGGGACTTGGGACAGTGAGGGACGATGGGAAACTGGGGCTTGGGACAGCGAGGGACAATGGGCAAATGGGACTTGGGACAGTGAGGGACAATGGGCAAATGGGGCTTGGGACAGTGAGGGACAATGGGCAAATGGGGCTTGGGACAGTGAGGAACGATGGGCAAATGGGACTTGGGACAGTGAGGGACAATGGGCAAATGGGACTTGGGACAGCGAGGGACAATGGGCAAATGGGACTTGGGACAGTGAGGAACGATGATCAAATGGGACTTGGGACAGCGAGGGACGATGGGCAAATAGGACTTGGGACAGTGAGGAACGATGGGAAAATGGGACTTGGGACAGTGACGGACAATGGGCAAATAGGACTTGGGATAGCGAGGGACGATGGGCAAATGGGGCTTGGGACAGTGAGGAACGATGGGCAAATGGGACTTGGGACAGTGAGGGACAATGGGCAAATGGGACTTGGGACAGCGAGGGACGATGGGCAAATGGGACTTGGGACAGCGAGGGACGATGGGCAAATGGGACTTGGGACAGTGAGGGACAATGGGCAAATGGGACTTGGGACAGTGAGGGATGATGGGCAAATGGGACTTGGGACAGTGAGGGACAATGGGAAAATGGGACTTAGGACAGTTAGGGACGATGGGCAAATGAGACTTGGGACAGCGAGGGACAATGGGCAAATGGGACTTGGGACAGTGAGGAACGATGGGCAAATGTGACTTGGGACAGCGAGGGACGATGGGAAAATGGGACTTGGGACAGCGAGGGACGATGGGCAAATGGGACTTGGGACAGTGAGGGACGATGGGAAACTGGGGCTTGGGACAGCGAGGGACAATGGGCAAATGGGACTTGGGACAGTGAGGGACAATGGGCAAATGGGGCTTGGGACAGTGAGGGACAATGGGCAAATGGGGCTTGGGACAGTGAGGAACGATGGGCAAATGGGACTTGGGACAGTGAGGGACAATGGGCAAATGGGACTTGGGACAGCGAGGGACAATGGGCAAATGGGACTTGGGACAGTGAGGAACGATGATCAAATGGGACTTGGGACAGCGAGGGACGATAGGCAAATAGGACTTGGGACAGTGAGGAACGATGGGAAAATGGGACTTGGGACAGTGAGGGACAATGGGCAAATAGGACTTGGGATAGCAAGGGACGATGGGCAAATGGGGCTTGGGACAGTGAGGGACGATGGGCAAATGGGACTTGGGACAGTGAGGGACAATGGGCAAATGGGACTTGGGATAGCGAGGGACGATGGGAAAATGGGGCTTGGGATAGCGAGGGACGATGGGCAAATGGGGCTTGGGATAGCGAGGGATGATGGGAAACTGGGGCTTGGGACAGCGAGGTACAATGGGCAAATGGGACTTGGGACAGTGAGGGACAATGGGCAAATGGGGCTTGGGACAGTGAGGGACAATGGGCAAATGGGGCTTGGGATAGCGAGGGATGATGGGAAACTGGGGCTTGGGACAGCGAGGTACAATGGGCAAATGGGACTTGGGACAGTGAGGGACAATGGGCAAATGGGGCTTGGGACAGTGAGGGACAATGGGCAAATGGGGCTTGGGACAGTGAGGAACGATGGGCAAATGGGACTTGGGACAGCGAGGGACAATGGGCAAATGGGACTTGGGACAGTGAGGAACGAGGATCAAATGGGACTTGGGACAGCGAGGGACAATGGGCAAATGGGACTTGGGACAGCGAGGGACAATGGGCAAATGGGACTTGGGACAGTGAGGAACGATGATCAAATGGGACTTGGGACAGCGAGGGACGATGGGCAAATAGGACTTGGGACAGTGAGGAACGATGGGAAAATGGGACTTGGGACAGTGAGGGACGATGGGCAAATAGGACTTGGGATAGCGAGGGACGATGGGCAAATGGGGCTTGGGACAGTGAGGAACGATGGGCAAATGGGACTTGGGACAGTGAGGGACAATGGGCAAATGGGACTTGGGACAGCGAGGGACGATGGGCAAATGGGACTTGGGACAGCGAGGGACGATGGGCAAATGGGACTTGGGACAGTGAGGGACAATGGGCAAATGGGACTTGTGACAGCGAGGGACGATGGGCAAATGGGACTTGGGACAGTGAGGGACAATGGGCAAATGGGACTTGGGACAGTGAGGGATGATGGGCAAATGGGACTTTGGACAGTGAGGGACAATGGGAAAATGGGACTTAGAACAGTGAGGGATGATGGGAAAATGGGACTTGGGACAGTGAGGGACGATGGGCAAATGGGACTTGGGACAGCGAGGGACAATGGGCAAATGGGACTTGGGACAGTGAGGAACGATGGGCAAATGGGACTTGGGACAGCGAGGGACGATGGGAAAATGGGACTTGGGACAGCGAGGGACGATGGGCAAATGGGACTTGGGACAGTGAGGGACGATGGGAAACTGGGGCTTGGGACAGCGAGGGACAATGGGCAAATGCGACTTGGGACAGTGAGGGACAATGGGCAAATGGGGCTTGGGACAGTGAGGGACAATGGGCAAATGGGGCTTGGGACAGTGAGGAACGATGGGCAAATGGGACTTGGGACAGTGAGGGACAATGGGCAAATGGGACTTGGGACAGCGAGGGACAATGGGCAAATGGGACTTGGGACAGTGAGGAACGATGATCAAATGGGACTTGGGACAGTGAGGGATGATGGGCAAATGGGACTTGGGACAGTGAGGGACAATGGGAAAATGGGACTTAGGACAGTGAGGGACGATGGGCAAATGAGACTTGGGACAGCGAGGGACAATGGGCAAATGGGACTTGGGACAGTGAGGAACGATGGGCAAATGTGACTTGGGACAGCGAGGGACGATGGGAAAATGGGACTTGGGACAGTGAGGGACGATGGGCAAATGAGACTTGGGACAGCGAGGGACAATGGGCAAATGGGACTTGGGACAGTGAGGAACGATGGGCAAATGTGACTTGGGACAGCGAGGGACGATGGGAAAATGGGACTTGGGACAGCGAGGGACGATGGGCAAATGGGACTTGGGACAGTGAGGGACGATGGGAAACTGGGGCTTGGGACAGCGAGGGACAATGGGCAAATGGAACTTGGGACAGTGAGGGACAATGGGCAAATGGGGCTTGGGACAGTGAGGGACAATGGGCAAATGGGGCTTGGGACAGTGAGGAACGATGGGCAAATGGGACTTGGGACAGTGAGGGACAATGGGCAAATGGGACTTGGGACAGCGAGGGACAATGGGCAAATGGGACTTGGGACAGTGAGGAACGATGCTCAAATGGGACTTGGGACAGCGAGGGACGATAGGCAAATAGGACTTGGGACAGTGAGGAACGATGGGAAAATGGGACTTGGGACAGTGAGGGACGATGGGCAAATGGGACTTGGGACAGTGAGGGACAATGGGCAAATGGGACTTGGGATAGCGAGGGACGATGGGAAAATGGGGCTTGGGATAGCGAGGGACGATGGGCAAATGGGGCTTGGGATAGCGAGGGATGATGGGAAACTGGGGCTTGGGACAGCGAGGTACAATGGGCAAATGGGACTTGGGACAGTGAGGGACAATGGGCAAATGGGGCTTGGGACAGTGAGGGACAATGGGCAAATGGGGCTTGGGATAGCGAGGGTTGATGGGAAACTGGGGCTTGGGACAGCGAGGTACAATGGGCAAATGGGACTTGGGACAGTGAGGGACAATGGGCAAATGGGGCTTGGGACAGTGAGGGACAATGGGCAAATGGGGCTTGGGACAGTGAGGAACGATGGGCAAATGGGACTTGGGACAGCGAGGGACAATGGGCAAATGGGACTTGGGACAGTGAGGAACGAGGATCAAATGGGACTTGGGACAGCGAGGGACAATGGGCAAATGGGACTTGGGACAGCGAGGGACAATGGGCAAATGGGACTTGGGACAGTGAGGAACGATGATCAAATGGGACTTGGGACAGCGAGGGACGATGGGCAAATAGGACTTGGGACAGTGAGGAACGATGGGAAAATGGGACTTGGGACAGTGAGGGACGATGGGCAAATAGGACTTGGGATAGCGAGGGACGATGGGCAAATGGGGCTTGGGACAGTGAGGAACGATGGGCAAATGGGACTTGGGACAGTGAGGGACAATGGGCAAATGGGACTTGGGACAGCGAGGGACGATGGGCAAATGGGACTTGGGACAGCGAGGGACGATGGGCAAATGGGACTTGGGACAGTGAGGGACAATGGGCAAATGGGACTTGTGACAGCGAGGGACGATGGGCAAATGGGACTTGGGACAGTGAGGGACAATGGGCAAATGGGACTTGGGACTGTGAGGGATGATGGGCAAATGGGACTTTGGACAGTGAGGGACAATGGGAAAATGGGACTTAGAACAGTGAGGGATGATGGGAAAATGGGACTTGGGACAGTGAGGGACGATGGGCAAATGGGACTTGGGACAGCGAGGGACAATGGGCAAATGGGACTTGGGACAGTGAGGAACGATGGGCAAATGGGACTTGGGACAGCGAGGGACGATGGGAAAATGGGACTTGGGACAGCGAGGGACGATGGGCAAATGGGACTTGGGACAGTGAGGGACGATGGGAAACTGGGGCTTGGGACAGCGAGGGACAATGGGCAAATGCGACTTGGGACAGTGAGGGACAATGGGCAAATGGGGCTTGGGACAGTGAGGGACAATGGGCAAATGGGGCTTGGGACAGTGAGGAACGATGGGCAAATGGGACTTGGGACAGTGAGGGACAATGGGCAAATGGGACTTGGGACAGCGAGGGACAATGGGCAAATGGGACTTGGGACAGTGAGGAACGATGATCAAATGGGACTTGGGACAGTGAGGGATGATGGGCAAATGGGACTTGGGACAGTGAGGGACAATGGGAAAATGGGACTTAGGACAGTGAGGGACGATGGGCAAATGAGACTTGGGACAGCGAGGGACAATGGGCAAATGGGACTTGGGACAGTGAGGAACGATGGGCAAATGTGACTTGGGACAGCGAGGGACGATGGGAAAATGGGACTTGGGACAGTGAGGGACGATGGGCAAATGAGACTTGGGACAGCGAGGGACAATGGGCAAATGGGACTTGGGACAGTGAGGAACGATGGGCAAATGTGACTTGGGACAGCGAGGGACGATGGGAAAATGGGACTTGGGACAGCGAGGGACGATGGGCAAATGGGACTTGGGACAGTGAGGGACGATGGGAAACTGGGGCTTGGGACAGCGAGGGACAATGGGCAAATGGAACTTGGGACAGTGAGGGACAATGGGCAAATGGGGCTTGGGACAGTGAGGGACAATGGGCAAATGGGGCTTGGGACAGTGAGGAACGATGGGCAAATGGGACTTGGGACAGTGAGGGACAATGGGCAAATGGGACTTGGGACAGCGAGGGACAATGGGCAAATGGGACTTGTAACAGTGAGGAACGATGATCAAATGGGACTTGGGACAGCGAGGGACGATAGGCAAATAGGACTTGGGACAGTGAGGAACGATGGGAAAATGGGACTTGGGACAGTGAGGGACAATGGGCAAATAGGACTTGGGATAGCGAGGGACGATGGGCAAATGGGGCTTGGGACAGTGAGGAACAATGGGCAAATGGGACTTGGGACAGTGAGGGACGATGGGCAAATGGGACTTGGGACAGTGAGGGACGATGGGCAAATGGGACTTGGGACAGCGAGGGACGATGGGCAAATGGGACTTGGGACAGTGAGGGACAATGGGCAAATGGGACTTGGGACAGCGAGGGACGATGGGCAAATGGGACTTGGGACAGTGAGGGACATTGGGCAAATGGGACTTGGGACAGTGAGGGATGATGGGCAAATGGGACTTGGGACAGTGAGGGACAATGGGAAAATGGGACTTAGGACAGTGAGGGACGATGGGAAAATGGTACTTGGGACAGTGAGGGACGATGGGAAAATGGGACTTGGGACAGTGAGGGACGATGGGAAAATGGGACTTGGGACAGTGAGGGACGATGGGAAAATGGGACTTGGGACAGTGAGGAACAATGGGCAAATGGGACTTGGGACAGTGAGGGACGATGGGAAAATGGGACTTGGGACAGCAAGCGACAATGGGCAAATGGGGCTTGGTGGAGGACAGGGACAATGGGAAAATAGGACTTGGGACAGTGAGGGACAATGGGCAAATGGGGCTTGGGACAGTGAGAGACGATGGGCAAATGGGGCTTGGGACAGCGAGGGACAATGGGCAAATGGGACTTGGGACAGTGAGGGGCGATGGGCAAATGGGACTTGGGACAGCGAGGGACGATGGGCAAATGGGACTTGAGACAGCGAGGGACGATGGGAAAATGGGACTTGGGACAGCGAGGGACGATGGGCAAATGGGACTTGGGACAGCGAGGGACGATGGGAAAATGGGGCTTGGGACAGTGAGGAACAATGGGCAAATGGGACTTGGGACAGTGAGGAACGATGGGCAAATGGGACTTGGGACAGCGAGGGACGATGGGAAAATGGGGCTTGGGATAGCGAGGGACGATGGGCAAATGGGACTTGGGACAGCGAGGGACGATGGGAAAATGGGACTTGGGACAGCGACGGACGATGGGCAAATGGGACTTGGGATAGCGAGGGACGATGGGCAAATGGGACTTGGTGGAGGACAGGGACGATGGGAAAATGGGGCTTGGGATAGCGAGGGACGATGGGCAAATGGGACTTGGGACAGCGAGGGAAGATGGGAAAATGGGGCTTGGGACAGTGAGGAACAATGGGCAAATGGGACTTGGGACAGTGAGGAACGATGGGCAAATGGGAGTTGGGACAGCGAGGGACGATGGGAAAATGGGGCTTGGGATAGCGAGGGACGATGGGCAAATGGGACTTGGGACAGCGAGGGACGATGGGAAAATGGGACTTGGGACAGCGACGGACGATGGGCAAATGGGACTTGGGATAGCGAGGGACGATGGGCAAATGGGACTTGGTGGAGGACAGGGACGATGGGAAAATGGGGCTTGGGATAGCGAGGGACGATGGGAAAATGGGACTTCGAACAGTGAGGAACGATGGGCAAATGGGGCTTGGGACAGTGACGGACAATGGGCAAATGGGACTTGGGACAGTGAGGAACAATGGGCAAATGGGACTTGGGACAGCGAGGGACAATGGGCAAATGGGACTTGGGACAGCGAGGGACAATGGGCAAATGGGGCTTGGGACAGTGAGGGAGGATGGGCAAATGGGACTTGGGACAGCGAGGGACGATGGGAAAATGGGACTTGGGACAGTGAGGGACGATGGGCAAATGGGACTTGGGACAGTGAGGAACGATGGGCAAATGGGACTTGGTGGAGGACAGGGACGATGGGAAAATGGGACTTGGGACAGCGAGGGACAATGGGCAAATGAGGCTTGGGACAGTGAGGGACGATGGGAAAATGGGGCTTGGGATAGTGAGGGACAATGGGCAAATGGGACTTGGGATAGCGAGGGACGATGGGAAAATGGGGCTTGGGATAGCGAGGGACGATGGGCAAATGGGGCTTGGGATAGCGAGGGACGATGGGAAACTGGGGCTTGGGACAGCGAGGGACAATGGGCAAATGGGACTTGGGACAGTGAGGGACAATGGGCAGATGGGGCTTGGGACAGTGAGGGACAATGGGCAAATGGGGCTTGGGACAGTGAGGAACGATGGGCAAATGGGACTTGGGACAGTGAGGGACAATGGGCAAATGGGACTTGGGACAGCGAGGGACGATGGGCAAATGGGACTTGGGACAGCGAGGGACGATGGGCAAATGGGACTTGGGACAGTGAGGGACAATGGGCAAATGGGACTTGGGACAGTGAGGGATGATGGGCAAATGGGACTTGGGACAGTGAGGGACAATGGGCAAATGGGACTTGGGACAGTGAGGGATGATGGGCAAATGGGACTTGGGACAGTGAGGGACAATGGGAAAATGGGACTTAGGACAGTGAGGGATGATGGGAAAATGGGACTTGGCACAGTGTGGGACGATGGGCAAATGGGACTTGGGACAGCGAGGGACAATGGGCAAATGGGACTTAGGACAGTGAGGAACGATGGGCAAATGGGACTTGGGACAGCGAGGGACGATGGGAAAATGGGACTTGGGACAGCGAGGGACGATGGGCAAATGGGACTTGGGACAGTGAAGGACGATGGGAAACTGGGGCTTGGGACAGCGAGGGACAATGGGCAAATGGGACTTGGGACAGTGAGGGACAATGGTCAAATGGGGCTTGGGACAGTGAGGGACAATGGGCAAATGAGGCTTGGGACAGTGAGGAACGATGGGCAAATGGGACTTGGGACAGTGAGGGACAATGGGCAAATGGGACTTGGGACAGCGAGGGACAATGGGCAAATGGGACTTGGGACAGTGAGGAACGATGATCAAATGGGACTTGGGACAGCGAGGGACGATGGGCAAATAGGACTTGGGACAGTGAGGAACGATGGGAAAATGGGACTTGGGACAGTGAGGGACAATGGGCAAATAGGACTTGGGATAGCGAGGGACGATGGGCAAATGGGGCTTGGGACAGTGAGGAACGATGGGCAAATGGGACTTGGGACAGTGAGGGACAATGGGCAAATGGGACTTGGGACAGCGAGGGACGATGGGCAAATGGGACTTGGGACAGCGAGGGACGATGGGCAAATGGGACTTGGGACAGTGAGGGACAATGGGCAAATGGGACTTGGGACAGCGAGGGACGATGGGCAAATTGGACTTGGGACAGTGAGGGACAATGGGCAAATGGGACTTGGGACAGTGAGGAACGATGGGCAAATGGGACTTGGTGGAGGACAGGGACGATGGGAAAATGGGGCTTGGGATAGCGAGGGACGATGGGCAAATGGGACTTGGGACAGCGAGGGACGATGGGAAAATGGGGCTTGGGACAGTGAGGAACAATGGGCAAATGGGACTTGGGACAGTGAGGAACGATGGGCAAATGGGAGTTGGGACAGCGAGGGACGATGGGAAAATGGGGCTTGGGATAGCGAGGGACGATGGGCAAATGGGACTTGGGACAGCGAGGGACGATGGGAAAATGGGACTTGGGACAGCGAGGGACGATGGGCAAATGGGACTTGGGATAGCGAGGGACGATGGGCAAATGGGACTTGGTGGAGGACAGGGACGATGGGAAAATGGGGCTTGGGATAGCGAGGGACGATGGGAAAATGGGACTTCGAACAGTGAGGAACGATGGGCAAATGGGGCTTGGGACAGTGAGGGACAATGGGCAAATGGGACTTGGGACAGTGAGGAACAATGGGCAAATGGGACTTGGGACAGCGAGGGACAATGGGCAAATGGGACTTGGGACAGCGAGGGACAATGGGCAAATGGGGCTTGGGACAGTGAGGGACGATGGGCAAATGGGACTTGGTACAGCGAGGGACGATGGGAAAATGGGACTTGGGACAGTGAGGGACGATGGGCAAATGGGACTTGGGACAGTGAGGAACGATGGGAAAATGGGACTTGGTGGAGGACAGGGACGATGGGAAAATGGGACTTGGGACAGCGAGGGACAATGGGCAAATGAGGCTTGGGACAGTGAGGGACGATGGGAAAATGGGGCTTGGGATAGTGAGGGACAATGGGCAAATGGGACTTGGGATAGCGAGGGACGATGGGAAAATGGGGCTTGGGATAGCGAGGGACGATGGGCAAATGGGGCTTGGGATGGCGAGGGACGATGGGAAACTGGGGCTTGGGACAGCGAGGGACAATGGGCAAATGGGACTTGGGACAGTGAGGGACAATGGGCAGATGGGGCTTGGGACAGTGAGGGACAATGGGCAAATGGGGCTTGGGACAGTGAGGAACGATGGGCAAATGGGACTTGGGACAGTGAGGGACAATGGGCAAATGGGACTTGGGACAGCGAGGGACGATGGGCAAATGGGACTTGGGACAGCGAGGGACGATGGGCAAATGGGACTTGGGACAGTGAGGGACAATGGGCAAATGGGACTTGGGACAGTGAGGGATGATGGGCAAATGGGACTTGGGACAGTGAGGGACAATGGGCAAATGGGACTTGGGACAGTGAGGGATGATGGGCAAATGGGACTTGGGACAGTGAGGGACAATGGGAAAATGGGACTTAGGACAGTGAGGGATGATGGGAAAATGGGACTTGGGACAGTGAGGGACGATGGGCAAATGGGACTTGGGACAGCGAGGGACAATGGGCAAATGGGACTTAGGACAGTGAGGAACGATGGGCAAATGGGACTTGGGACAGCGAGGGACGATGGGAAAATGGGACTTGGGACAGCGAGGGACGATGGGCAAATGGGACTTGGGACAGTGAGGGACGATGGGAAACTGGGGCTTGGGACAGCGAGGGACAATGGGCAAATGGGACTTGGGACAGTGAGGGACAATGGGCAAATGGGGCTTGGGACAGTGAGGGACAATGGGCAAATGGGGCTTGGGACAGTGAGGAACGATGGGCAAATGGGATTTGGGACAGTGAGGGACAATGGGCAAATGGGACTTGGGACAGCGAGGGACAATGGGCAAATGGGACTTGGGACAGTGAGGAACGATGATCAAATGGGACTTGGGACAGCGAGGGACGATGGGCAAATAGGACTTGGGACAGTGAGGAACGATGGGAAAATGGGACTTGGGACAGTGAGGGACAATGGGCAAATAGGACTTGGGATAGCGAGGGACGATGGGCAAATGGGGCTTGGGACAGTGAGGAACGATGGGCAAATGGGACTTGGGACAGTGAGGGACAATGGGCAAATGCGACTTGGGACAGCGAGGGACGATGGGCAAATGGGACTTGGGACAGCGAGGGACGATGGGCAAATGGGACTTGGGACAGTGAGGGACAATGGGCAAATGGGACTTGGGACAGCGAGGGACGATGGGCAAATGGGACTTGGGACAGTGAGGGACAATGGGCAAATGGGACTTGGGACAGTGAGGAACGATGGGCAAATGGGACTTGGTGGAGGACAGGGACGATGGCAAAATGGGACTTGGGACAGCGAGGGACAATGGGCAAATGAGGCTTGGGACAGTGAGGGACGATGGGAAAATGGGGCTTGGGATAGCGAGGGACGATGGGAAAATGGGACTTGGGACAGCGAGGGACAATGGGCAAATGAGGCTTGGGACAGTGAGGGACGATGGGAAAATGGGGCTTGGGATAGTGAGGGACAATGGGCAAATGGGACTTGGGATAGCGAGGGACGATGGGAAAATCGGGCTTGGGATAGCGAGGGACGATGGGCAAATGGGGCTTGGGATGGCGAGGGACGATGGGAAACTGGGGCTTGGGACAGCGAGGGACAATGGGCAAATGGGACTTGGGACAGTGAGGGACAATGGGCAGATGGGGCTTGGGACAGTGAGGGACAATGGGCAAATGGGGCTTGGGACAGTGAGGAACGATGGGCAAATGGGACTTGGGACAGTGAGGGACAATGGGCAAATGGGACTTGGGACAGCGAGGGACGATGGGCAAATGGGACTTGGGACAGCGAGGGACGATGGGCAAATGGGACTTGGGACAGTGAGGGACAATGGGCAAATGGGACTTGGGACAGTGAGGGATGATGGGCAAATGGGACTTGGGACAGTGAGGGACAATGGGCAAATGGGACTTGGGACAGTGAGGGATGATGGGCAAATGGGACTTGGGACAGTGAGGGACAATGGGAAAATGGGACTTAGGACAGTGAGGGATGATGGGAAAATGGGACTTGGGACAGTGAGGGACGATGGGCAAATGGGAGTTGGGACAGCGAGGGACAATGGGCAAATGGGACTTAGGACAGTGAGGAACGATGGGCAAATGGGACTTGGGACAGCGAGGGACGATGGGAAAATGGGACTTGGGACAGCGAGGGACGATGGGCAAATGGGACTTGGGACAGTGAGGGACGATGGGAAACTGGGGCTTGGGACAGCGAGGGACAATGGGCAAATGGGACTTGGGACAGTGAGGGACAATGGGCAAATGGGGCTTGGGACAGTGAGGGACAATGGGCAAATGGGGCTTGGGACAGTGAGGAACGATGGGCAAATGGGATTTGGGACAGTGAGGGACAATGGGCAAATGGGACTTGGGACAGCGAGGGACAATGGGCAAATGGGACTTGGGACAGTGAGGAACGATGATCAAATGGGACTTGGGACAGCGAGGGACGATGGGCAAATAGGACTTGGGACAGTGAGGAACGATGGGAAAATGGGACTTGGGACAGTGAGGGACAATGGGCAAATAGGACTTGGGATAGCGAGGGACGATGGGCAAATGGGGCTTGGGACAGTGAGGAACGATGGGCAAATGGGACTTGGGACAGTGAGGGACAATGGGCAAATGGGACTTGGGACAGCGAGGGACGATGGGCAAATGGGACTTGGGACAGCGAGGGACGATGGGCAAATGGGACTTGGGACAGTGAGGGACAATGGGCAAATGGGACTTGGGACAGCGAGGGACGATGGGCAAATGGGACTTGGGACAGTGAGGGACAATGGGCAAATGGAACTTGGGACAGTGAGGAACGATGGGCAAATGGGACTTGGTGGAGGACAGGGACGATGGGAAAATGGGACTTGGGACAGCGAGGGACAATGGGCAAATGAGGCTTGGGACAGTGAGGGACGATGGGAAAATGGGGCTTGGGATAGCGAGGGACGATGGGAAAATGGGACTTGGGACAGCGAGGGACGATGGGAAAATCGGGCTTGGGATAGCGAGGGACGATGGGAAAATTGGACTTGGGATAGCGAGGGACGATGGGCAAATGGAACTTGGGACAGCGAGGGACAATGGGCAAATGGGGCTTGGGACTGTGAGGGACGATGGGAAAATGGGACTTGGGACACTGAGGAACAATGGCAAATGGGACTTGGGACAGTGAGGAACAATGGGCAAATGGGACTTGGGACAGCGAGGGTCGATGGGCAAATGGGACTTGGGACAGTGAGGAACAATGGGCAAATGGGACTTGGGACAGTGAGGAACGATGGGCAAATGGGGCTTGGGACAGTGAGGGACGATGGGCAAATGGGACTTGGGACAGTGAGGGACAATGGGCAAATGGGACTTGGGATAGCGAGGGACGATGGGAAAATGGGGCTTGGGATAGCGAGGGACGATGGGCAAATGGGGCTTGGGATAGCGAGGGATGATGGGAAACTGGGGCTTGGGACTGCGAGGGACATTGGGCAAATGGGACTTGGGACAGTGAGGGACAATGGGCAAATGGGGCTTGGGACAGTGAGGGACAATGGGCAAATGGGGCTTGGGACAGTGAGGAACGATGGGCAAATGGGACTTGGGACAGTGAGGGACAATGGGCAAATGGGACTTGGGACAGCGAGGGACAATGGGCAAATGGGACTTGGGACAGTGAGGAACGAGGATCAAATGGGACTTGGGACAGCGAGGGACAATGGGCAAATGGGGCTTGGGACAGTGAGGGACAATGGGCAAATGGGGCTTGGGACAGTGAGGAACGATGGGCAAATGGGACTTGGGACAGTGAGGGACAATGGGCAAATGGGACTTGGGACAGCGAGGGACGATGGGCAAATGGGACTTGGGACAGCGAGGGACGATGGGCAAATGGGACTTGGGACAGTGAGGGACAATGGGCAAATGGGACTTGGGACAGTGAGGGATGATGGGCAAATGGGACTTGGGACAGTGAGGGACAATGGGCAAATGGGACTTGGGACAGTGAGGGATGATGGGCAAATGGGACTTGGGACAGTGAGGGACAATGGGAAAATGGGACTTAGGACAGTGAGGGATGATGGGAAAATGGGACTTGGGACAGTGAGGGACGATGGGCAAATGGGAGTTGGGACAGCGAGGGACAATGGGCAAATGGGACTTAGGACAGTGAGGAACGATGGGCAAATGGGACTTGGGACAGCGAGGGACGATGGGAAAATGGGACTTGGGACAGCGAGGGACGATGGGCAAATGGGACTTGGGACAGTGAGGGACGATGGGAAACTGGGGCTTGGGACAGCGAGGGACAATGGGCAAATGGGACTTGGGACAGTGAGGGACAATGGGCAAATGGGGCTTGGGACAGTGAGGGACAATGGGCAAATGGGGCTTGGGACAGTGAGGAACGATGGGCAAATGGGATTTGGGACAGTGAGGGACAATGGGCAAATGGGACTTGGGACAGCGAGGGACAATGGGCAAATGGGACTTGGGACAGTGAGGAACGATGATCAAATGGGACTTGGGACAGCGAGGGACGATGGGCAAATAGGACTTGGGACAGTGAGGAACGATGGGAAAATGGGACTTGGGACAGTGAGGGACAATGGGCAAATAGGACTTGGGATAGCGAGGGACGATGGGCAAATGGGGCTTGGGACAGTGAGGAACGATGGGCAAATGGGACTTGGGACAGTGAGGGACAATGGGCAAATGGGACTTGGGACAGCGAGGGACGATGGGCAAATGGGACTTGGGACAGCGAGGGACGATGGGCAAATGGGACTTGGGACAGTGAGGGACAATGGGCAAATGGGACTTGGGACAGCGAGGGACGATGGGCAAATGGGACTTGGGACAGTGAGGGACAATGGGCAAATGGAACTTGGGACAGTGAGGAACGATGGGCAAATGGGACTTGGTGGAGGACAGGGACGATGGGAAAATGGGACTTGGGACAGCGAGGGACAATGGGCAAATGAGGCTTGGGACAGTGAGGGACGATGGGAAAATGGGGCTTGGGATAGCGAGGGACGATGGGAAAATGGGACTTGGGACAGCGAGGGACGATGGGAAAATCGGGCTTGGGATAGCGAGGGACGATGGGAAAATTGGACTTGGGATAGCGAGGGACGATGGGCAAATGGAACTTGGGACAGCGAGGGACAATGGGCAAATGGGGCTTGGGACTGTGAGGGACGATGGGAAAATGGGACTTGGGACACTGAGGAACAATGGCAAATGGGACTTGGGACAGTGAGGAACAATGGGCAAATGGGACTTGGGACAGCGAGGGTCGATGGGCAAATGGGACTTGGGACAGTGAGGAACAATGGGCAAATGGGACTTGGGACAGTGAGGAACGATGGGCAAATGGGGCTTGGGACAGTGAGGGACGATGGGCAAATGGGACTTGGGACAGTGAGGGACAATGGGCAAATGGGACTTGGGATAGCGAGGGACGATGGGAAAATGGGGCTTGGGATAGCGAGGGACGATGGGCAAATGGGGCTTGGGATAGCGAGGGATGATGGGAAACTGGGGCTTGGGACTGCGAGGGACATTGGGCAAATGGGACTTGGGACAGTGAGGGACAATGGGCAAATGGGGCTTGGGACAGTGAGGGACAATGGGCAAATGGGGCTTGGGACAGTGAGGAACGATGGGCAAATGGGACTTGGGACAGTGAGGGACAATGGGCAAATGGGACTTGGGACAGCGAGGGACAATGGGCAAATGGGACTTGGGACAGTGAGGAACGAGGATCAAATGGGACTTGGGACAGCGAGGGACAATGGGCAAATGGGACTTGGGACAGCGAGGGACAATGGGCAAATGGGACTTGGGACAGTGAGGAACGATGATCAAATGGGACTTGGGACAGCGAGGGACGATGGGCAAATAGGACTTGGGACAGTGAGGAACGATGGGAAAATGGGACTTGGGACAGTGAGGGACAATGGGCAAATAGGACTTGGGATAGCGAGGGACGATGGGCAAATGGGGCTTGCGACAGTGAGGAACGATGGGCAAATGGGACTTGGGACAGTGAGGGACAATGGGCAAATGGGACTTGGGACAGCGAGGGACGATGGGCAAATGGGACTTGGGACAGCGAGGGACGATGGGCAAATGGGACTTGGGACAGTGAGGGACAATGGGCAAATGGGACTTGGGACAGCGAGGGACGATGGGCAAATGGGACTTGGGACAGTGAGGGACAATGGGCAAATGGGACTTGGGACAGTGAGGAACGATGGGCAAATGGGACTTGGTGGAGGACAGGGACGATGGGAAAATGGGACTTGGGACAGCGAGGGACAATGGGCAAATGAGGCTTGGGACAGTGAGGGACGATGGGAAAATGGGGCTTGGGATAGCGAGGGACGATGGGAAAATAGGACTTGGGACAGCGAGGGACGATGGGAAAATCGGGCTTGGGATAGCGAGGGACGATGGGAAAATTGGACTTGGGATAGCGAGGGACGATGGGCAAATGGAACTTGGGACAGCGAGGGACAATGGGCAAATGGGGCTTGGGACTGTGAGGGACGATGGGAAAATGGGACTTGGGACACTGAGGAACAATGGCAAATGGGACTTGTGACAGTGAGGAACAATGGGCAAATGGGACTTGGGACAGCGAGGGTCGATGGGCAAATGGGACTTGGGACAGTGAGGAACAATGGGCAAATGGGACTTGGGACAGTGAGGAACGATGGGCAAATGGGGCTTGGGACAGTGAGGGACGATGGGCAAATGGGACTTGGGACAGTGAGGGACAATGGGCAAATGGGACTTGGGATAGCGAGGGACGATGGGAAAATGGGGCTTGGGATAGCGAGGGACGATGGGCAAATGGGGCTTGGGATAGCGAGGGATGATGGGAAACTGGGGCTTGGGACAGCGAGGGACATTGGGCAAATGGGACTTGGGACAGTGAGGGACAATGGGCAAATGGGGCTTGGGACAGTGAGGGACAATGGGCAAATGGGGCTTGGGACAGTGAGGAACGATGGGCAAATGGGACTTGGGACAGTGAGGGACAATGGGCAAATGGGACTTGGGACAGCGAGGGACAATGGGCAAATGGGACTTGGGACAGTGAGGAACGAGGATCAAATGGGACTTGGGACAGCGAGGGACAATGGGCAAATGGGACTTGGGACAGCGAGGGACAATGGGCAAATGGGACTTGGGACAGTGAGGAACGATGATCAAATGGGACTTGGGACAGCGAGGGACGATGGGCAAATAGGACTTGGGACAGTGAGGAACGATGGGAAAATGGGACTTGGGACAGTGAGGGACAATGGGCAAATAGGACTTGGGATAGCGAGGGACGATGGGCAAATGGGGCTTGGGACAGTGAGGAACGATGGGCAAATGGGACTTGGGACAGTGAGGGACAATGGGCAAATGGGACTTGGGACAGCGAGGGACGATGGGCAAATGGGACTTGGGACAGCGAGGGACGATGGGCAAATGGGACTTGGGACAGTGAGGGACAATGGGCAAATGGGACTTGGGACAGCGAGGGACGATGGGCAAATGGGACTTGGGACAGTGAGGGACAATGGGCAAATGGGACTAGGGACAGTGAGGGATGATGGGCAAATGGGACTTGGGACAGTGAGGGACAATGGGAAAATGGGACTTAGAACAGTGAGGGATGATGGGAAAATGGGACTTGGGACAGTGAGGGACGATGGGCAAATGGGACTTGGGACAGCGAGGGACAATGGGCAAATGGGACTTGGGACAGTGAGGAACGATGGGCAAATGGGACTTGGGACAGCGAGGGACGATGGGAAAATGGGACTTGGGACAGCGAGGGACGATGGGCAAATGGGACTTGGGACAGTGAGGGACGATGGGAAACTGGGGCTTGGGACAGCGAGGGACAATGGGCAAATGGGACTTGGGACAGTGAGGGACAATGGGCAAATGGGGCTTGGGGAGGTGAGGGACAATGGGCAAATGGGGCTTGGGACAGTGAGGAACGATGGGCAAATGGGGCTTGGGATAGCGAGGGACGATGGGAAAATGGGGCTTGGGATAGCGAGGGACAATGGGCAAATGGGACTTGGGACAGCGAGGGACGATGGGCAAATGGGGCTTGGGACAGCGAGGGACGATGGGCAAATGGGGCTTGGGACAGCGAGGGACGATGGGCAAATGGGACTTGGTGGAGGACAGGGACGATGGGAAAATAGGGCTTGGGACAGCGAGGGACGATGGGAAAATGGGACTTGGGATAGCGAGGGACGATGGGAAAATGGGGCTTGGGACAGCGAGGGACGATGGGAAAATAGGACTTGGGACAGCGAGGGACGATGGGAAAATTGGACTTGGGATAGCGAGGGACGATGGGCAAATGGAACTTGGGACAGCGAGGGACAATGGGCAAATGGGGCTTGGGACTGTGAGGGACGATGGGAAAATGGGACTTGGGACACTGAGGAACAATGGCAAATGGGACTTGGGACAGTGAGGAACAATGGGCAAATGGGACTTGGGACAGCGAGGGTCGATGGGCAAATGGGACTTGGGACAGTGAGGAACAATGGGCAAATGGGACTTGGGACAGTGAGGAACGATGGGCAAATGGGGCTTGGGACAGTGAGGGACGATGGGCAAATGGGACTTGGGACAGTGAGGGACAATGGGCAAATGGGACTTGGGATAGCGAGGGACGATGGGAAAATGGGGCTTGGGATAGCGAGGGACGATGGGCAAATGGGGCTTGGGATAGCGAGGGATGATGGGAAACTGGGGCTTGGGACAGCGAGGGACATTGGGCAAATGGGACTTGGGACAGTGAGGGACAATGGGCAAATGGGGCTTGGGACAGTGAGGGACAATGGGCAAATGGGGCTTGGGACAGTGAGGAACGATGGGCAAATGGGACTTGGGACAGTGAGGGACAATGGGCAAATGGGACTTGGGACAGCGAGGGACAATGGGCAAATGGGACTTGGGACAGTGAGGAACGAGGATCAAATGGGACTTGGGACAGCGAGGGACAATGGGCAAATGGGACTTGGGACAGCGAGGAACGATGATCAAATGGGACTTGGGACAGCGAGGGACGATGGGCAAATAGGACTTGGGACAGTGAGGAACGATGGGAAAATGGGACTTGGGACAGTGAGGGACAATGGGCAAATAGGACTTGGGATAGCGAGGGACGATGGGCAAATGGGGCTTGGGACAGTGAGGAACGATGGGCAAATGGGACTTGGGACAGTGAGGGACAATGGGCAAATGGGACTTGGGACAGCGAGGGACGATGGGCAAATGGGACTTGGGACAGCGAGGGACGATGGGCAAATGGGACTTGGGACAGTGAGGGACAATGGGCAAATGGGACTTGGGACAGCGAGGGACGATGGGCAAATGGGACTTGGGACAGTGAGGGACAATGGGCAAATGGGACTTGGGACAGTGAGGAACGATGGGCAAATGGGACTTGGTGGAGGACAGGGACGATGGGAAAATGGGACTTGGGACAGCGAGGGACAATGGGCAAATGAGGCTTGGGACAGTGAGGGACGATGGGAAAATGGGGCTTGGGATAGCGAGGGACGATGGGAAAATGGGACTTGGGACAGCGAGGGACGATGGGAAAATCGGGCTTGGGATAGCGAGGGACGATGGGAAAATTGGACTTGGGATAGCGAGGGACGATGGGCAAATGGAACTTGGGACAGCGAGGGACAATGGGCAAATGGGGCTTGGGACTGTGAGGGACGATGGGAAAATGGGACTTGGGACACTGAGGAACAATGGCAAATGGGACTTGGGACAGTGAGGAACAATGGGCAAATGGGACTTGGGACAGTGAGGAACGATGGGCAAATGGGGCTTGGGACAGTGAGGGACGATGGGCAAATGGGACTTGGGACAGTGAGGGACAATGGGCAAATGGGACTTGGGATAGCGAGGGACGATGGGAAAATGGGGCTTGGGATAGCGAGGGACAATGGGCAAATGAGGCTTGGGACAGTGAGGGATGATGGGAAACTGGGGCTTGGGACAGCGAGGGACATTGGGCAAATGGGACTTGGGACAGTGAGGGACAATGGGCAAATGGGGCTTGGGACAGTGAGGGACAATGGGCAAATGGGGCTTGGGACAGTGAGGAACGATGGGCAAATGGGACTTGGGACAGTGAGGGACAATGGGCAAATGGGACTTGGGACAGCGAGGGACAATGGGCAAATGGGACTTGGGACAGTGAGGAACGAGGATCAAATGGGACTTGGGACAGCGAGGGACAATGGGCAAATGGGACTTGGGACAGCGAGGGACAATGGGCAAATGGGACTTGGGACAGTGAGGAACGATGATCAAATGGGACTTGGGACAGCGAGGGACGATGGGCAAATAGGACTTGGGACAGTGAGGAACGATGGGAAAATGGGACTTGGGACAGTGAGGGACAATGGGCAAATAGGACTTGGGATAGCGAGGGACGATGGGCAAATGGGGCTTGGGACAGTGAGGAACGATGGGCAAATGGGACTTGGGACAGTGAGGGACAATGGGCAAATGGGACTTGGGACAGCGAGGGACGATGGGCAAATGGGACTTGGGACAGCGAGGGACGATGGGCAAATGGGACTTGGGACAGTGAGGGACAATGGGCAAATGGGACTTGGGACAGCGAGGGACGATGGGCAAATGGGACTTGGGACAGTGAGGGACAATGGGCAAATGGGACTAGGGACAGTGAGGGATGATGGGCAAATGGGACTTGGGACAGTGAGGGACAATGGGAAAATGGGACTTAGAACAGTGAGGGATGATGGGAAAATGGGACTTGGGACAGTGAGGGACGATGGGCAAATGGGACTTGGGACAGCGAGGGACAATGGGCAAATGGGACTTGGGACAGTGAGGAACGATGGGCAAATGGGACTTGGTGGAGGACAGGGACGATGGGAAAATGGGACTTGGGACAGCGAGGGACAATGGGCAAATGAGGCTTGGGACAGTGAGGGACGATGGGAAAATGGGGCTTGGGATAGCGAGGGACGATGGGAAAATGGGACTTGGGACAGCGAGGGACGATGGGAAAATCGGGCTTGGGATAGCGAGGGACGATGGGAAAATTGGACTTGGGATAGCGAGGGACGATGGGCAAATGGAACTTGGGACAGCGAGGGACAATGGGCAAATGGGGCTTGGGACTGTGAGGGACGATGGGAAAATGGGACTTGGGACACTGAGGAACAATGGCAAATGGGACTTGGGACAGTGAGGAACAATGGGCAAATGGGACTTGGGACAGCGAGGGTCGATGGGCAAATGGGACTTGGGACAGTGAGGAACAATGGGCAAATGGGACTTGGGACAGTGAGGAACGATGGGCAAATGGGGCTTGGGACAGTGAGGGACGATGGGCAAATGGGACTTGGGATAGTGAGGGACAATGGGCAAATGGGACTTGGGATAGCGAGGGACGATGGGAAAATGGGGCTTGGGATAGCGAGGGACGATGGGCAAATGGGGCTTGGGATAGCGAGGGATGATGGGAAACTGGGGCTTGGGACAGCGAGGGACATTGGGCAAATGGGACTTGGGACAGTGAGGGACAATGGGCAAATGGGGCTTGGGACAGTGAGGGACAATGGGCAAATGGGGCTTGGGACAGTGAGGAACGATGGGCAAATGGGACTTGGGACAGTGAGGGACAATGGGCAAATGGGACTTGGGACAGCGAGGGACAATGGGCAAATGGGACTTGGGACAGTGAGGAACGAGGATCAAATGGGACTTGGGACAGCGAGGGACAATGGGCAAATGGGACTTGGGACAGCGAGGGACAATGGGCAAATGGGACTTGGGACAGTGAGGAACGATGATCAAATGGGACTTGGGACAGCGAGGGACGATGGGCAAATAGGACTTGGGACAGTGAGGAACGATGGGAAAATGGGACTTGGGACAGTGAGGGACAATGGGCAAATAGGACTTGGGATAGCGAGGGACGATGGGCAAATGGGGCTTGGGACAGTGAGGAACGATGGGCAAATGGGACTTGGGACAGTGAGGGACAATGGGCAAATGGGACTTGGGACAGCGAGGGACGATGGGCAAATGGGACTTGGGACAGCGAGGGACGATGGGCAAATGGGACTTGGGACAGTGAGGGACAATGGGCAAATGGGACTTGGGACAGCGAGGGACGATGGGCAAATGGGACTTGGGACAGTGAGGGACAATGGGCAAATGGGACTAGGGACAGTGAGGGATGATGGGCAAATGGGACTTGGGACAGTGAGGGACAATGGGAAAATGGGACTTAGAACAGTGAGGGATGATGGGAAAATGGGACTTGGGACAGTGAGGGACGATGGGCAAATGGGACTTGGGACAGCGAGGGACAATGGGCAAATGGGACTTGGGACAGTGAGGAACGATGGGCAAATGGGACTTGGGACAGCGAGGGACGATGGGAAAATGGGACTTGGGACAGCGAGGGACGATGGGCAAATGGGACTTGGGACAGTGAGGGACGATGGGAAACTGGGGCTTGGGACAGCGAGGGACAATGGGCAAATGGGACTTGGGACAGTGAGGGACAATGGGCAAATGGGGCTTGGGGAGGTGAGGGACAATGGGCAAATGGGGCTTGGGACAGTGAGGAACGATGGGCAAATGGGGCTTGGGATAGCGAGGGACGATGGGAAAATGGGGCTTGGGATAGCGAGGGACAATGGGCAAATGGGACTTGGGACAGCGAGGGACGATGGGCAAATGGGGCTTGGGACAGCGAGGGATGATGGGCAAATGGGGCTTGGGACAGCGAGGGACGATGGGCAAATGGGACTTGGTGGAGGACAGGGACGATGGGAAAATAGGGCTTGGGACAGCGAGGGACGATAGGAAAATGGGACTTGGGATAGCGAGGGACGATGGGAAAATGGGACTTGGGACAGCGAGGGACGATGGGAAAATGGGACTTGGGATAGCGAGGGACGATGGGAAAATGGGGCTTGGGACAGCGAGGGACGATGGGAAAATGGGGCTTGGGACAGCGAGGGACGATGGGAAAATAGGACTTGGGACAGCGAGGGACAATGGGAAAATAGGACAACCCGAGAGGGCAGCTGCGGCCTTGGTATAACGTCTCATCCCCAAGACGGCGCCTCCGACAGTGCAGCACACCTTCAGTACTGCGCTGATGCATCAGCCTGGATTATGTGCCCACGTTTTAGAGTGGGGCTTGAACCCACATACCTCCTGACTCAGAACTCAAAGTGTTACCTCTGAGATAAGACTGAAATCCAAAGAGACATTAGCTGCTGTACTATTGGAGAGGTGGACTTCTCGATGGGCATGGACCGACAAAATGAACACTTATTTACCAATCTAATTCTGAGAGGCCGCACGACAGCAGGTCTGCAAATTGGGGAGTTTTCTAGTCGGTGCTGTAGGGGGCGCTCTTCTGGGTTTGCGTAGAACATGAAGATAAACCTGGGCCCAGAAGACATCTGACTCCTCTCTGGTCATCAGATTTCTATGATTTGTGAATAACAACACAATATGCCAACAATAAAAAGGCTTATCAGAAATGCTAGCAATGCTCTCCTTTCAGCAGCTGATTCTGTCCTCCTGAAGTTACGATTGGGGTCCTTGGAATTGTGTCAGTATCTCCAGGGCCCCCCATACACAGAATTTGGAAACTGTCGATGTAGAGGGAGCTTTACTCTGTTTCTAACCTGTGCTGTACCTGCCCTGGGAGTGTTTGATGGGACAGTGTAGAGGGAGCTTTACTCTGTATCTAACCCGTGCTGTACCTGCCCTGGGAGTGTTTGATGGGACAGTGTAGAGGGAGCTTTACTCTGTATCTAACCCGTGTTGTACCTGCCCTGGGAGTGTTTGATGGGACAGTGTAGTGGGAGCTTTACTCTGTATCTAACCCGTGCTGTACCTAACCTGGGAGTGTTTGATGGGGCAGGGTAGAGGGAGCTTTACTCTGTTTCTAACCTGTGCTGTACCTGCCCTGGGAGTGTTTGATGGGACAGTGTAGAGGGAGCTTTACTCTGTATCTAACCCGTGCTGAACCTGCCCTGGGAGTGTTTGATGGGGCAGGGTAGAGGGAGCTTTACTCTGTATCTAACCCGTGCTGTACCTGCCCTGGGAGTGTTTGATGGGACAGTGTAGAGGGAGCTTTACTCTGTATCTACCCCGTGCTGTACCTGCCCCGGGAGTGTTTGATGGGACAGTGTAGAGGGAGCTTTACTCTGTATCTAACCCGTGCTGTACCTGCCCTGGGAGTGTTTGATGGGACAGTGTAGAGGGAGCAGACACCAGTAAGTTCCTCATCCTTTGTAAATATTATTTAGTTTATTTATCGATCTCGGTGAATACAATTCTCCAGGTAAAGGTCATTATTGAGAGGAAGGTATTGCTGTGGTAAGGTTTGGGGCTGGCAGATGGTTGAGCCACACTCTGGTTCGTCAGGAGTTGGAAGGGGATCGGAATCTCCGACGAAGAGTTTGGGTTCGACACTTGCCTTGATGACCCTGAGAAGGTGTCCTTTCTTGGGATGTAGGGCTTCCCAGCCTGTTCAGCCGTGGCTTCAAGCCAGTCGATGTAGTTTGAAAGCACAGTGTACACTCCCGGGCTCTGGGATTCCGCGCAGCCTTTTCCCCAGCTCACAATCCCCACCTGGATCCACGATTCCGAGTCGGGACCCTCGCACATCAATGGGCCCCCGCTGTCTCCCTGGAAAGCAAGCACAAGCCGCTTGGAGTTTGCATCTTCGAAAACCTTTCCATTACATTGTCTTCATCACCAAGCTCACCTCCATCCACCTCCATAGCATTGCCTGTCTCCGCCCTGTCTCAGCTCATCTGCTGCTGAAACCCTCAGCCCATGCCTGTCTTTCCTCCAGACTCGACTATTCCGACGCTCTCCTCTCCGGCCTCCCACCTTCCACCCTCCATCAACTCGAGCTTGACGTAATAAAACCACTCGGCATTTGGTCTAAACGTTAAACAAGGCTTTAATCAACTGTTTTACATCATGGAGGTCTAGTTGTGTCCTTCACCAGTTCCTGTTAAGAATGTCCTGCGCAAGCTGGGCCCATGCCCGAGTATTTATACTCTCCCTGGACAGCGCCCACCGCAGGCCACCCAGTATTATTTCATCAGTCATTTCCCATGAATGACAAGATTCATGTCGGGGAGTCCAGAACCAGGGGTCAGAGTCTAAGGATAAGGGGTAAGCCATTTAGGACTGAGATGAGGAGAAATTTCTTCACCCAGAGAGTGGTGAACCTGTGGAATTCTCTACCACAGAAGGCAGTAGAGGCCAATTCATTAAATATATTCAAGAAGGAGTTGGATATATTTCTTAAAGCTAAAGGTATCAAGGGATATGGGGAGAAGGCAGGGACAGGGTACTGAGTTTGGATGATCAGCCATGATCTCATCGAATGGCGGAGCAGGCTCGAGGGGCTGAATGGCCTACTCCTGCTCCTATCTTCTATGTCAGAGCTCATCCAAAACTCTGATGCCCCGTGTCCTAACTCGCACCAAGTCCCGTTCACCCATCACCCCCTCTGTGCTCGCTGACCTACATTGGCTCCCGGTCCAGCAACACCTCGATTTTAAAATTCTCATCCTTGTTTTCAATCCCTCCATGGCCTCTCCCCCTCCCTATCTCTGCAACCTCCTCCAGCCCCACAACCTTCTGAGATCTCCGTGCTCCTCCAATTCCGGCCTCTTGAGCATCCCCCGGTTTTAATCGCTCCACCATTGGTGGCCGTGCCTTCAGCTGCCTGGGCCCTAAGCTCTGGAATTCCCTCCCTAAACCTCTCCACCTCGCTACCTCTCTCTCCTCCTTTAAGATGCTCCTTAAAACCGACCTCTTTGACCAAGCTTTAGGTCACCTATCCTAATATCTCCTTATGTGGCTCGGTGTCAAATTTTGTTTGATAATCGTTCCTGTGAAGCGCCTTGGGACGTTTTACTACGTTAAAGGCGCTGTATAAATACAAGTTGTTGTCTTATAACCAATGTTTTCCTGCTCATCTCCAGACCCCTGCTGCGAGGGGGGGAGGGAGGGGGGGCTGGGGTACAGTTTCACCAGCACTTCCCATCCCCGAGACCATTCCTCAGCCCTCCTCCTTCCCTGAGCTGTATAGTGTCATGGTCAGATCGCACCTTGAGGACTGCGCCCGGTTTCAGTTGCCAAGATTTAAGCATTGGAGGCAGCATGGAGAAGAGTCACAAAGTCTCATCCCTCGTGTCAGGGATCCTAGTTGTGAGGGACGACCGGAGAGACGTGGGCTTGGAAGCCGAATCGAGAGGTGAGGTCATGTTAATTCGAATACTTTTCTGGTCCTTCAAATGCGGCAGTCATGGAGCCGAGTGAAGGCCTGTCTATGGAAAACTGCCCCTTTCACAGAATCAGAGAAATTTACGGCACAGAAGGAGGCCATTTGGCCCATCGTGCCTGTGCCAGCCGACAAAGAGCTCTCCAGCCTAATCCCACTTTCCAGCTCTTGGTCCGTAGCCCTGCAGGTTACGGCTCTTCAAGTGCACATCCAAGTACTTTTTAATGCGATGAGGGTTTCTGCCTCTACCACCCTTTCAGGCAGTGAGTTCCAGACCCCCACCACCCTCTGGGTGAAAAAAGTTCTCCTCAACTCCCCTCTAATCCTTCGACCAATTACTTTAAATCTCTGCCCCCTGGTTATTGACCTCCCTGCTAAGGGGAAACAGGTCCTTCCTATCCACTCTATCTGGGCCACTCCTAACTTTTGCCTACTAGGGGAAGGAACATGGGAACAGTAGCAGGTCCATTCAGCCCCTCGATCCTGATCCACCATTCAGTTAGATCTGTACCTCATCCCCATTTACCCGCCTTTGCTCCATATCCCTTACCCAACATCCACAGCCTTTTGCGGGAGAGAGTGGCAGATTTCCACTCCCCGTTGTGTGAAGTGGAGAGGATGGATAAGAGGGTGGAGGGTCAGCGGGCGGGCGGGGAGAAGATTACCACTGAGAGAGAGGGATTTGTTTTTTAAACGGGCGCTGAGCGAGCGATTGGAGCCCTGCTCTGGTGCTCCAGTTGCGTTGTGGGGGGGTGCCCTAATTTAAATAATTTGGGGTTGGGTGGGTGGGGGGGGGCGAAGGCTGCCCATTGAGTCGTTTACGCAGCTCCGGCGAGTCTTGTTCTGCACTGGTCGCCCACGCAGGGGCACGTGGCAGGGCACCCACTGTCATGTTACCCGGGGCCCCCTCATTATGTGGCAGGGCACCCACTGTCATGTTACCCGGGGCCCCCTCATTATGCCAGGCTCCCGCTCGAAACATAGAAACATGGAAAAATAGGAGCAGGAGGAGGCCATTCGGCCCATCGAGCCTGCTCTGCCATTCAATATGATCATGGCTGATGCATGCGCTGATGCATCAGCCTGGATTATGTGCCCACGTTTTAGAGTGGGGCTTGAACCCACGTACCTCCTGACTCAGAACTCAAAGTGTTACCACTGAGATAAGACTGAAATCCAAAGAGACACTAGCTGCTGTACTATTAGAGAGGTGGACTTCTCGATGGGCATGGACCGACAAAATGAACACTTATTTACCAATCTAATTCTGAGAGGCCGCACGACAGCAGGTCTGCAAATTGGGGAGTTTTCTAGTCGGTACTGTAGGGGGCACTATTCTGAGACTGGGTCTTCAACTCTCTTATGGGTTTGGGTAGAACATGAAGATCAACCTGGGCCCAGAAGACATCTGACTCCTCTCCGGTCATCAGATTTCTATGATTTGTGAATAACAACACAATATGCCAACAATAAAAAGGCTTATCTGAAATGCTAGCAATGCTTTCCTTTCAGCAGCTGATTCTGTCCTCCTGAAGTTACGATTGGGGTCCTTGGAATTGTGTCAGTATCTCCAGGGCCCCCCATACACAGAATTTGGAAACTGTCGATGTAGAGGGAGCTTTACTCTGTATCTAACCCGTGCTGTACCTGCCCTGGGAGTGTTTGATGGGACAGTGTAGTGGGAGCTTTACTCTGTATCTAACCCGTGCTGTACCTAACCTGGGAGTGTTTGATGGGGCAGGGTAGAGGGAGCTTTACTCTGTTTCTAACCTGTGCTGTACCTGCCCTGGGAGTGTTTGATGGGACAGTGTAGAGGGAGCTTTACTCTGTATCTAACCCGTGCTGTACCTGCCCTGGGAGTGTTTGATGGGACAGTGTAGAGGGAACTTTACTCTGTATCTAACCCGTGCTGAACCTGCCCTGGGAGTGTTTGATGGGACAGTGTAGAGGGAGCTTTACTCTGTATCTAACCCGTGCTGTACCTGCCCTGGGAGTGTTTGATGGGACAGTGTAGAGGGAGCTTTACTCTGTATCTAACCCGTGCTGTACCTGCCCTGGGAGTGTTTGATGGGACGGTTTAGAGGGAGCTTTACTCTGTATCTAACCCGTGCTGTACCTGCCCTGGGAGTGTTTGATGGGACGGTTTAGAGGGAGCTCTACTCTGTATCTAACCCGTGCTGTACCTGCCCCGGGAGTGTTTGATGGGACAGTGTAGAGGGAGCTTTACTCTGTATCTAACCCGTGCTGTACCTGCCCTGGGAGTGTTTGATGGGACAGTGTAGAGGGAGCAGACACCAGTAAGTTCCTCATCCTTTGTAAATATTATTTAGTTTATTTATCGATCTCGGTGAATACAATTCTCCAGGTAAAGGTCATTATTGAGAGGAAGGTATTGCTGTGGTAAGGTTTGGGGCTGGCAGATGGTTGAGCCACACTCTGGTTCGTCAGGAGTTGGAAGGGGATCGGAATCTCCGACGAAGAGTTTGGGTTCGACACTTGCCTTGATGACCCTGAGAAGGTGTCCTTTCTTGGGATGTAGGGCTTCCCAGCCTGTTCAGCCGTGGCTTCAAGCCAGTCGATGTAGTTTGAAAGCACAGTGTACACTCCCGGGCTCTGGGATTCCGCGCAGCCTTTTCCCCAGCTCACAATCCCCACCTGGATCCACGATTCCGAGTCGGGACCCTCGCACATCAATGGGCCCCCGCTGTCTCCCTGGAAAGCAAGCACAAGCCGCTTGGAGTTTGCATCTTCGAAAACCTTTCCATTACATTGTCTTCATCACCAAGCTCACCTCCATCCACCTCCATAGCATTGCCTGTCTCCGCCCTGTCTCAGCTCATCTGCTGCTGAAACCCTCAGCCCATGCCTGTCTTTCCTCCAGACTCGACTATTCCGACGCTCTCCTCTCCGGCCTCCCACCTTCCACCCTCCATCAACTCGAGCTTGACGTAATAAAACCACTCGGCATTTGGTCTAAACGTTAAACAAGGCTTTAATCAACTGTTTTACATCATGGAGGTCTAGTTGTGTCCTTCACCAGTTCCTGTTAAGAATGTCCTGCGCAAGCTGGGCCCGTGCCCGAGTATTTATACTCTCCCTGGACAGCGCCCACCGCAGGCCACCCAGTATTATTTCATCAGTCATTTCCCATGAATGACAAGATTCATGTCGGGGAGTCCAGAACCAGGGGTCAGAGTCTAAGGATAAGGGGTAAGCCATTTAGGACTGAGATGAGGAGGAATTTCTTCACCCAGAGAGTGGTGAACCTGTGGAATTCTCTACCACAGAAGGCAGTAGAGGCCAATTCATTAAATATATTCAAGAAGGAGTTAGATATATTTCTTAAAGCTAAAGGTATCAAGGGATATGGGGAGAAGGCAGGGACAGGGTACTGAGTTTGGATGATCAGCCATGATCTCATTAAATGGCGGAGCAGGCTCGAGGGGCTGAATGGCCTACTCCTGCTCCTATCTTCTATGTCAGAGCTCATCCAAAACTCTGATGCCCCGTGTCCTAACTCGCACCAAGTCCCGTTCACCCATCACCCCCTCTGTGCTCGCTGACCTACATTGGCTCCCGGTCCGGCAACACCTCGATTTTAAAATTCTCATCCTTGTTTTCAATCCCTCCATGGCCTCTCCCCCTCCCTATCTCTGCAACCTCCTCCAGCCCCACAACCTTCTGAGATCTCCGCGCTCCTCCAATTCCGGCCTCTTGAGCATCCCCCGGTTTTAATCGCTCCACCGTTGGCGGCCGTGCCTTCAGCTGCCTGGGTCCTAAGCTCTGGAATTCCCTCCCTAAACCTCTCTGCCTCTCTCTCCTCCTTTAAGATGCTCCTTAAAACCTACCTCTTTGACCAAGCTTTAGGTCACCTATCCTAATATCTCCTTATGTGGCTCGGTGTCAAACTTTGTTTGATAATCGTTCCTGTGAAGCGCCTTGGGACGTTTTACTACGTTAAAGGCGCTATATAAATACAAGTTGTTGTCTTATAACCAATGTTTTCCTGCTCATCTCCAGACCCCTGCTGCGAGGGGGGGAGGGAGGGGGGGCGGGGGTACAATTTCACCAGCACTTCCCATCCCCGAGACCATTCCTCAGCCCTCCTCCTTCCCTGAGCTGTATAGTGTCATGGTCAGATCGCACCTTGAGGACTGCGCCCGGTTTCAGTTGCCAAGATTTAAGCATTGGAGGCAGCATGGAGAAGAGTCACAAAGTCTCATCCCTCGTGTCAGGGATCCTAGTTGTGAGGGATGACCGGAGAGACGTGGGCTTGGAAGCCGAGTCGAGAGGTGAGGTCATGTTAATTCGAATACTTTTCTGGTCCTTCAAATGCGGCAGTCATGGAGCCGAGTGAAGGCCTGTCTATGGAAAACTGCCCCTTTCACAGAATCAGAGAAATTTACGGCACAGAAGGAGACCATTCAGCCCATCGTGCCTGTGCCGGCCGACAAAGAGCTCTCCAGCCTAATCCCACTTCCCAGCTCTTGGTCCGTAGCCCTGTAGGTTACGGCACTTCAAGTGCACATCCAAGTACTTTTTAATGTGATGAGGGTTTCTGCCTCTACCACCCTTTCAGGCAGTGAGTTCCAGACCCCCACCACCCTCTGGGTGAAAAAAGTTCTCCTCAACTCCCCTCTAATCCTTCGACCAATTACTTTAAATCTGTGCCCCCTGGTTATTGACCTCTCTGCTAGGGGAAATAGGTCCTTCCTATCCACTCTATCCAGGCCCCTCCTAACTTTTGCCTACTAGGGGAAGGAACATGGGAACAGTAGCAGGTCCATTCAGCCCCTCGATCCTGATCCACCATTCAGTTAGATCTGTACCTCATCCCCATTTACCCGCCTTTGCTCCATATCCCTTACCCAACATCCACAGCCTTTTGCGGGAGAGAGTGGCAGGTTTCCACTCCCCGTTGTGTGAAGTGGAGAGGATGGATAAGAGGGTGGAGGAGCAGCGGGCGGGCGGGCGGGGAGAGATTACCACTGGGAGAGAGGGTTTTTTTTTTCAAACGGGCGCTGAGCGAGCGATTGGAGCCCTGCTCTGGTGCTCCAGTTGCGTTGTGGGGGGGTGCCCTAATTTAAATAATTTGGGGTTGGGTGGGGGGGGGGGCGGTAGGCTGCCCATTGAGTCGTTTACGCAGCTCCGGCCGAGTCTTGTTCTGCACTGGTCGCCCACGCAGGGGCACGTGGCAGGGCACCCACTGTCATGTTACCCGGGGCCCCCTCATTATGCCAGGCTCCCGCTCGAAACATAGAAACATGGAAAAATAGGAGCAGGAGGAGGCCATTCGGCCCATCGAGCCTGCTCCGCCATTCAATGTGATCATGGCTGATCCTCTATCTCAATACCATATTCCCGCTCTCTCCCCATACCCCTTGATGCCTTTTGTGTCTAGAAATCTATCGATTTCCTTCTTAAATATATTCAGTGACTTGGCCTCCACAGCCTTCTGTGGCAGAGAATTCCACAGGTTCACCACCCTCTGAGTGAAGAAATTTCTCCTCATCTCAGTCCTAAATGTCCTGCCCCGTATCCTGAGACTGTGACCCCTCGTTCTAGGCCCCCCCAGCCAGGGGAAACATCCTCCCTGCATCCAGTCTGTCTAGCCCTGTCAGAATTTTATACGTTTCAATGAGATCCCCTCTCATTCTTCTAAACTCTAGTGAATACAGGCCTAGTCGACCCAATCTCTCCTCGTACGACAGTCCTGCCATCCCAGGAATCAGTCTGGTGAACCTTCGCTGCACTCCCTCTATGGCAAGTATATCCTTCCTTAGGTAAGGAGACCAAAACTGCACACAGTCCTCCAGGTGTGGTCTCACCAAGGCCCTGTATAACTGTAGTAAGACATCCTTGCTCCTGGACTCAAATCCGAAGAACGGCCTCTGACCGCCAAGGTACCGAGGAGAACCTGCGCGCATCGTACCGCACGGGATCTGTTGAGGGGCACGGGATCGCGGTCTGGGCCGTGAGTTCTGGGCGGCACTCACTTCAGGACAGCGCTGGAGGCGGGGCTTAGATTCAGGGCGCTGGTGATAGAGGCTTGCACCTGCGACCTTTGACCCAGGGGTCAGAATGCTACCAACCGAGCCAATCATCACCAGCGTGGGGTTGACTATCGTCAGGCCCCGTGTGACTGTCCACCGCACCTATGATGGGAATTCTTCAATGGGAATCCCACATTAGCTGAGTATTAATTCTAGGCTCAGATCTTTTAACTTCCATATTTATGGTTCCCAGAATAATACTACTGAAGCAATTTGCGGCCTTCATTTCTGTCTGAGCCTCCATATTGTCTTGGTATGTATGGTACCTGCAATATTGGCAACTGAACACTAGATGACCCCCCTAATGGGAGTAAGCACATTGCAGCCATTTCACTCCAAGGTCTCTCTTGTGATGCTTTTGCTATTCTTTGACAGGCAGATTCCAGAAAGTCTTGGGTTTGTTACCCCGGCCAATATTCGGACTTACCTCACTGGAGATGTGGTCTTACCGGGTGACATCTCGGCAACTGAGCCAAACTGGTGCAGATTTGTGCCGTGTCACTGCCCGGAGGGGTTACCATGGCAACGTTGAAGGCCCCTCGTTTGGCTTTAACCAATGGCCAGGTTTCAGTGGTGCGTAGAATTGAAGCGCAAAAGGATTCGGAGAGCTGTCTCCAGGCTTAACTGTTCCATAATAACAACAGAAAACGCTGGAAAAACTCAGCAGGCCAGGCAGCATCCGTGGAGAGAGAAACAGAGTTAACGTTTCAGGTCGAAGACCTTTCGTCAGAACTGGAAAAAAGCAGGAAATGAAATAGATTTAAAGCAAGGATTAAGCTGGGAAAAGGGGGAGGGGATGAAAGAACAAAAGGAGAGATTAAGAGATGATCAAGGCAAGAGGAGGTGTTAATGTGAAAGGTCTTCGACCTGAAACTTTAACTCTGTTTCTCTCTCCACGGATGCTGCCTGGCCTGCTGAGTTTTTCCAGCGTTTTCTGTTGTTATTTCGGATTTCCAGCATCCGCAGTATTTTGCTATCGCTTAACTGTTCCATTTTTTTCCCCATTTGTTTGCAGGATGTGGGCGTCGCTGGACATCCCTAACTGCCCCTTGAGAAGGTGGTGGTGAGCCGCCTTCTTGAACCCCTGCAGCCCGTGATACTTCTTTGTAACAACCGAGAGTCTCGCTCGGCCATTTCAGAGGGGCAGTTAAGAGTCAACCACATTGCTGTGGGTCTGGAGTCACATATATAGGCCAGACCGGGTAAGGGCAGCAGATTGCCCTCTCTGAAGGACATTAGTGAACCAGATGGGTTTTTATGACAATGCGGTAGTTTCATGGTCCCCATTACTGACACTAGCTTTTTATTCCAGATTTATTGAATTAACTGAATTTAAATTCCCCCGCTGTCATGGTGAGATTTGAAGTCATAGTTTCACGGCTCATTAGTCTAGGCTTCTGGATTATTAGTATAAGTAACATAACCACTGTGCGACCGCATCTGCCACAGGGACTACTGAAGGCCAGACATGGTGGGTCTCCTAAGCCATTGTAAAGAAGGAAGGGACAATCTTGCTTTGATGTAGCACCATCGCATCTTCAGGACGCTCTAAAGCACTTCACAGCCAATGAATAGAAAAAGACTTGTACTTGTATAGCGCCCTTCACAACCAGCGGACGTCCCAAAGCGCTTACAGCCAATGAAGTACGTTTGAAGTGGAGTCAACTGTTGTAACATAGGAAACAGGGCAGCCAATTTGTGCACAGCAAGCTACCCACGAGCAGCAGTGAGATAAATGACCGGATCATCCGCTCCGTATTGGCTTTGGTTGAGGGAGGAACGTTGAACAGGACACCGGGAGAGAGCTCTCGTGCTCTCCTACAACTGGTAGATGAAATAAAAACAGAAAATGGTGGAAACACTCAGCAAGTCGGTTTGCTGCAGCGCGCTGTTTAAACAAACTCTGTGGACTGTTTGCTGTAGTGTGCCCTTTAAGTAGACTCTGTGGGCTGTTTGCTGTAGTGCGCTGTTTAAATAGACTCTGTGGACTGTTTGCTGTAGTGTGCTGTTTAAATAGTCTCTGTGGACTGTTTGCTGTAGTGCGCTGTTTAAATAGACTCTGTGGACTGTTTTCTGTAGTGCGCTGTTTAAATAGACTCTGTGGACTGTTTGCTGTAGTGCGCTGTTTAAATAGACTCTGTGGACTGTTTGCTGTAGTGCGCTGTTTAAATAGACTCTGTGGACTGTTTGCTGTAGTATGCTGTTTAAGTAGACTCTGTGGACTGTTTGCTGTAGTATGCTGTTTAAGTAGACTCTGTGGACTGTTTGCTGTAGTGTGTAGTTTAAGTAGACTCTGTGGACTGTTTGATGTAGTGCGCTGTTTAAACAGACTGTTTGCTGAGTAAATAGTTTCATTGCTGTAAAATAAATGGTCTGCTGTGAGTCCTGCCTTAATTCCCGCCTCCAATTGGGTGACCGCTTTGCAGATCCCCTCCATTCAGTCTGCAAGCATGACCCCGAGCTTCCGGTCGCCTGTCACTTTAATTCTCCGCTCCACTCCCACTCTGACCTCTCTGTCCTCGACCTCCTACACTGTTCCAACAAGGCTCAACGTGAGCTCGAGGAATAGCACCTCATCTTTCGATTAGGCACTTTACAGCCTTCTGGACTCAACATCGAGTTCAACAATTTCAGACCATACCTCTGCCCCTATTTTTTCACATGGCAGCTGTTGATGATTCTGCCTTCCCAGTTACACCTCTTCTAGACTCATCTTTTGTCTCTTCACTTGTCCCATTACCATCTCCTTTTGCTTTATACAATCATCCCTTTTGTCATTTAATCTCTCCTGCCTTCCTCCCTATCACAGACCTTTTGTCCATTCTTTGTTGTCCCTCCATAAGGTTGAGGTCATCCAAAACTCGGCTGCCCGTGTCCTAACTCTCATCAAGTCCTGTTCACCCATCACCCCTGTGCTCGCTGACCTACATTGGCTCCCGGTTAAGCAGCGCCTCGATTTCAAAATTCTCATCCTTGTTTTCAAATCCCTCCATGGCCTTGCCTCTCCTTATCTCTGTGATCTCCTCCAGCCCTATAATTTCCCTTAGCCCTCAGTGCTTCACCTATTCTGGCCTTTTAAACATCTCCGATTATAATCGCGCCACCATAGGCGGCCGTGCCTTCAGCTGCCTGGGTCCTAAGCTCTAGAATTCCCTCCCCAAATCTCTCCACCTCTCCACTTCTCTTTCCTTCTTGAAGATGCTCCTTAAAACCTACCTATGAAAGGGAAATTGTGTTTGACAAATTTATTAGAGTTTATTGAGGATGTAACTAGCAGTGTAGATAAAGGGGAACCAGTGGATGTAGTATATTTGGATTTCCAAAAGGCATTCGATAAGGTGCCACATAAAAGGTTATTACAGAAGATAAGGGCTCATGGGGTTAGGGCTAATATAGTAGCATGGATAGAGGATTGGTTAACAAACAGAAAACAAAGAATAGAGTTAAATGGATCTTTTTCAGATTGGCAGGCTGTAACTAGTGGGGTGCCGCACGGATCAGTGTTAGGGCCTCAGCTATTTACAATCTAAATTAATGACTTAGATGAAGGGACCGAATATAATGTATCCAAGTTTGCTGATGATACAAAGCTAGGTGGGACAGTAAGCTGTGAGGAGAACACAAAGAGTCTGCAAAGGGATATAGATAGACTAAGTGAGTGGGCAGTAAGGTGGCAGATGGAGTATAATGTAGGGAAATGTGAGGTTATTCACTTTGGTAGGAAGAATAGAAAAACAGAATATTTTTTAAATGGTGAGAAACTTTCAAATGTTGGTGTTCAGAGAGATTTGGGTGTCCTCGTGCAAGAAACACAGAAAGCTAGCATGCAGGTACAGCAAGCAATAAGGAAGGCAAATGGCATGTTGGCCTTTATTGCAAGGGGGTTGGAGTATAAGAGTAAGGAAGTCTTGCTACAGTTGTACAGGGTCTTGGTGAGACCACACCTGGAGTACTGTGCACAGTTTTGATCTCCTTATCTAAGGAAGGATATACTTGCCTTGGAGGCAGTGCAACGAAGGTTCACTAGATTGATTCCTGGGATGAGAGGACTGTCCTATGATGAGAGATTTAGTAGAATGGGCCTATACTCTCTGGAGTTTGGAAGAATGAGAGGTGATCTCATTGAAACATACAAGATTCTGAAGGGGGATTGACAGGGTAGATGCTGAGAGGTTGTTTCCCCTGGCTGGAGAGTCTAGAACTAGGGGGCATAGTCTCAGGATAAGGGGTAGACCATTTAAGACTGAGACGAGGAGGAATTTCTTCACTCAGAGGGTTGTGAATCTTTGGAATTCTCTGCCCCAGAGGGCTGTGGATGCTCAGTCATTGAGTATATTCAAGGCTGAGATAGATAGACTTTTGAACTCTAGGGGAATCAAGGGATATGGAGATGGGGCGGGAAAGTGGAGTTGAGGTCGTAGATCAGCCATGATCTTATTGAATGGCAGAGCAGGCTCGAGGGGCCGAATGGTCCACTCCTGCTCCTATTTCTTATGTTCTTATGTACCTCTTCGACCAAACTTTTGCTCATTTGCCCTAACATCTCCTTATATGGCTCAGTGTCAAATTTTGTTTTTTATTTGATAACACTCCTGTGAAGCGCCTTGGGATGATTTATTATGTTAAAGGTGCTATATAAATATAAGTTGTTGTTGTTGTCCCGTTGGATTGGTCGATGGTCCTTTTCCTTTGAGACACCTAAACATCCTTGCTTTGCGCTACATGGCTGGAGTGATGTTTTCGCAGATCGTGGGAAGGCTTTCGATGGGCAGGCAGCGTAAAGACGGATAACGGCGCCTACCGGGGATGAGGAATTTCCTTTCCCTTCACCGCCCCCCGGCCCAAAAAACACAAATATTACCTGGCAGGCATCTCGGCCGCCTTCCTCGTAACCGGCGCACAGCATGTTCCTGGTGATGCTGGGCATCCATTTCCGGCAACTGTGCCAGTCAATCAGCTCCACTTCCACCTCCTGCAGGGTCACCGGCACCTTTGCTGTGGAAAGGGATCGGCCAAAGATTTACTGCTTCACTTCAGCTCCGGGCGAAACAAATGGGAAGAGGGGGAACGAGGGTGGGGGAGGAGGGGGAACGAGGGTGAGGGAGGAGGGGGAACGAGGGTGGGGGAGGAGGGGGAACGAGGGTGGGGGAGGAGGGGGAACGAGGGTGGGGGAGGAGGGGGAACGAGGGTGGGGGAGGAGGGGGAACGAGGGTGGGGGAGGAGGGGGAACGAGGGTGGGGGAGGAGGGGGAACGAGGGTGGGGGAGGAGGGGGAACGAGGGTGGGGGAGGAGGGGGAACGAGGGTGGGGGAGGAGGGGGAACGAGGGTGGGGGAGGAGGGCGAGGGTGGGGGAGGAGGGGGAACGAAGGTGGGGGTACGAGGGTGGGGGAAGGGAAATGAGGGTGGGGGTACGAGGGTGGGGGAAGGGAAACGAGGGTGGGCGGGGGTTGGGTGGGAATGAGGATGGGGGAAGGGAAACGAGGGTGGGGAGGAGGGGGAACGAGGGTGGGAGTACGAGGGTGGGGGAAGGGAAACGAGGGTGGGGGAGGAGGGGGAACGAGGGTGGGGGTACGAGGGGGGGGGAAGGGAAACGAGGGTGGGCGGGGGTTGGGTGGGAATGAGGATGGGGGAAGGGAAACGAGGGTGGGGGAGGAGGGGGAACGAGGGTGGGAGTACGAGGGTGGGGGAAGGGAAACGAGGGTGGGGGAGGAGGGGGAACGAGGGTGGGGGTACGAGGGGGGGAAGGGAAACGAGGGTGGGCGAGGGGGGAATAAGGATGGGGGAAGGGAAACGAGGGTGGGGAGGAGGGGGAACGAGGGTGGGAGTACGAGGGTGGGGGAAGGGAAATGAGGATGGGGAGGAGGGGGAACGAGGGTGGGAGTACGAGGGTGGGGGAAGGGAAACGAGGGTGGGGGAGGAAGGGGAACGAGGGTGGGGGTACGAGGGTGGGGGAAGGGAAACGAAGGTGGGGGAGGAGGGGGAACGAGGGTGGGGGTACGAGGGTGTGGGAACGGAAACGAGGGTGGGGGAGGGGGGGAATGAGGATGGGGGAATGAGGATGGGGGAAGGGAAACGAGGGTGGGGGAGGAGGGGGAACGAGGGTGGGGGAAGGGAAACAAGGGTGGGGGAGGAGGGGGAACGAGGGTGGGAGTACAAGGGTGGGGGAAGAGAAACGAGGGTGGGGGAGGAGGGGGAACGAGGGTGGGAGTATGAGGGTGGGGGAAGGGAAACGAGGGTGGGGGAGGAGGGGGAACGAGGGAGGGAGAACGAGGGTGGGGAGGAGGGGAAATCGAGGGTGGGGGAGATGGGGAACTTGCGGGTGGGTGGGGGAGGGGAAATGAGGGTGGGAGAAAGAGGTTGGGGAGGAGGGGAAACGAGGGTGGGAGAACGAGGGAGGGGGAATGAGGGTGAGGGAACGAGGGTGGGGGAGGGGAAACAAGGGAGGGAGAACGAGGGTGGGGAGGAGGGGAAACGAGGGAGGGAGAACGAGGGTGGGGAGGAGGGGAAACGAGGGTGGGGGAGGGGAAACGAGGGAGGGAGAATGAGGGTGGGGGGAGGAGGGGAAGCGAGGGTGGGGGAACTAGGGTGGGGAGCAATGACCCCTGTAATTTTTTTTGCTGCTGTGCGGCCCATTCAAAATCGTTTGCAAGCGCTGCAGAGCTTAAGGGGAACATTGGTGGGGAGGTGGGAAAACAAGAGAGGGGCAGCTCGGGTGGACCGCTGGAGTGAGTGGGCTGTAAAAGTACTTACATTTATTCAGCCCCTTTCCCATCCTCAGGACGTCCCACAGCGCTTCATAACCTCGTGAAGCGCAGCGCCTTGCAGGCAACTGTGGTGGCCTTTGTGTGCACAGCAAGATCCCACAAACAGCAAGTGGGATAAAAGACCGCAGAATCCACTTTTGTTGGGGTTTAGTCGAGGGTGGAATGTTGGCCAGCACTCTTCCCTTCTTATCTTCCAATGGTGCCACGGGATCTTTTACATCCACCCGAACAGGGCCTCGATTAGGCTTGGCTCAGTTGGGAGCTCAATCGCCTCTGAAGCCAGAAGGTCATGGGTTCAAGTACCCACTCGAAGAGACTTGAGCACAAAAGATCCAGGCTGACACTCCAGTGCAGTACTGAGGGAGTGCTGCACTGTCGGAGGGGCAGTACTGAGGGAGCGCTGCACTGTCGGAGGGGCAGTACTGAGGGAGTGCCGCACTGTCGGGCAGTGCTGAGGGAACGCCGCACTGTCGGAGGGGCAGTACTGAGGGAGCGCCGCACTGTCGGAAGGGCGGTACTGAGGGAGCGCCGCACTGTCGGAGGGGCAGTACTGAGGGAGTGCCGCACTGTCGGAGGGGCAGTACTGAGGGAGCGCCGCACTGTCGGAGGGGCAGTACTGAGGGAGTGCCGCACTGTCAGAGGGGCAGTACTGAGGGAGCGCTGCACTGTCGGAGGGGCGGTACTGAGGGAACGCCGCACTGTCGGAGGGGCAGTACTGAGGGAGTGCCGCACTGTCGGAGGGGCAGTACTGAGGGAGCGCTGCACTGTCGGAGGGGCAGTACTGAGGGAGCGCTGCACTGTCGGAGGGGCAGTACTGAGGGAGTGCCGCACTGTCGGAGGGGCAGTACTGAGGGAGCGCCGCACTGTCGGAGGGTCAGTACTGAGGGAGCGCTGCACTGTCGGAGGGGCAGTACTGAGGGAGTGCTGCACTGTCGGAGGGGCAGTACTGAGGGAGCGCTGCACTGTTGGAGGGGCAGTACTGAGGGAGCGCTGCACTGTCGGAGGGGCAGTACTGAGGGAGCGCTGCACTGTCGGAGGGGCAGTACTGAGGGATCGCCGCACTGTCGGAGGGGCAGTACTGAGGGAGTGCTGCACTGTCGGAGGGGCAGTACTGAGGGAGCGCTGCACTGTCGGAGGGGCAGTACTGAGGGAGCGCTGCACTGTCGGAGGGGTAGTACTGAGGGAGCGCTGCACTGTCGGAGGTGCCGTCTTTCGGATGAGACGCTAAACCGAGGCTCCGTCTGCCCTCTCGGGTGGACGTCAAAGATCCCACGGCCACTATTTCGAGGAAGAGCAGGGGAAGTTCTCCCCCGGTGTCTTGGCCAATATTTATCCCTCAATCAACATCAGTAAAAACAGATTATCTGGCCATTTATCACATTGCTGTTTGTGGGAGCTTGCTGTGCGCAAATGGGCTGCCGCGTTTCCTACATTACAAACAGTGACCACACCTCAAAAAGTACTTCGTTGACTATGAAGCGCTTTGTGACATCCCTGAGGCAGTAGATAAATGAGAGGTGATCTCACTGAAACATATAAGATTGATCTGAGATCACCTCTCCTTCTTCTAAACTCCAGAGAACATAGGCCCACTGTACTCAACCCCTCCTCACAGGACAGGCCTCTCATCCCCGGAGGCCGTGAGCCGGCGACTTAGCAAGGGGAGCATTTTTGCGTGGCACAGGGGACGAGACACAGGCGCCGGCCGACCAATTCCTTTCCTCCCTCGGTCTGGGCTCGATGTTGAGCCTAGGCCCCAAGGGTGAAAGGTCAGTATCAGAATGCCCGCGCTCCTGGCCGCACTTTCGCTCTTTAAGCGACGGCTTCGAGTCCTTGTGGATTACAAAGCAGGAGATGTGTTAAGTGTATCTGGAGCAGCAGGTCTGAAAATAGATCGCTTGATCTATTGTACATCAATTCAGGATGAGAGGTGGGGGGAAGCTTTGGGGCGTTTTTTTGAAGTGCTCACTGTCGGACTCATTTTCAGTGCTCCAAGGCTTCAAGACAATGCGTATTAGCACTAAGTAGCTCTCTGCCTTACTGCAGATTATTTATCTCCAGTGCCCCATTGTTCTATGCCCACAGTTTTCCCAAGGCCAGCTTGGGATAAGGATCGACATCATTGGACTGTTTTAGCCTCTGTTCATATTTTCCACCCTGAAGGGGGCATCTACTTCAGTCTCACTGGAATCCGTTATTCTATATATAAACCACCAGGACCCCCACACACTCCTGCAGCCCGTTAGATTCCAGCCTGTAACTCACGCCCGGGTATCTGTTATTCTATATATAAACCCCCCGAACCCCTCGATTAGATTCCAGTCTGTAACTCACTCCCGGGTATCTGTTATTCTATATATAAACCACCCGAACCCCTCGATTAGATTCCAGCCTGTAACTCACACCTGGGTATCTGTTATTCTATATATAAACCCCCCGAACCCCTCGATTAGATTCCAGCCTGTAACTCACACCTGGGTATCTGTTATTCTACATATAAACCCCCCGAACCCCTCGATTAGATTCCAGCCTGTAACTCACTCCCGGGTATCTGTTATTCTATATATAAACCCTCCGAACCTCTCGATTAGATTCCAGCCTGTAACTCACTCCCGGGTATCTGTTACTCTATATATAAACCCCTCTGAACCCCTCGATTAGATTCCAGCCTGTAACTCACTCCCGGGTATCTGTTATTCTATATATAAACCCCCCGAACCCCTCGATTAGATTCCACCCTGTAACTCACTCCCGGGTATCTGTTATTCTATATATAAACCCACCCGAACCCCTCGATTAGATTCCAGCCTGTAACTCACTCCCGGGTATCTGTCATTCTATATATAAACCCACCTGAACCCCTCGATTAGATTCCAACCTGTAACTCACTCCCGGGTATCTGTTATTCTATTTATAAACCCCCCGAACCCCCCGATTAGATTCCAACCTGTAACTCACTCCCGGGTATCCGTTATTCTATATATAAACCCCCCGAACCCCTCGATTAGATTCCAACCTGTAACTCACTCCCGGGTATCCACTTTACGTGTTTGACAGGCTTGTTGAGTGCCTCACCATGGTGTGTTAAGCCCCAGCCAATGACGAAGCAAGGTGCCCAATTCTTGACGTCGAATGGCTCGTTGGGGGGCAGGAGTACGGGTACTTGGTTGCTATCGAAGCTGATTGGTGCCTTCAGCTGCAGCATGGAGATGTCATTGTCAAACGTCGAATGGTTGTAGTCCTGGTGGATCAAGATCTCAGCCACCTCGTGTCTCCGGGCGTCACCGTGTCCCAGTTCGATCGTTCCTGTCTCCACGGAGATGTGCTGAGCTCTGGGGAGTAGAGAACTCCGTTATTTTCTGCGCTGGCTTTCCCCTTTCATCTCCCGCTCTGGCCTCCGTCCGATATCTCACTCAAGCGCTGATCCCTCAAGAAGGAGCCTTGACACAGAGGCTCAAATTTACACAGATCCCGCATTGCATGGGAGCTACGGTTCTCCATGTTTGAGGTGGGGGTTGGTTGGAGAAGACTCTGTTGGTCCCAAGCAAGGCCAGTGATGCAGAGGGCCCAGGATGTCTCTACATTAGGACTTCCTGCTTCCTCTACCCTAATTTACTTTTTTATGGGATGTGGGCGTCGCTGGCAAGGCCCAGCATTTATTGCCCATCCCTAGTTGCCCTTGAGAAGGTGGTGGTGAGCCGCCTTCTTGAACTGCTGCGGTCCGTGTGGTGAAGGTCCTCCCACAGTGCTGTTAGGGAGGGAGTTCCAGGATTTTGACCCAGCGACGATGAAGGAACGGCCGATATATTTCTATGTCAGGATGGTGTGTGACTTGGAGGGGAACTTGGAGGTGGTGGTGTTCCCGTGCGCCTGCTGCCCTTGTCCTTCTAGGTGGAAGAGGTTGCGGGTTTGGGAGGTGCTGCTGAAGAAGCCTTGGCGAGTTGCTGCAGTGCATCTTGTAGATGGTACACACTGCAGCCACGGTGCGCTGGTGGTGGACGGAGTGAATGTTTAAGGTGGTGGATGGGGTGGCAATCAAGCGGGCTGCTTTGTCCTGGATGGTGTCGAGCTTCTTGAGTGTTGTTGGAGCTGCACTCATCCAGGCAAGTGGAGAGTGTTCCATCACACTCCTTACTTGTGCCTTGTAGATGGTGGAAAGGCTTTGGGGAGTCAGGAGGTGAGACACTCGCCACAGAATACCCAGCCTCTGACCTGCTCTTGTTGCCACAGTATTTATGTGGCTGGTCCAGTTAGGTTTCTGGTCAATGGTGACTTGTGTATGTTTGAAGGCCGAGAAGCCCAGTGGGATGAGTTGTACCGACCTCTGGAAGAGCATAAGGGGGACCCAATGGGAAATTGGTCAGGCCAGGGACAGAGGGACTGAGAGACCCCAGTCAGTGTACAGATATATCCCTGAGAGAAAGGGATGGAGAGACCCCAGTCAGTGCACAGATATCTCCTTGAGAGAGAACGACTGAGAGACCCGAGGCAGTGTACAGATATCTCCCTGAGAGAGAGGGACAGAGAGACCCCAGTCAGTGTACAGATATCTTCCTGAGAGAGAGGGACTGAGAGACCCCAGTCAGTGTACAAATATCTCTCTGAGAGAGGGACTGAGAGACACCAGTCAGTGTACAGACATCTCCCTGAGAGAGTGACTGAGAGACTCCAGTCAGTGTACAGATATCTCCCTGAGAGAGAGTGACTGAGAGACCCCAGTCAGTGTACAGATATCTCGCTGAGAGAGAGGGACTGAGAGACCCCAGTCAGTGTCCAGATATCTCCCTGAGAGAGAGGCACTGAGAGACCCCAGTCAGTGTACAGATATCTCCCTGAGAGAGAGGGAATGAGACCCCAGTCAGTGTACAGACATCTCCCTGAGAGAGAGGGACTGAGAGACCCCAGCCCTGAGAATCTCATTCGAAACCCTCGCACCCCCCCCCACCCCCACCTTGTGCTCACCTGAATCTTTTCATGCAGTGCGCTGCGGTTAACACCCACCATTGGTTGAGAATGGATCCCCCGCAGATGTGAGTCCCTCCCTTCCGAAGACTGACCTGCCAGGGCCAATCACCTGGCCTGGCATCGCTCCCTCCCATGATCTGTGCCTCGAGGCGCTTCTGCCTGTAATGGGATTGACGTCTGCAGTCTGAAACCACACAAGCGCGTTACATACAATTTACAGCATAGAAACAGGCCATTCGGCCCAACTGGTCATAAACATAGAAAACATAGAAGATAGGAGCAGGAGTCGGCCATTCGGCCCCTCGAGCCTGCTCCGCCATTCGATGAGATCATGGCTGATCATCCAAACTCAGTACCCTGTCCCTGCTTTCTCCCCATATCCCTTGATACCTTTAGCTTTAAGAAATATATCTAACTCATTCTTGAATATATTTAATGAATTGGCCTCAACTACCTTCTGTGGTAGAGAATTCCACAGGTTCACCACTCTCTGGGTGAAGAAATTATTTCTAATTTCTGTCCTAAATGGCTTACTCCTTATCCTTAGATTATGACCCCTGGTTCTGGACTCTCCGACCATCGGGAACATTCTTCCTGCATCTAGTTTGTCCAGACCTGTCAGAATTTTATATGTTTCGATGAGATCCCCTCTCATTCTTCTATACTCCAGCGACTATAAGCCCAATCGACCCAATCTCTCCTCATATGTCATTCCTGCCATCCCAGGTATCAGCCTGGTGAATCTTCGCTGAACTCCTTCCATGGCAAGAACATCCGTGCCGATGTTTATGCTGCACACGAGCCTCCTCCCACCCCTCCTCATCTCAGCCTATTAACATATCCTTCTATTCCTCTCTCCCTCATGTGTTTATCCAGCTTCCCCTTAAATGCATCTGTGCTATTCGCCCCAACCACTCCCTGTGGTAGCGAGTTCCACATTCTCGCCACTCTCTGGGTCAAGAAGTTTTTCCCGATGTTTTTCCTCGTCAGCTGTGGCTCAGTGGGTAGCACACTCGCTTCCTGAGTCAGACTTGGTCGTGGGTTCAAGTCCCACCCCAGAGACTTGGCCACAAAAACCTGCTGCGCTGTCAGAGGTGCCGTCTTTACAACAGGCTGCAGTTGGCCTCAGTGGCCTGGAGCTGAAGAGGGGAATAAATGAGCCAGTGCTCCTGCTCGCTGATCCTTCTAATCCTGCTCTTGACGTTCCGCTGGAAAAATTCCTTCCATGTTGGAAGCCGATGTCAGCAGTGGGTAGTACCCTCGCCTCCGTGTCAGAAGGTCGGGGGTTCGTAGTCCCACTCCCAGAGACTTGAGCTCAAAAATCTTGGCCGACACTCCCAGTGCAGTGCTGAGGGAGTGCCGCACTGTCGGAGGTGCCGTCATTCAGATGAGGAAAGATTGGATAGGCTGGGGTTGTTTCCTTTGGAACAGAGGAGGCTGAGGGGAGATTTAATTGAGGTGTATAAAATTATGAGGGGAGTGGATAGGAAGGACCTATTTCCCTTAGCAGAGAGGTCAAAAACCAGGGGGGCTTAGATTGAAAATAATTGGTCGGAGGTTTAGAGGGGAGTTGAGGAGAAATGTTTTCACCCAGAGGGTGGTGGGGGTCTGGAACTCACTGCCTGAAAGCGTGGTAGAGGCAGAGACCCTCATCACATTTAAAAAGTACTTGGATATACACTTGAAGTGTCGCAACCTGCAGGGCTACGGACCAAGAGCTGGAAAGTGGGATTAGGCTGGAGAGCTCTTTCTCGGCCGGCACGGACACGATGGGCCGAATGGCCTCCTTCTGTGCCGTATGTTTCTATGATTCAATGAGATGTTAAACCGAGGCCTCGTCTGCTCTCTCTGAGGTGGACGTAAAAGATCCCACGGCACTATTTCTTAGAAGAGCAGGGGGAGTTATCCCCGGTGTCCTGGGGCCAATATTTATCACTGGAACAGATGATCTGGTCATTATCACGTTGCGGTTTGTGGGAGCTTGCTGTGCGCAAACTGGCTGCCGCGTTTCCCACATTACAACAGTGACGGTACTTCATTGGCTGTAAAGTGCTTTGGGACGTCCTGAGGTCGTAAAAGGCGCTATATAAATGCAAGTTCTTTCTTTCAACCAACGTTATTCCTAGTTCGATTTGTTGACCACTCGAACGGGAGGCGAGTCCTCCCGGTGTCCTGACCCGGCTCAATCTGTCTAATCGCTGCTGTGTCGGTACAAATATGCTGCTGGGTTGTCCTGCGCTGCTCTTCGAACGTGGTTGATTGCCGGTGAAGCTGTCCGATCTTGCGGTGTCTTGGAGTGCCAGGTAAAGACCACGGCCAAAGTGGAGATCTCTGTTCGGCGAGGCGGCTATCTGGTGCCCTCTGCTGGAGGATCTGAAGAACAGCCACAGGGTCCCGCTGCAGGCTGTCCACATCCCCGAGAATCATAGGATGATACGACACAGAAGGAGGTCATTCGGCCCATCGTGCCTGTGCCGGCTCTTTGGTAGAGCCAATTAGTCCCACTCTTCCCCTGCTCTTTCCCCAGAGCCCTGTAATCTTTTTCCCTTCAAGTATTTATCCAATTCGCCCCTCTCTATCTCTGTAATCTTCTTCAGCTCTACAACCCTCTCCCCCCCACCTGAGATATCTGCGCTCCTCTAATTCTGCCCTCTTGAGCATCCCTGATTATAATCGCTCAACCATTGGTGGCCGTGCCTTCTGTTGCCTGGGCCCCAAGCTCTGGAATTCCCTCCCTAAACCTCTCCGCCTCTCTACCTCTCTTTCTTCCTTTAAGACGCTCCTTAAAACCTACTTCTTTGCCTGCCCTAATTTATCCTTATGTGGCTCGGGGTCAAAGTTTTTGTCTTATAATCACTCCTGTGCCGCGCCTTGGGACGTTTTACTACGTTAAAGGCGCTATATCAATGCAAGTTGCTGTCGTTGTTCTCTTTCTGAAAGTTACTGTTGAATCTGCTTCCACCATCGGAACAGGAGGAGGCCATTCAGCCCCTCGAGCCTGCTCCGCCATTCAATGAGACCGGGGCTGACCTGCGACCTAACTCCACATACCCGCCTCGGCCCCATACCTTTGGTTAACAAAAAAAACAAACACTAACAATGGATCCAGCATCAATTGCTGTTTGCGGAAGAGAGTTCCAAACTTCTACCACCCTTTGAGTGTAGAAGTGTTTCCGAACTTCACTCCTGAAAGGTCTGGCTCTAATTTTTAGACTATGCCCCCTAGTCCTAGAATCCCCAACCAGCGGAAATAGTTTCTCTCTATCTACCCTATCCGTTCCCCTTAATATCCTGAAAACTTCGATCAGATCACCGCTTAACCTTCTAGATTCCAGGGAATACAAGCCTAGTTTGTGTAATCTCTCCTCGTAATTTAACCCTTGGAGTCCGGGTATCATTCTGGTAAACCTACACTGCACTCCCTCCAAGGCCAATATATCCTTCCTAAGGTGTGGTGCCCAGAACTGCTCCCAGTGCTCCAGGTGTGGTCTAACCAGGTTTTGTACAGCTGCAGCATAACTTCTACCCCCTTTGTACTCTAGTCCTCTAGATATAAAGGCCAGCATCCCATTAGCCTTTTTGATCATTTTCACCAACCTTTTATGCCGTGCGTTCCAGATCACAACAACTCGCTGGGTAAAAATAAAAAGATTCCTGGCCGAGCGAGGGAGCCTGACCTCACGCCCTGACCCTCTAACGTACCGACTTTAGCCGCGCGTTAGACACTCTGTGCTGCCCCAGCGGGAGCGGCTCCACATTCTGGGACGACCGATGTCCCTTTTGATATAAGAAAACTACTAGGCACTTGGTCTAAGTGTTAAACAAAGCTTTAATCAGCTGTTTTTCAACATGGAGATCTAGTTGTGTCCTTCACTCGTTCCTGTTAAAGAATGTCCTGAGTAAGCTGGGCCCATGCCCGAGTATTTATACTCTCCCCGGACAGCGCCACCAGCAGGCCGCCCAGTATTATTTCATAAGTCATTTCCACATGAATGACAAGACTCATGTCACCTTTCATTACGGCAGCCTCCCGGATGGTGTCTCTCCCCCTTGGTGTCCCAGATTTGTCCCGTTGAGGGGCAAAGGTTCCCGGGGGAATGACTGCACGTGGCACGGGACTTCGGGTGACCAAAGCACGCTGCCGAGCTTTAACACGCTCCAGGCGTAGAACCAACTTCACCCCGCCCCCCCCCCCCCGCCCCGCCAGGCTCACTCACGACAGCCAGAGCTCCACATAACTTCACATCATGTTCACCAGACTGGTTCCTGGGCTGAGAGGTTTGTCCTATGAGGAGGGATTGAGTAGACTAGGCCTATATGCCCTAGAGTTTAGAAGAATGAGAGGTGATCTCATTAAAACATACAAAATTCTTACAGGGCTTGACAGGGTAGATGCTGAGAGGTTGTTTCCCCTGGCTGGGGAGTCTAGAACCAGGGGTCACAGTCTCAGGATAAGGGGTCGGCCATTTAGGACTGAGATGAGGAGAAATTTCTTCACTCAGAGGGCGGTGAATCTTTGGAATTCTCTACCCCAGAGGGCTGTGGAGGCTCAGTCGTTGAGTATATTCAAAACAGAGAGTGATAGAATTTTGGACTCTAGCGGAATCAAGGGATATGGGGATCGGGCGGGAAAGTGGAGATGAGGTCAAAGATCAGCCATGATCTTATTGAATGGCGGAGCAGGCTCGAGGGGCCGAATGGCTGACTCCTGCTCCTATTGCTTATGATTTTAAAACTACATTTCAGTATTCCCATGGTGTTAGATAGACAGCATTCCTGAGGAAATCCTGCAGCCATCTCCTCTATCTCGTCATAGAATCATAGAAATTTACAGCTCAGAAGGAGGCCATTCGGCCCATCGTGTCCGTGCCGGCCGACAAGCTATCCACCCGTACCACTTTCCAGCTCTTGGTCCGTAGCCCTGTCGGTTACAAGTGCATATCCAAGTACTTTTTAAATGTGATGAGAGTCTCTGCCTCCACCACCCTTTCAGGCAGTGAGTTCCAGACCCCCACAACCCTCTGGGTGAAAAGATTTCTCCTCAAATCCCCTCTAAACCTCCGACCAATTACTTTAAATCTGTGCCCCCCTGGTTATTGACCTCTCTGCTAAGGGAAATAGGTCCTTCCTATCCACTCTATCTAGGCCCCTTATAATTTTATACATCTCAATTAAATCTCCCCTCAGCCTCCTCTGTTCCAAAGAAAACAACCCCAGCCTATCCAATCTTTCCTCATTGCTAAAATTCCCCAGCCCAGGCAACATCCTCGTAAATCTCCTCTGCACCCTCTCTAGTGCAATCACATCTTTCCTGTAATGTGGTGACCAGAACTGTACGCAGTACTCTAGCTGTGGCCTAACTAGTGTTTTATACAGTTCAAGCATAACCTCCCTGCTCTTATATTCTATGCCTCGGCTAATAAAGGCAAGTATCCCGTATGCCTTCTTAACCACCTTATTTACCTGTCCTGCTACCTTCAGGGATCTGTGGACATGCACACCAAGGTCCCTCTGATCTTCTGCACTTCTCAGTGTCCTGCCATTTATTGTGTATTCCCTTGCCTTGTTAGCCCTCCCCAAATGCATTACCTCATACTTCTCCAGATTCAATTCCATTTGCCACTGTTCTGCCCACCTGACCAGTCCATTGATATCTTCCTGCAGTCTGCAGCTTTCTTCATGATCAACTACACGGCCAATTTTTGTATCATCTGCAAACTTCTTAATCATACTTCCTACATTCAAGCCCAATTCATTAATATATACCACAAAAAGCAAAGGACCCAGTACTGAGCCCTGCGGAACTCCACTGGAAACAGCCTTCCAGTCACAAAAACACCCTTCGACCATTACCCTTTGTTTCCTGCCTCTGAGCCAATTTTGGATCCAACTTGCCACTTTGCCTAGGATCCCATGGGCTTTTACTTTCATGACCAGTCTGCCATGCGGGACCTTATCAAAAGCCTTGCTAAAATCCATATAGACTACATCAAATGCACTATCCTCATCGACCCTCCTTGTTACCTCCTCGAAAAATTCAATCAAGTTCGTCAGACACGACCATCCCATAACAAATCCGTGCTGACTGTCCCTGATTAATCCGTGTCTTTTTAGATGAAGATTTATCCTGTCCCTCAGAATTTTTCCCAATAATTTTCCCACCACCGAGGTTAGGCTGACTGGCCTGTAATTACTCGGTCTATCCCTTTCTCCCTTTTTAAACAACGTGCTCCTGAGTGAGGAGTTAATAACATAACCGAACACGAAACAAAAAGAAAGACTTGCATTTCTGTCGTGCATTTCACAACCACATGATGTCCCATAGCGCTTTACAGCCAATGAAGTACTTTTTGAAGTGCGTTCACTGTTGTAATGTAGGAAATGCTGCAGCCAATTTGCAAGCTCCCACAAACAGCAATGTGATGATGACCGGATCATCTGCTTTGGTGATGTTGATTGTGGGGAAATCTAGAACTCGGGGGCACAGTCTCAGCATAAACGGTCGCCCTTTTAGAACTGAGATGAGGAGGAATTTCTTCTCTCACAGGGTCGTAAATCTGTGGAATTCTCTGCCCCAGAGAGCCGTGGAGGCTGGGTCATTAAATACATTTAAGGTGGAGAGAGACAGATTTTTGCAAGATAAGGGAATGAATGGTTATGGAGAGCGGGCGGGGAAGTGGCTTTGAGCCCAAGATCAGCCATGATCTTATTGAATGGCGGAGCAGGCTCAAGGGGCCAAGTGGCCGACTCCTGCTCCTATTTCTTATGTTCTTATGTTCTTACAAATATTGTCCCAGGACCCCAGAGGAGAACTCCCCTGCTCTGTTTCCAATAGTGGCCGCGGGACCTTTTACTCCCACCCGAGAGGGCAGGTGGGGCCTCGGTTTAACGTCTCATCCGACAGACGGCACCTCCGACCGTGCAGCGCTCCCTAAGTAACTGCTGAGCGCTCCTAAGCCAGATAAAGGGTTGGCGGAACAGTCGGAGCCGTGCATAATAGAAGAGTGCCCTTTCACTTTCTTTAAACCTTTCTGTAAATAAAGCTTCAATAATTGATGCCTAATCGCTGTCCTGCGGTCTCCACGGGTGGGCTACCTTTCCCTTCAAAGGCGCTGCGCTAGGGAATCACTTTGGGTGACACAAGTAGAAGGAGTGCTGTAATTAAAGAGGCACCGTCTTCATTAACGGGGCAGGACCTTCTGTTGAGTCTGCTTGCAAGCCTCTTGGTGTAGGGCTGAGTTACACAGCTAGTTAATTTAAATCTGAGATTGACAGATTTTTGTTAACCAAAGGAATGAAGGGATATGGGGCAAAGGCGAGTATAGGGAGTTAGGTCTTTTTCTTGGTATATATATATTAATGACTTGGACGTGGCTGTCCAGGGCACAATTTCAAAATGTGCAGATGACACAAAACTTGGAAGTATAGTGAACAGTGAGGAGGAGAGTGATAGACTTCAAGAGGACATAGACAGGCTGGTGAATGGGCGGACACATGGCAGATGAAATTTAACGCAGAAAAGTGTGAAGTGATACATTTTTGTAGGAAGAATGAGGAGAGGCAATATAAACTAAAGGGTCCAATCCTAAAGGGGGTGCATGAACAGAGAGACCTGGGGGTATATGTGCACAAATCGTTGAAGGTGACAGGGCAGGTTGAGAAAGCGGTTAAAAAAGCTTACGGGATCCTGGGCTTCATGAATAGAGGCATAGAGTACAAAAGTGTGGAAGTTATGATGAACCTGTATAAAACACTGGTTCAGCCTCAACTGGAGTATTGTGTCCAATTCTGGGCACCGCACTTTAGGAAGGATGTGAAGACCTTAGAGAAGGTGCAGAAAAGATTTACGAGAATAGTTCCAGGGATGAGGGACTTCAGTTACCTGGATACACTGGAGAAGCTGGGGTTGTTCTCCTTGGAGCAGAGAAGATTGAGAGGAGATTTGATAGAGGTGCTCAAAATCATGAGGGGTCTGGACAGAGTAGAGAGAGAGAAACTGTTCCCATTGGCGGAAGGGTCGAGAACCAGAGGACCCAGATTTAAGGTGATTGGCAAAAGAACCAAAGGCGACATGAGGAAAAACTTTTTTACGCAGCGAGTGGTTAGGATCTGGAATGCACTGCCTGAAAGGGTGGTGGAGGCAGATTCAACTGTGGCTTTCAAAAGAGAGTTGGATAAGTACCTGAAGGAAAAAAATTTGCAGGGCTACAGGGAAAGGGTGGGGGAGCGGGACTGGCTGAAGTGCTCTTGCAGAGAGCCGGCACGGGCTCGACAGGCCGAATGGCCTCCTTCTGTGCTGTCACCAATCTATGATTCTATGATTCTCGGTCACAGATCAGCCATGATCTCCTTGAATGGCGGAACAGGCTCGATGGGCTAAATGGCCTCCTCCTGCTCCTATGTTCCTACACCTACTGCACAGTGTCAGCTGTGGCTCAGTGGGTAGCACACTCAGATCTGAGTCAGAAGGTTGTGGGTTCAAGTCCCACTCCAGAGACTTGAGCACATAAAGCTAGGCTGACACTCCCAGTGCAGTACTGAGGGAGTGCTGCACTGTCGGAGGTGCCGTCTTTTGGATGAGATGTTAAACCCGAGGCCCCGTCTGTCCTTTCAGGTGGATATAAAAGATCACATGGCCACTATTTCGAAGAAGAGCAGGGGAGTTATCCCTGCTGTCCTGGGCCAATATTTATCCCTCAATCAACATCACTTAAACAGATTATCTGGTCATTATCACATTGCTGTTTGTGAGATCTTGCTGTGCACAAATTGGCTGCCGTGTTTCCTACATTACAACAGTGACTACACTTCAAAAATTACTTCATTGGCTGTAAAGCGCTTTGGGACGTCCTGAGGATGTGAAAGACGCTAGAGAAATGTGTGTGCGTGCGCGCGCGTGTGTGTGCGTGTGTGTGTGTGTATGTTCCACACTATTTCTATAATATTAGTCACCCCGTGCACCCCTGAACCCATCCAATCAGGACACTCACCTGCTGGGCTGTGTTCAATGCAGATTAACCCTAGGAGGATGTAAAAAGGGATCATCTCTCCTGTGGTTAACATTCTCTCAGGAAGAGCATTGTCAGTTTGCAGAGGAGAGAACCAGGAAACCTGCAGAACAAGACTGGGCAACATACCATGACCCTAATAAAGCGCACTCGCCCAAGCAGGAACACGATACAGTAGGAGCCAGTCACTGTGACATCACCTTCATCATTGCACTCCAGCTACATACCGGTGACATCATAATCACTGTCCCACCGATGACATCATAAACAATGTCCAAACCGATGACATCATAATCACTGTCCCACCGATGACATCATAAACACTGTCCCACCGATGACATCATAAACATTGTCCAAACCGATGACATCATAATCACTGTCCCACCGATGACATCATAAACGCTGTCCAAACCGATGACACATTAATCACGGCTCCATGGATTACATCATAATCACTGTCCCACGGATGACATCATAATCACTACCCCATCAATGACATCATAATCACTGTCCCACTGATTACATCATAATCACTGTCCCACTGATTACATCATAATCACTGTCCCACTGATTACATCATAATCACTGCCCACCGATGACATCATACTCACTGCCCCACCAATGATATCATAATCACTGCTCTACCAATGACATCATAATCATTGTCCAAACGATTACATCATAATCATTATCCCCAACAATGACATCATAATCACTGTCCCACCGATTACATCATAATCTTACCAGAGTAAACTGACTCTCACTGGAGTACACTGACTCTCACTGGGGTACACTGACTGTCACTGGAGTACACTGACTCTCACTGGGGTATACTGACTCTCACTGGAGTACCCTGACTCTCACTGGAGTACACTGACTGTCACTGGAGTACACTGACTGTCACTGGGGTACACTGACTCTCACTGGGGTACACTGACTCTCACTGGAGTATACTGACTGTCACTGGGTGAAACTGACTCTCACTGGGGTACACTGACTGTCACTGGAGTACACTGACTGTCACTGGGGTACACTGACTCTCACTGGAGTACACTGACTGTCACTGGGGTACACTGACTGTCACTGGAGTACACTGACTGTCACTGGAGTACACTGACTGTCACTGGAGTCACTGACTGTCACTGGGGTACACTGACTCTCACTGGGGTACACTGACTGTCACTGGAGTAAACTGACTCTCACTGGGGTACACTGACTCTCACTGGAGTACACTGACACTCACTGGGGTACACTGACTCTCACTGGGGTACACTGACTCTCACTGGGGTACACTGACTCTCACTGGAGTACACTGACTCTCACTGGGGTACACTGACTCTCACTGGAGTACACTGACTGTCACTGGGGTACACTGACTGTCACTGGGGTACACTGACTCTCACTGGGGTACACTGACTGTCACTGGAGTACACTGAATGTCACTGGAGTAAACTGACTGTCACTGGGGTACACTGACTGTCACTGGAGTAAACTGACTCTCACTGGAGTAAACTGATGCTCACAAGAGTACACACACTCACTGGGGTACACTGACTCTCACTGGAGTACACTGACTCTCACTGGAGTATACTGACTGTGACTGGGGTACACTGACTCTCACTGGGGTACACTGACTCTCACTGGAGTACACTGACTCTCACTGGGGTACACTGACTCTCACTGGAGTACACTGACTTTCACTGGGGTACACTGACACTCGACTGGAGTACACTGACTGTCACTGGAGTACACTGACTCTCACTGGAGTACACTGACTCTCACTGGAGTACACTGACTCTCACTGGGGTACACTGACGCTCACTGGGGTACACTGACTCTCACTGGAGTACATGGACTCGCACTGGGGTACACTGACTCTCACTGGAGTACACTGACTGTCACTGGGGTACACTGACTCTCACTGGAGTACGCTGACTGTCACTGGAATACACCGACTCTTACTGGAGTACACCGACTCCCACTGGGGTACACTGACTCTCAGTGCAGTACACTGACTCTCACTGGAGTACACTGACTCTCACTGGGGTACGCCAACTCTCACTGGGGTACACCGACTCTCACTGGGGTACACTGACTCTCACTGGAGTACACTGACTCTCACTGGAGTACACTGACTCTCACTGGGGTACACTGACTCTCACTGGGGTACACTGACTCTCACTGGAGTACACTGACTCTCACTGGAATACACTGACTCTCACTGGAGTACACTGATGCTCACTGGGTACACTGTTGCTCACAGGAGTACACTGATGTTCACAGGAGTACACTGACGCTCACAGGAGTAAACTGACTGTCACGGGGAAAAACTGACTTGGACTGCAGTACACTGACTCTCACTGGAGTACACTGACTCTCACTGGGGTACACTGACTCTCACTGGAGTACACTGACTCTCACTGGAATACACCGACTCTTACTGGAGTACACAGGCAGTCACTGGGGTACACTGATTCTCACTGGGGTACTGCGACACTCACTGGAGTATACTGACTCTTACTGGAGCACCCTGAATCTTACTGGGGTCACTGACTCTCACTGGAGTACACTGACAGTCACTGGAATACACTGACTAGAACCGCAGTACACTGACTCTCACTGGAGTACACTGACTCTCACTGGAGTACACTGACACTCACTGGGGTACACTGACTCCCACTGGGGTACACTGACACTCACTGGAGTACACTGACTCTCACTGGGGTACACTGACTGTCACTGGAATACACTGACTGTCAGTGGGGTACACTGACTGTCACTGGAGTAAACTGACTCTCACTGGGGTACACTGACTCTCACTGGGGTACACTGACTCTCACTGGAGTAAACTGATGCTCACAAGAGTACACATACGCACTGGGGTAAACTGACTCTCACTGGAGTACACTGACTCTCACTGGGGTACACTGACTCTCACTGGAGTACACTGACTCTCACTGGGGTACACTGACTCTCACTGGAGTACACTGACTCTCACTGGGGTACACTGACACTCACTGGAGTACACTGACTCTCACTGGAGTACACTGGCTGTCACTGGGGTAAACTGACTCTCACTGGGGTACACTGACTCTCACTGGGGTACACTGACTCTCACTGGGGTACACTGACTCTCACTGGGGTACACTGACACTCACTGGAGTACACTGACACTCACTGGGTACACTGACACTCACTGGAGTACACTGACTCTCACTGGAGTACACTGACTCTCACTGGAGTACACTGACTCTCACTGGGGTACACTGACTCTCACTGGAGTACACTGACTCTCACTGGGGTACACTGACTCTCACTGGGGTACACTGACTCTCACTGGGGTACAATGACTCTCACTGGGGTACACTGACGCTCACAAGAGTACACTGACTCTCACTGGAATACACCGACTCTTACTGGAGTACACCGTCTCCCACTGGGGTACACTGACTCTCACTGCAGTACACTGACTCTCACTGGGGTACACTGATTGTCACTGTGGTACACTGACTCTCACTGGGGTACACTGATTGTCACTGGGGTACACTGACTCTCACTGCAGTACACTGACTCTCATTGGGGTACACTGATTGTTACTGTGGTACACTGACTCTCACTGGAGTACACTGACTCTCACTGGAATACACCGACTCTTACTGGAGTACACCGACTCCCACTGGGGTACATTGACTCTCACTGCAGTACACTGACTCTCACTGGGGTACACTGATTGTCACTGTGGTACACTGACTCTCACTGGGGTACACTGATTGTCACTGGGGTACGCCGACTCTCACTGGGGTACACCGATTCTCACTGGGGTACACTGACTCTCACTGGAGTACACTGACTCTCACTGGAGTACACTGACTCTCACTGGAGTACACTGACTCTCACTGGGGTACACTGACTCTCACTGGGGTACACTGACTCTCACTGGGGTATACTGACTCACACTGGAGTACACTGACTCTCACTGGAGTACACTGATGCTCACTGGGGTACACTGATGCTCACAGGAGTACACTGATGTTCACAGGAGTACACTGACGCTCACAGGCGTAAACTGACTGTCACTGGGAAAAACTGACTTGGACTGCAGTACACTGACTCTCACTGGAGTACACTGACACTCACTGGAGTACACTGACTCACACTGGGGTACACTGACTCTCACTGGAGTACACTGACTCTCACTGGAGTACACTGACTCTCAATGGAGTACACTGACTCTCACTGGGGTACACTGACTCTCACTGGAGTACACTGACTCTCACTGGAGTACACTGACTCGCACTGGGGTACACTGACTCTCACTGGGGTACACTGACTCTCACTGGGGTACACTGACTCTCACTGCAGTACACTGACTCTCACTGGGGTACACTGATTGTCACTGTGGTACACTGACTCTCACTGGAGTACAATGACTCTCACTGGAATACACCGACTCTTACTGGAGTACACCGACTCCCACTGGGGTACACTGACTCTCACTGCAGTACACTGACTCTCACTGGGGTACACTGATTGTCACTGTGGTACACTGACTCTCACTGGGGTAAACTGATTGTCACTGGGGTACGCTGACTCTCACTGGGGTACACCGATTCTCACTGGTGTACACTGACTCTCACTGGAGTACACTGACTCTCACTGGAGTACACTGATGCTCACAGGAGTACACTGATGTTCACAGGAGTACACTGACGCTCACAGGAGTAAACTGACTGTCACTGGGAAAAACTGACATGGACTGCAGTACACTGACTCTCACTGGAGTACACTGACACTCACTGGAGTACACTGACTCTCACTGGGGTACACTGACTCTCACTGGAGTACACTGACTCTCACTGGAGTACACTGACTCTCACTGGAATACATCGACTCTTACTGGAGTACACAGGCTGTCACTTGTGTACACTGATTCTCACTGGGGTACACCGACACTCACTGGAGTATATTGACTCTTACTGGAGTACCCTGAATCTCACTGGGGTCACTGACTCTCACTGGAGTACACTGACTCTCACTGCAGTACACTGACTAGAACTGCAGTACACTGACTCTCACTGGAGTACACTGACTCTCACTGGGGTACACTGACTCCCACTGGGGTACACTGACACTCACTGGAGTACACTGACTGTCACTGGGGTACACTGACTGTCAATGGAGTACACAGACTGTCACTGGGGTACACTGACTCTCACTGGGGTACACTGACTCTCACTGGGGTACACTGACTGTCACTGGAGTAAACTGACTCTCACTGGGGTACACTGACTCTCACAGGGGTACACTGATTCTCACTGGAGTAAACTGATGCTCACAAGAGTACACATACTCACTGGGGTACACTGACTCTCACTGGAGTACACTGACTCTCACTGGAGTATACTGACTGTGACTGGGGTACACTGACTCTCACTGGGGTACACTGACTCTCACTGGAGTACACTGACTCTCACTGGGGTACACTGACTCTCACTGGAGTACACTGACACTCACTGGAGTACACTGACTCTCACTGGGGTACACTGATACTCACTGGAGTACACTGACTGTCACTGGAGTACACTGACTCTCACTGGAGTACACTGACTCTCACTGGAGTACACTGACTCTCATTGGGGTACACTGACTCTCACTGGAGTACACTGACGCGCACTGGGGTACACTGACTCTCACTGGAGTACACTGACTCTCACTGGGGTACACTGACTCTCACTGGGGTAAACTGACTCTCACTGGGGTACACTGACTCTCACTGTGGTACACTGACGCTCACAAGAGTACACTGACTCTCACTGGAGTACACTGACTCTCACTGGAGTACACTGACTCTCACTGGAGTACACTGACTCTCACTGGGGTACACTGACTCTCACTGGAGTACACTGACTCTCACTGGAGTAGACTGACTCTCACTGGAGTACACTGACTCTCACTGGGGTATACTGACTCTCACTGGAGTACACTGACTCGCACTGGGGTACACTGACTCTCACTGGAGTACACTGACTCTCACTGGAGTACACTGACTCGCACTGGGGTACACTGACTCTCACTGGAGTACACTGACTCTCACTGGAGTACACTGACTCTCACTGGGGTACACTGACTCTCACTGGGGTACACTTACTCTCACTGGGGTACACTGACTCTCACTGGAGTACACTGACTCTCACTGGAGTACACTTATGCTCACTGGAGTACACTGATGCTCACAGGAGTACACTGATGTTCACAGGAGTACACTGACGCTCACAGGAGTAAACTGACTCTCACTGGATTACACCGACTCTTACTGGAGTACACACGCTGTCACTGGGGTACACTGATTCTCACTGGGGTACTCCGACACTCACTGGAGTATACTGACTCTTACTGGAGTACCATGAATCTCACTGGGGTCACTGACTCTCACTGGAGTACACTGACTCTCACTGGAGTACACTGACTCTCACTGGGGAACACTGACACCCACTGGGGTACACTGACACTCACTGGAGTACACTGACTCTCACTGGGGTACACTGATTGTCACTGTGGTACACTGACTCTCACTGGGGTACATTGACTCTCACTCGGGTACACCGACTCTCACTGGGGTACACTGCTGCTCACTGGAGTACACTGACTCTCACTGTGGTACACTGACTCTCACTGGGGTACACTGACTCTCACTGGGGTACACTGACTCTCACTGCAGTACACTGACTCTCACTGGGGTACATTGATTGTCACTGTGGTACACTGACTCTCACTGGGGTACACTGACTCTCACTGGGGTACGCTGACACTCACTGGGGTACACCGACTCTCACTGGAGTACACTGACTCTCACTGGAGTACACTGACTCTCACTGGGGTACACTGACTCTCACTGGAGTACACTGACTCTCACTGGAGTAAACTGATGCTCACTGGGGTACACTGATGCTCACAGGAGTAAACTGATGTTCACAGGAGTACACTGACGCTCACAGGAGTAAACTGACTGTCACTGTGGTATAATGACTCTCACTGTGGTACACTGACTCTCACTGGGGTACACTGACTCTCACTGGGGTACACTGATTGTCACTGTGGTACACTGACTCTCACTGGGGTACATTGACTCTCACTCGGGTACACCGACTCTCACTGGTGTACACTGCTGCTCACTGGAGTACACTGACTCTCACTGGGGTACACTGACTCTCACTGGGGTACACTGACTCTCACTGCAGTACACTGACTCTCACTGGGGTACATTGATTGTCACTGTGGTACACTGACTCTCACTGGGGTACATTGACTCTCACTCGGGTACACCGACTCTCACTGGGGTACACTGCTGCTCACTGGAGTACACTGACTCTCACTGTGGTACACTGACTCTCACTGGGGTACACTGACTCTCACTGGGGTACACCGACTCTCACTGGGGTACACTGACTTTCACTGGAGTACACTGACTCTCACTGAGGTACACTGACTCTCACTGGAGTACACTGACTCTCACTGGAGTACACTGACACTCACTGGAGTACACTGACTCTCACTGGGGTACACTGACTCTCACTGGAGTACACTGACTCTCACTGGAATACATCGACTCTTACTGGAGTACACAGGCTGTCACTTGTGTACACTGATTCTCACTGGGGTACTCCGACACTCACTGGAGTATATTGACTCTTACTGGAGTACCCTGAATCTCACTGGGGTCACTGACTCTCACTGGAGTACACTGACTCTCACTGCAGTACACTGACTAGAACTGCAGTGCACTGACTCTCACTGGAGTACACTGACTCTCACTGGAGTACACTGACTCTCACTGGAGTACACTGACTCCCACTGGGGTACACTGACACTCACTGGAGTACACTGACTGTCACTGGAGTACACAGACTGTCACTGGGGTACACTGACTCTCACTGGGGTACACTGACTCTCACTGGGGTACACTGACTGTCACTGGAGTAAACTGACTCTCACTGGGGTACACTGACTCTCACAGGGGTACACTGATTCTCACTGGAGTAAACTGATGCTCACAAGAGTACACATACTCACTGGGGTACACTGACTCTCACTGGAGTACACTGACTCTCACTGGAGTATACTGACTGTGACTGGGGTACACTGACTCTCACTGGGGTACACTGACTCTCACTGGAGTACACTGACTCTCACTGGGGTACACTGACTCTCACTGGAGTACACTGACACTCACTGGAGTACACTGACTCTCACTGGGGTACACTGATACTCACTGGAGTACACTGACTGTCACTGGAGTACACTGACTCTCACTGGAGTACACTGACTCTCACTGGAGTACACTGACTCTCATTGGGGTACACTGACTCTCACTGGAGTACACTGACGCGCACTGGGGTACACTGACTCTCACTGGAGTACACTGACTCTCACTGGGGTACACTGACTCTCACTGGGGTAAACTGACTCTCACTGGGGTACACTGACTCTCACTGGGGTACACTGACGCTCACAAGAGTACACTGACTCTCACTGGAGTACACTGACTCTCACTGGAGTACACTGACTCTCACTGGGGTACACTGACTCTCACTGGAGTACACTGACTCTCACTGGAGTACACTGACTCGCACTGGGGTACACTGACTCTCACTGGAGTACACTGACTCTCACTGGAGTACACTGACTCGCACTGGGGTACACTGACTCTCACTGGAGTACACTGACTCTCACTGGAGTACACTGACTCTCACTGGGGTACACTGACTCTCACTGGGGTACACTTACTCTCACTGGGGTACACTGACTCTCACTGGAGTACACTGACTCTCACTGGAGTACACTTATGCTCACTGTGGTACACTGATGCTCACAGGAGTACACTGATGTTCACAGGAGTACACTGACGCTCACAGGAGTAAACTGACTGTCACTGGGATACACTGACTTGAACTGCAGTACACTGACTCTCACTGGAGTACACTGACACTCACTGGAGTACACTGACTCTCACTGGAGTACACTGACTCTCACTGGAGTACACTGACTCTCACTGGATTACACCGACTCTTACTGGAGTACACAGGCTCTCACTGGGGTACACTGATTCTCACTGGGGTACTCCGACACTCACTGGAGTATACTGACTCTTACTGGAGTACCATGAATCTCACTGGGGTCACTGACTCTCACTGGAGTACACTGACTCTCACTGGAGTACACTGACTCTCACTGGGGTACACTGACACCCACTGGGGTACACTGACACTCACTGGAGTACACTGACTCTCACTGGGGTACACTGATTGTCACTGTGGTACACTGACTCTCACTGGGGTACATTGACTCTCACTCGGGTACACCGACGCTCACAGGAGTAAACTGACTGTCACTGGGATACACTGACTTGAACTGCAGTACACTGACTCTCACTGGAGTACACTGACACTCACTGGAGTACACTGACTCTCACTGGAGTACGCTGACACTCACTGGGGTACACCGACTCTCACTGGAGTACACTGACTCTCACTGGGGTACACTGACTCTCACTGGAGTACACTGACTCTCACTGGAGTACACTGACTCGCACTGGGGTACACTGACTCACACTGGAGTACACGGACTCTCACGGGAGTACACTGACTGTCACTGTGGTATACTGACTCTCACTGGAGTAAACTGACTCTCACTGGAGTACACTGACTCTCACTGGGGTACACTGACTGCCACTGTGGTACACTGACTCTCACTGGGGTACACTGACTCTCACTGGGGTACACTGACTCTCACTGGGGTACACTGATGCTCACTGGGGTACACTGATGCTCACTGGAGTACACTGACGCTCACTGGAGTAAACTGACTGTCAATGGGATAGACTTACTTGAACTGCAGTACACTGACTCTCACTGGAGTACACTGACACTCACTGGAGTACACTTACTCTCACTGGGGTACACTGACTCTCACTGGAGTACACTGACTCTTAGTGGAGTACACTGACTCTCACTGGAATACACCGACTCTTACTGGAGTACACAGGCTGTCACTGGGGTACACTGATTCTCACTGGGGTACTCCGACACTCACTGGAGTATACTGACTCTTACTGGAGTACCCTGAATCTCACTGGGGCCACTGACTCTCACTGGAGTACACTGACTCTCACTGGAGTACACTGACTAGAACTGCAGTACACTGACTCTCACTGGAGTACACTGACTCTCACTGGAGTACACTGACACTCACTGGAGTACACTGACTCTCACTGGGGTACACTGACTCTCACTGGGGTACACTGACTCTCACTGGAGTACACTGACTCTCATTGAGGTACACTGACTTACACTGGAGTACACTGACTCTCACTGGGGTACACTGATTGTCACTGGGGTACACTGACTCTCACTGAGGTACACTGATTCTCACTGGAGTACACTGACTCTCACTGGGGTACACTGATTGTCACTGGGGTACACTGACTCTCACTGAGGTACACTGATTCTCACTGGAGTACACTGACTCTCACTGGAGTACACTGACACTCACTGGAGTACACTGACTCTCACTGGGGTACACCGACTCTCACTGGGGTACACCGACTCTCACTGGGGTACACTGACTCTCACTGGAGTACACTGACTCTCACTGGGGTACACTGACTCACACTGGAGTACACTGACTCTCACTGGGGTACACTGACTGTCACTGTGGTACACTGACTCTCACTGGGGTACACTGATTGTCACTGTGGTACACTGACTCTCACTGGGGTACATTGACTCTCACTCGGGTACACCGACTCTCACTGGGGTACACTGCTGCTCACTGGAGTACACTGACTCTCACTGGGGTACACTGACTCTCACTGGGGTACACTGACTCTCACTGAGGTACACTGACTCTCACTGGAGTACACTGACTCTCACTGAGGTACACTGACTCTCACTGGGGTACACTGACTCTCACTGGAGTACACTGACACTCACTGGAGTACACTGACTCTCACTGGGGTACACCGACTCTCACTGGGGTACACCGACTCTCACTGGGGTACACCGACTCTCACTGGAGTACATTGACTCTCACTGGGGTACACTGACTCACACTGGAGTACACTGACTCTCACTGGAGTACACGGACTCTCACTGGGGTACACTGACTCTCACTGGGGTACACCGACTCTCACTGGGGTACACCGACTCTCACTGGAGTACATTGACTCTCACTGGAGTACACTGACTCTCACTGGGGTACACTGACTCACACTGGAGTACACGGACTCTCACTGGGGTACACTGACTGTCACTGTGGTATACTGACTCTCACTGGAGTACACTGACTCTCACTGGAGTACACTGACTCTCACTGGGGTACACTGACTGCCACTGTGGTATACTAACTCTCACTGGAGTACACTGGCATTCACTGGAGTACACTGACTCTCACTGGGGTACACTGACTCTCACTTGGGTACACTGACTCTCACTGGGGTACACTGACTCTCACTGGAGTACACTGACTCTCACTGGAGTACACTGACTCTCACTGGAATACACCGACTCTTACTGGAGTACACAGGCTGTCACTGGGGTACACTGATTCTCACTGGGGTACTCCGACACTCACCGGAGTATACTGACTCTTACTGGAGTACCCTGAATCTCACTGGGGCCACTGACTCTCACTGGAGTACACTGACTCTCACTGGAGTACACTGACTAGAACTGCAGTACACTGACTCTCACTGGAGTACACTGACTCTCACTGGAGTACACTGACTCTCACTGGAGTACACTGACTCTCATTGAGGTACACTGACTTACACTGGAGTACACTGACTCTCACTGGGGTACACTGACTCTCACTGGGGTACACTGACTCTCACTGGGGTACACTGACTCTCACTGGGGTACACTGACTCTCACTGGGGTACACTGACTCTCACTGGAGTACACTGACTCTCATTGAGGTACACTGACTTACACTGGAGTACACTGACTCTCACTGGGGTACACTGATTTTCACTGGGGTACACTGACTCTCACTGGAGTACACAGACTCTCACTGGAGTACACTGACACTCACTGGAGTACACTGACTCTCACTGGGGTACACCGACTCTCACTGGGGTACACCGACTCTCACTGGGGTACACTGACTCTCACTGGAGTACACTGACTCTCACTGGGGTACACTGACTCTCACTGGAGTACACTGACTGTCACTGGGGTACACTGACTCTCACTGGAGTACACTGACTCTCACTGGGGTACACTGACTCTCACTGGAGTACACTGACTCTCACTGGGGTACACTGACTGTCACTGTGGTATACTGACTCTCACTGTGGTACACTGACTCTCACTGGGGTACACTGACTCTCACTGGGATACACTGATTGTCACTGTGGTATACTGACTCTCACTGGGGTATACTGACTCTCATTGGGGTACACTGACTCACACTGGAGTACACTGACTCTCACTGTGGTACACTGACTCTCACTGGAGTACACTGACTGTCACTGGAGTGCACTGACTCTCACTGGGGTACACTTACTGTCATTGGGGTACACTGATTGTCACTGTGGTACACTGACTCTCACTGGAGTACACTGACTGTCACTGGAGTACACTGACTCTCACTGGGGTACACTTACTGTCATTGGGGTACACTGATTGTCACTGTGGTACACTGACTCTCACTGGGGTACACTGACTCTCACTGGAGTACACTGACTCTCACTGGGGTACACCGACTCTCACTGGGGTACACCGACTCTCACTGGGGTACACTGACTCTCACTGGAGTACACTGGCTCTCACTGGGGTACACTGACTCTCACTGGGGTACACTGACTGTAATTGTGGTATACTGACTCTCACTGTGGTACACTGACTCTCACTGGGGTACACTGACTCTCACTGGGGTTCACTGATTGTCACTGTGGTATACTGACTCTCACTGTGGTACACTGACTCTCACTGGGGTACACTGACTCTCACGGGGGTACACTGACTCACACTGGAGTACACTGACTCTCACTGGAGTACACTGACTGTCACTGGAGTACACTTACTGTCATTGGGGTACACTGATTGTCACTGCGGTACACTGACTCTCACTGGGGTACACTGACTCTCATTGGTGTACATTGACTCTCTCGAAGGACACTGACTCTCACTGGAGTACACTGACTGTCACTGGAGTACACTGACTCTCACTGGGTTATACTGACTGTCACTGGAGTACACTGACTGTCACTGGAGTACACTGACTGTCACTGAAGTACACTGACTGTCACTGGGGTATACTGACTGTCACTGGAGTACACTGACTCTCACTGGTGTACACTGACTGTCACTGGAGTACACTGACTGTCACTGGGGTACACTGACTCTCACTGGGGTATACTGACTGTCACTGGGGTACACTGACTCTCACTGCAGTACACTGACTGTCACTGGGGTACACTGACTGTCACTGGTGTACACTGACTCTCACTGGGGTACACTGACTCTCACTGGGGTACACTGACTCTCACTGCAGTACACTGACTCTCACTGGGGTACATTGATTGTCACTGTGGTACACTGACTCTCACTGGGGTACATTGACTCGAACTCGGGTACACTGACTCTCACTGGGGTACACTGCTGCTCACTGGAGTACACTGACTCTCACTGTGGTACACTGACTCTCACTGGGGTACATTGACTCGAACTCGGGTACACTGACTCTCACTGGGGTACACTGCTGCTCACTGGAGTACACTGACTCTCACTGTGGTACACTGACTCTCACTGGGGTACACTGACTCTCACTGGGGGACACCGACTCTCACTGGGGTACACTGACTTTCACTGGAGTACACTGACTCTCACTGAGGTACACTGACTCTCACTGGAGTACACTGACTCTCACTGGAGTACACTGACACTCACTGGAGTACACTGACTCTCACTGGGGTACACCGACTCTCACTGGGGTACACCGACTCTCACTGGGGTACACCGACTCTCACTGAAGTACATTGACTCTCACTGGGGTACACTGACTGTCACTGTGGTATACTGACTCTCACTGGAGTACACTGACTCTCACTGGAATACACTGACTCTCACTGGGGTACACTGACTGCCACTGTGGTATACTAACTCTCACTGGAGTACACTGACATTCACTGGAGTACACTGACTCTCACTGGGGTACACTGACTCTCACTGGGGTACACTGACTCTCACTGGGGTACACTGACTCTCACTGGAGTACACTGATGCTCACTGGGGTACACTGATGCTCACAGGAGTACACTGACGCTCACAGGAGTAAACTGACTGTCAATGGGATACACTTACTTGAACTGCAGTACACTGACTCTCACTGGAGTACACTGACACTCACTGGAGTACACTTACTCTCACTGGGGTACACTGACTCTCACTGGAGTACACTGACTCTCACTGGAGTACACTGACTCTCACTGGAATACACCAACTCTTACTGGAGTACACAGGCTGTCACTGGGGTACACTGATTCTCACTGGGGTACATTGACTCTCACTCGGGTACACCGACTCTCACTGGGGTACACTGCTGCTCACTGGAGTACACTGACTCTCACTGTGGTACACTGACTCTCACTGGGGTACACTGACTCTCACTGGGGTACACTGACTCTCACTGCAGTACACTGACTCTCACTGGGGTACATTGATTGTCACTGTGGTACACTGACTCTCACTGGGGTACATTGACTCTCACTCGGGTACACTGACTCTCACTGGGGTACACTGCTGCTCACTGGAGTACACTGACTCTCACTGTGGTACACTGACTCTCACTGGGGTACACTGACTCTCACTCGCGTACACCGACTCTCACTGGGGTACACTGACTTTCACTGGAGTACACTGACTCTCACTGAGGTACACTGACTCTCACTGGAGTACACTGACTCTCACTGGAGTACACTGACACTCACTGGAGTACACTGACTCTCACTGGGTTACACCAACTCTCACTGGGGTACACCAACTCTCACTGGAGTACATTGACTCTCACTGGGGTACACTGACTCACACTGGAGTACACGGACTCTCACTGGGGTACACTGACTGTCACTGTGGTATACTGACTCTCACTGGAGTACACTGACTCTCACTGGAGTACACTGACTCTCACTGGGGTACACTGACTGCCACTGTGGTATACTAACTCTCACTGGAGTACACTGACATTCACTGGAGTACACTGACTCACACTGGGGTACACTGACTCTCACTGGGGTACACTGACTCTCACTGGAGTACACTGATGCTCACTGGGGTACGCTGATGCTCACAGGAGTACACTGACGCTCACAGGAGTAAACTGACTGTCAATGGGATACACTTACTTGAACTGCAGTACACTGACTCTCACTGGAGTACACTGACACTCACTGGAGTACACTTACTCTCACTGGGGTACACTGACTCTCACTGGAGTACACTGACTCTCACTGGAGTACACTGTCTGTCACTGGGGTACACTTACTGTCATTGGGGTACACTGATTGTCACTGCGGTACGCTGACTCTCACTGGGGTACACTGACTCTCATTGGTGTACATTGACTCTCTCGAAGGACACTGACTCTCACTGGAGTACACTGACTGTCACTGGAGTACACTGACTCTCACTGGGTTATACTGACTGTCACTGGAGTACACTGACTGTCACTGGGTTATACTGACTGTCACTGGGGTACACTGACTCTCACTGGGTTATACTGACTGTCACTGGAGTACACTGACTCTCACTGGGTTATACTGACTCTCACTGGAGTACACTGACTGTCACTGGAGTACACTGACTCACACTGCAGTACACTGACTGTCACTGGGGTACACTGACTCTCACTGCAGTACACTGACTCTCACTGGGGTACACTGACTCTCACTGGGGTCGTCCGTCCGTCCGTCTATCTATCTATCTATCTACCCCCCATCATAATGGCATCGATGCGCTTATCTCTAACAGTGCTTGTACTAACCACAATGATTCAGACATTTTCGCAACAAGCTTGTTTCTAACTTGATCAATAGGACTTGCTGCTGATCACTCGCTGTGCCTGACCTTTTACTGAATGTGCAAAAGGTTTTTGTGTGAGAAAATATGTGTTTGTTCCACAACCCGGGCATATTGTCAGTAATGAAATAATATTCTGTCTGTCTGTCTATCTCTGTCTGTCTGTCTGCTTGCCTGCCTGTCTATATCTATGTATAAATGTCTGTCTGTCTATCTATATATCTCTCTATCTATCTGTCTGTCTAGCTCTCTGCCTGTCTGTCTCTCTGTCTGTCTGTCTGCCTGCATCTATGTATAAATGTCTGTCTGTCTATCTATAAATCTTTCTATCAATCTGTCTGTCTATCACTCTGCCTGTCTGTCTGTGTCTACCTGCATCTATGTATAAATGTCTGACTGTTTATCTATATATCGATCTGTCTGTCTAGCACTCTGCCTGCCTGTCTGTCTCTCTGTCTGCCTGCCTGTCTGTATCTATATATAAATGACCGTCTTTCTATCTATTTATATGTGACTCACTGTGTATCTATCTGTGTATTTATATATCTATGTATCTGTCTGCTTCTCTCTCTCTCTCTGTCTCCCTCACAGTGCCTCGCTCGGTATTGTACGGCCCTGGGCACAGTCCCATTTAATGTGATGATCCTGAATCTTCCTTGTGATCCTTTCTCTCTCTCTCTCTCTCGCGCTGATAGATTGCCCGCGCGATCAGTTGTGCCTGTGGCTCAGCAGTCAGCAGGTTTCAAAGGGCTGGTTAGTCGGGTGGCAAATAAGGCGCAAGTTTAAAAGAAGAGTGGGATCATTAACCGTGACGAGTGCAAAGGCCTCAATCTGTTCTTTTGAAACCTGTTTGTGATTCCATTGCACGTAAATCCTCCCCCTTTGTTTGGAGACGGAGAAGGAAATAAAGGGCTGGAAATTCGCCTGGGGCGGAATTGGATCGGCCGCCCGTTATACGCAGCTCCATTGACCGCCCTTTTGCGCCACGAATTTCTAGGCCACAGAGCTTGAAAAAGTAGGAGCGCTGGAATAAAATGAGGAACTATTGGGAAATGGGCAGTCAGTAGAAAAATCGGGTTTGCGGTTCGTTTTTTGAAAAAAAAAATTGTTCCCGGGATGCGGGCGTTTACTGGCACGGTCGGCATTTACCGCCCATCCCTAGTTGCCCCTGGATGAGGTGGTGGTGAGCCGCCTTCTCGAACCGCTGCAGTCCGCGCGGTGACGGCCCTCCCACGGCGCTGTTAGGGGAGGGAGTTCCTGGGTTTTGACCCGGCCACGATGAAGGAACAGGCGATTGGCGCTTTTACATAGAAACATAGAAACATAGAAGATAGGAGCAGGAGTAGGCCATTCGGCCCCTCGAGCCTGCTCCGCCATTCGATGAGATCATGGCTGATCATCCAAATTCAGTACCCTGTCCCTGCCTTCTCTCCATATCCCTTGATACCTTTAGCTTTAATAAATATATCTAACTCATTCATGAATATATTTAATGAATTGGCCTCTACTGCCTTCTGTGGTAGAGAATTCCACAGGTTCACCACTCTCTGGATGAAGAAATTCCTCCTCATCTCTGTCTTAAATGGCTTACCCCTTATCCTTAGACTGTGACCCCTGGTTCTGGACTCCTCGCCATCGGGAACATCCTTCCTGCATCTAGTCTGTCCAGTCCTGTTAGAATTTTATAAGTTTCAATGAGATCCCCTCTCATTCTTCTAAACTCCAGTGAGTATAAGCCCAATCGACCCAATCTCTCCTCATACGCCATTCCTGCCATCCCGGGTATCAGCCTGGTGAATCTTCGCTGCACTCCCTTCATGGCAAGAACATCCTTCCTCAGATAAGGCGACCAAAACTGCACACAATACTCAAGATGTGGTCTCACCAAGGCCCTGTACAACTGCAGCAAGACATCCTTGTTCCTGTACTCGAACCCTTTCGCTACGAAGGCCAACATACCATTTGCCTTCTTAACCGCCTGCTGCACCTGCATGCTTACCTTCAGCGATTGGTGCACAAGGACATCCAGGTCTCGTTGCACTTCCCCTTTTCCCAATCTATTGCCATTCAGATAATAATCTGCCTTCCTGTTTTTGACACCAAAGTGGATAACCTCGCATTTATCCACATTCGAACTCTTTGGGAAGCATTAAATTGTCACAGAGGGACAATCTACGATTAGTTGGGGAAAAGTCCTGCCCCCCCCCCTCTCTCTTTTTCTTTTGTGTATCACCATGAGGGTGGGAGTTTGGAATACCCACTCTGTCACTGACTTACTTGGCAAATGCTGTGGTCTGAAAACCTCACTGTGCCCTTGATGCTATGGTTTGGGATATGTGGAGACAGTCGCTAGGCGACAGCACCACGTCATCGGATGCTCTGGGCCCTATAGGGAAAGAAATCAGTTTAATTTCATTGTGAACACGTGAAGACCCTGGTCTCTGTCTGTCTGTCTGTGTGTGTGTGTGTCTATCTCCCTCTTCCTTCTAACAAATCTCATTTGCAAAGGGGCTCGGAGGTTGGTGGACTGGGCGGAGACACCGTTGCAAGTGGGAGGAGGTCCTATCCTGTGAATGATTTCAACCTGGGAGCATGAGAGAGAGCGAGAGAGAGAGAAAGCGCCTTTGTCCTGGTCTATCTATAGCAGCAGCTTCGGTAAGCCATGCATCTTATTCATTGCATGCACACACACACACAATATATGCAACAACTGAACCTGATTTGAATGGTTTGTGTGTGTATGTGCTTGCAATATCTACATCTTGTTGGTGGCTCCAGCTTTTCTAACCCATGCATGCATCATTTTTTGACTTGTTCCCCCCCCCTACCCCTACCCCTGCTCGTTTTATTCTCTCGATGTCCCTCTTCCTTGACAGAGCCCATGGGAGCCTGAGAGGAGGAGGAAGCTACTTTGCAAGGGAGCCGAGAAGAAGGGCTAGCCGCTGCCTTGAGACCTTCTGCGGAGGAAGAGGAAGAGAGGAAGAGAGGGGAGGAGGGTTGCGGGAGGGGTGGGGGGAAAAACAACCCAAGGAAGATCGTACACAGGTCAGGATTATGTACGCCAGCTCTTTGCTTCTGATGCTTGTAGCTCGGGGATTGGCGAGGAGCTGTCCAGCACCCTGTACTTGCTGGAACAAGGCGTCTGACTGCAGCGAGAGGGACCTGGTCGCGGCGCCGTCTGGTCTGCCCATGGACACCACCAACCTCAGCCTCGCACACAACAAGGTCCTCGCCCTGCCCGCCGGCTACTTCTCCTGCTACACCGAGCTGGTGGTGCTGGACCTGCGCAACAACTCGCTCACCGACCTGCCCAGCGGCCTCTTCCTGCCCCTGAAGAAACTGCTCCACTTGGACCTGAGCTACAACAACCTGACCCGGGTGACTCCCGACCTGCTCCGGCCCGCCCACCACCTGGCCAGACTGATCCTCAGCCACAACCCCGGGCTGGCGGCCATCGCCCCCCAAGCCCTGGCCGGCCTGCCCCATCTCCAGTACCTCGACCTCAGCTACAATGGCCTCACCTTCATCAGCCAAGAGCTGCTGGAGGGCCTCCCAGCCGCCGTCTCCGTCCGCTTGGCGGGCAACCCCTGGATCTGCAGCTGCACCATGGAGCCACTTCTCAAATGGGTGGCCAGGAATCTCCACCAGTGCAACTCTGGTAGGCGGTGGGGTGGGGTGGGGGGGGAGTTCAGGGCTCCGCGCGGGTTATTCAGTAAGAACGGCGCCTTTTCGGTAGTAAATCTGCCGGAGCAATGATCAAACTGAATTTTGACACCAAGCCACATAAGGAGATATTAGGGCGGATGGGCAAAGCAGTAGTTTTTAAGGAGCCGTGGCTCAGTGGGTAGCACACGCTCGCCTCTGAGTCACGAAGGTTGTGGGTTCAAGTCCCACTCCAGGGACTTGAGCACAAAAATCTAGGCCGACACTCCCAGTGCAGTACTGTCGGAGGTGCCGTCTTTCGGATGAGACGTTGAACCGAGGCCCACATCTGCTCTCTCAGGCGGATGTAAAAGATCCCAAGGCCACTATCGAAGAAGAGCAGGGGGAGTTCTCCCCGGTGTCCTGGGGCCAATATTTATTCCTCAATCAACATAATAAAAACAAGATGATCTGGTCATGATCACATTGCTGTTTGTGGGAGCTTGCTGTGCGCAAATTGGCTGCCGCGTTTCCCACATTACAACAGTGACTCCACTTCAAAAAGTACTTCATTGGCTGTAAAGCGCTTTGAGATGTCCGGTGGTCGTGAAAGGCGCTGTATAAATGCAAGTCTGTCTTTCTTTCTTAAGGGAGGAGAGAGAGACGGAGAGGTTTAGGGAGATAATTCCAGCGCTTAGGGCCCAGGCAGCTGAAGGCACGGCCGCCAATGGTGGAGCGATTAAAATCGGGGGATGCTCAAGAGGCCAGAATTAGAGCACCACAGATATCTCGGAGGGTGGTAGGGCTGGAGAAGATTGCAGAGATGGGGAGGGGAGAGAGACCAGGGAGGGATTTGAAAACAAAGATGAGAATTTTAAAATCATGGCGTTGCTTAACTAGGAGCCAATGTAGGTCAGCGAGCTCAGGGGGTGATAGTTTATGCTTTAATTTGGAAGGATATCAAGGCCTTGGAGAGGGTGCAGAAGAGATTTACTAGAACGGTACCAGGGATGAGGACTTCAGTTGTGTGGAGAGACTGGAGAAGCTGGGATTGTTCTCCTTCGAGCAGAAAAGGTTAAGAGGAGATTTGAGAGAGGTGTTCAAAATCATGAAGGGTTTTGATAGAGTGAATAAGGAGAAACTGTTTCCAGTGGCAGAAGGGTCGATAACCAGAGGACACAGATTTAAGGTGATTGGCAAAAGAACCAGAGGTGACACGAGGAAACCTTTTTTTTACGCAGCGAGTTGTTGTGATCTGGAACGCGCTGCCTGAAAGGGCGGTGGGAGCAGATTCAATAGTAACCTTCAAAAGGGAATTGGAGAAATACTTGAAGGGAAAAATTCACAGGGCTGTGGGGAAAGAGCAGGGGAGAGGGATTAATTGGAGAGCTCGACCAGGCACGATGGGCAGAATGGCCTCCTTCTGTACAAAAGCAAAATACTGCGGATGCTGGAAATCTGAAATAAAAACAGAAAATGCTGGAGATACTCAGCAGGTCAGGCAGCATCTGTGGAGAGAGAAACAGAGTTAACGTTTCAGGTCGATGACCCTTCGTCAGAACTGGAAAAAGTTAGAGATGGAACAGGTTTTTAAGCAAGTGTAGGGGCAGGGAGAGGGAGGAGGAAAGAACAAAAGGAAAGGTCTGTGATAGGGTGGAAGGCAGGAAAGATTAAATGACAAAAGGGATGATGGTGCGAGTCAAAAGGAGATGGTAATGGGACAAGTTAAGAAACAAAAGACGGCTCTAGATGAAGTGTAAATGGCGATGGCAGAATGATCTACAGCTGCCATGTGAGGGAGAAAAAAAAATGATAGGGTCAGAGGTTATGGTCTGAAATTGTTGAACTCGATGTTGAGTCCAGAAGGCTGTAAAGTGTCTATTCGAAAGATGAGGTGCTGTTCCTCGAGCTTACCTTGAGCTTCATTGGCCTCCTTCTGTGCTGTCTCATTCCATGATTCTGTGATTAGGGTCATCTGAGGACATGGGGATTTTTAAAAAAGTTTTTTTCCTTTAATGATTTTTAGAGAGTCTCATCGAATATAACCAGCAGAGAAACCGGCCCACCTGGTCTCTGCCCGTGTTTCTGCTCCACACCAGCCTCCTCCCACCCCCCTACTTAGAGCGGTGAGACCGTAAGAGCGTAGGAAGCAGGAGCAGGAGTCGGCCATTCGGCCCCTCGAGCCAGTCAGTAAGGTCATGGCTGACCTTCGAGCTCCACTCCGCTTCTCCCGCCTGATCCCCATATCCCACGATTCCCCGAGAGTCCGACGTGGAACTCGCTGCCACGCGGAGTAGGTGAGGCGACTAGCTAGCTAGGTATATGAGAGGGGTGGGGGGGGGGGGAAGGAATAGAAGGTTATGCTGATAGGGTGAGATGAAGTAAGGTGGGAGGAGGCTCTTGTGGCCCATGGACCAGTTGGGTCGAGTGGCCTGTTTCTGCTCTGTAAATTCTGTGTAACGTAATACTTCATCTAACCTTTCCTGCACGTCCCTCTATATGGTTTCGACCATATAACCCAGAAAAGTGGAGAAAGATTGGGTAGATTTTCAATGCAAATTAAAATTGGGGCCATTTTACCAAATGGGCAACGGCAGTTTAATGCCTGGTGGCACGTTGGCAATATGCTCCGTGGATACATCCACGGGACCATTCACGTGACACGCTCAACAAAGGTGGCGAGGGGGCTTTGGCTTGGCATTGACCTGTAGGTTGGACATCAGAGGCCCCCAGCGGTTCCACGGTGAAGTGGGACTGCGGCGACCCGACCTCCCCCTCCCCCAGGGAGTCTCACTCCACCGGGTGGGCTTTGACTTTCGGCCGAGCGACCGGGGTGGGTAGGGGGAGGGGGCGGGGGGGGCGCGGTCGAAGTGACCCACCCGCCCTATTGAAGCCTCCTTTAAACCTGGCAGGTGATCTGCGGGACGCCTCACTCGCCTCCAGATTGAGACCTCAAGGTCAGGCCTGGGTGGCCTCCAGTGAGGTAACTTGTGGGGGGAGGGGGGGCGGGGCGGGGGAAGCCACGATCGTGAAGGGTGGGTGGGGGCCGCGAAAATAACTCAAGACTTACTTTTGGCCAGACCGCTTCGGGTCCAATGCCCGTGGAACCGGTCGGAGTGAGCTCGGCCTAGGCTCTGACCAGTTTCCATCTAAAGTGACCATTGGGGCCCTATTTCCGTCGCAGGTCCCCGATTTCCACATTAAAAGGGGCTTACCACCTGAAACGAGGTAGGAAGGCTACTGACCCCATTTTGAGGCCACTACCCCCCCATCCCCCTCCATTCCCCCCCCCCCCCCGGCCCGTTAACGCTGGGCAATGGGGTTGAAAATCAATGCCCCCTCTTTACAGTGGACCTGCAGCTTCCTTGTAGAGTGAAGCCCATTTCATTTGCGGTGATTTTGCACCCCAAGGTTGTCCTGATTAGTGAGGGACTCAGATTACAACATAGAAGGGCTCTGTTTGAGTGAAGAGCGTGCAGTTTTGCTGCCCTGAATTTTCCAGACCCACCTATAAATACATAGTGTGCATCACATAAACACATATATTTCAGGAAGTGTGCGACTGAGCGGTGTGGCATTATTTTTGGTACTGGCCAGATGTTCTCCAGTCCTGGGCTCTCGTTCTATGAGGTAGATTTTCAACTCTCTCCCTTTCTGTCTCTTTCTGTCTGTCTCTCTTTCTCTGTCTCTATCTCCCTCGCTTGGCCTTTCTCTCTTTCTCTCTCTCTGTCTGACTCTTTCTCTATCTATCTGTCTGTCTCTGTCTCACTCTCTATCACTCTCTCTCTCTGTCGGCCTCTCTCTGTCCATGTCTCTCTTTCTTTATCTCTCTCTCTCTGTCTCTCAATGCCTCTCTCACTCTGTCTCTCTTTCTCTCGCTTTCTGTCTGTCTCTCTCTCTAGCCATCTCTATACCTGTATCTCTCTCTCTTTCTCTTGCTTTCTGTCTCTCTATATATCTCTGTGTGTCTCTCTCCCTCTATCGTTCTCTCACTTTCTCTCTCTCTCATATAAAACATATGGCCCATAGAACAGTTAGCGGAACATTTCACAAATAAGACTTTGGCCCACATAAGTTTGAAATACATACTTTTGTTTTGAGAATCTAGCTTGATAACCTCAGGCTCCTGTCATAGCTTCCTGTACTGTAGCGTATGTACTGACCCCAATAGTTCCCGGTAATTGGCTTTAATTATGACTGGGTAAATGTGCAGAGATCATTAATCTTCCAGTGCAGATGTTGTCGTACAGATAAAACGAGCACATGCTCTGGACTGGCTTTACAGGTGCAGTTCCAATTCGGGTACTGGGTGGGGGCACTCCCTGTTTAAGGTACAGTGGAACTGGCAGACCTGAGTTATACTGCCAGCTCAACATAGTTGTCAAGTCATGGGAAGCCCCCCGCACAACGATCAAATGGTGGTTAAATTGTAGTGCAAACCAGTAGTCAGCAGGACAACAGACTCCTAGTAACATTATCAATGGAAAAAGATGAAGGTCCCAGGACTCAGTGACTGGTTCAAAGACAAAGGAGTGTGAGACTACCTACAAGAGGTGAGACTTTCTCCTTGAGGTGAGACTTTCTCCTTGAGGTGAGACTTTCTCCTTGAGGTGAGACTTTCTCCTTGAGGTGAGACTTTCTCCTTGAGGTGAGACTTTCTCCTTGAGGTGAGACTACCTCCTTGAGGTGAGACTACCTCCTTGAGGTGAGACTACCTCCTTGAGGTGAGACTACCTCCTTGAGGTGAGACTACCTCCTTGAGGTGAGACCATCTCCTTGAGGTGAGACCACCTCCTTGAGGTGAGACCTTCTCCTTGAGGTGAGACCTTCTCCTTGAGGTGAGATTATCTCCTTGAGGTGAGATTATCTCCTTGAGGTGAGACTATCTCCTTGAGGTGAGACTATCTCCTTGAGGTGAGACTATCTCCTTGAGGTGAGACTATCTCCTTGAGGTGAGACTATCTCCTTGAGGTGAGACTTTCTCCTTGAGGTGAGACTATCTCCTTGAGGTGAGACTATCTCCTTGAGGTGAGACTATCTCCTTGAGGTGAGACTTTCTCCTTGAGGTGAGACTATCTCCTTGAGGTGAGACTTTCTCCTTGAGGTGAGACTTTCTCCTTGAGGTGAGACTTTCTCCTTGAGGTGAGACTTTCTCCTTGAGGTGAGACTATCTCCTTGAGGTGAGACTATCTCCTTGAGGTGAGACTATCTCCTTGAGGTGAGACTATCTCCTTGAGGTGAGACTATCTCCTTGAGGTGAGTCCATCTCCTTGAGGTGAGTCCATCTCCTTGAGGTGAGTCCATCTCCTTGAGGTGAGTCCATCTCCTTGAGGTGAGTCCATCTCCTTGAGGTGAGTCCATCTCCTTGAGGTGAGTCCATCTCCTTGAGGTGAGACCATCTCCTTGAGGTGAGACCATCTCCTTGAGGTGAGACCTTCTCCTTGAGGTGAGACCTTCTCCTTGAGGTGAGACCTTCTCCTTGAGGTGAGACCTTCTCCTTGAGGTGAGACTATCTCCTTGAGATGAAAACAACTCCTTGAGATGAGACTATCTCCTTGAGGTGAGATTACTTCTTTCAGTGACACTACGCCAAGCAAGACTATCTCCTTGAGATTGAGACTATCTCCATCAGGTTAGAGAATCTCCTTCAGGTGAGATTAACTCCTCGAAACAGGATGACCTCCTCGAGATGGTCACACACTGTTTGAGATGATCTTACACGGTTTGAGATGATCACACGCATGTTTGAGATGGTCTCACACTGACATGGTCTCACACTGTTTGAGATGGTCACACGCTGATTGAGATGGTCTCACACTGTTTGAGATGGTCTCACACACGTTTGAGATGGTCACACACTTTGAGATGGTCTCACACACATGTTTGAGATGGTCTCACACACATGTTTGAGATGGTCTCACACATGTTTGAGATGGTCTCACACACATGTTTGAGATGGTCTCACACACATGTTTGAGATGGTCTCACACACATGTTTGAGATGGTCTCACACACATGTTTGAGATGGTCTCACACACATGTTTGAGATGGTCACATGCTGTTTGAGATGGTCTGTCACTGTTTGAGATGGTCTCACACTGACATGGTCTCACACTGTTTGAGCTGGTCACACGCTGTTTGAGATGGTCACACGCTGTTTGAGATGGTCTGTCACTGTTTGAGATGGTCTCACACTGACATGGTCTCACACTGTTTGAGCTGGTCACACGCTGTTTGAGATGGTCACACGCTGTTTGAGATGGTCTGTCACTGTTTGAGATGGTCTCACACTGACATGGTCTCACACTGTTTGAGCTGGTCACACGCTGTTTGAGATGGTCACATGCTGTTTGAGATGGTCTCATGTTTGAGATGGTCACATGCTGTTTGAGATGGTCTCACACTGACATGGTCTCTCACTGTTTGAGATGGTCACACACATGTTTGAGATGGTCACACGCTGTTTGAGATGGTCACACGTTGTTTGAGATGGTCGCACACTGACATGGTCTCTCACTGTTTGAGATGGTCACACACATGTTTGAGATGGTCACATGCTGTTTGAGATGGTCTCACACTGACATGGTCTCTCACTGTTTGAGATGGTCACACACATGTTTGAGATGGTCACATGCTGTTTGAGATGGTCTCACACTGACATGGTCTTACATTGTTTGAGATGGTCACACGCTGTTTGAGATGGTCACACGTTGTTTGAGATGGTCGCACACTGACATGGTCTCACACTGTTTGAGATGGTCACACGCTGTTTGACATGGTCTCTCACTGTTTGAGATGGTCACACACATGTTTGAGATGGTCACATGCTGTTTGAGATGGTCTCACACTGACATGGTCTCACACTGTTTGAGATGGTCACACGCTATTTGAGATGGTCACACACATGTTTGAGATGGTCACACGCTGTTTGAGATGGTCTCACACTGACATGGTCTTACACTGTTTGAGCTGGTCACACGCTATTTGAGATGGTCACATGCTGTTTGAGATGGTCTCACACTGTTTGAGATGGTCACACGCTGTTTGAGATGGTCTCGCACTGTTTGAGATAGTCACACTATTTGAGATGGTTTGTCATTGTGTGAGACATGACTTTAGTAGAAGCCCGTGTTAACTGGGTTTCCATTGAAGTTATGGCGGGAGAAACCCTGAGGAGCCTCAGAGAGTGAATCTACCTCTCGTCCACCTCTTTTCAGTCCATCTCCTTAAGCGCAGACAAGAACAGGATGGATTATGAAAGACCATCTCTCAGTCACAGTTGCGTTGGCATTGCTAAGAGAAAACAAAGTGTTGATGTTTTGGTAGGTTCAGTACTTTCAAAAGAAATGTTTAAGGAGACGGGACTGAGATCAAGGCAAACCGTGGCCCAATGTGCAAGAGGAGCCTATAAACCACAGCCACAAAACTTATTGAGAACTAGGTCATTGAACGTGAAGATAAATTCACAACGTGGCACAGGGGACCTGGGGAACCTGCCATTTCAACGAAAAATATAACAAGCTCTTCCATATTCAATTCATGCTTAGTTGACAAGAAAATTGAGGAGAAGATGAATGGATACAGGTAGCGAGGGCAATTTACAGCCAGTAATAAATCTCCGGGTTGAGACGACCGTACAAGATCTCAGAGCAATAGTAGAGAAGATAAATAACTGTCTCTCCAGCTCTCCTGAGCGGTTTCTCTGATTCCGATCACACTCCAGAGCATGTGGCAGTTAAATGGTCACAGTACAAGACTAGCAATCCACTGGTTGTGAGTTATGGGGAGAGAGCGGGGCAATGGGATTCGTTTTGGATTGATACAGGGCTATGGGGAGGGAGCGGGGAAGTGGGATTAATGGGGAGTTACAGACAAGCATATGAAAACTGATGGATAGGAAAAGACCTATTGGGACCCTCCATCAACTTGAGCTCATTCAAACCTCTGTCGTCTGTATCCTAACTCGCACCAAGTCCCGTTCGCCCATCGCCCACTGTGCTCGCTGACCTACATTGGCTCCCGGTCCAGCAACACCTCAAATTAAAAATTCTCATCCCTCGTTTTCAAATCCCTCCATGGCCTCACCACCCCCCCACCCCGCCCTGCCATCTCTATCTCTGTAACCTTCTCCAATCCTCCAAGAACTCTGCGCTCCTCCAATTCTGGCCTCTAGTGCATCTCCCACTCCGTTAGCCCAACCATTGGCGGCCGTACCTTCAGCTGCCTGGGCCCTAAGCTCTAGTATTCCCTCCCCAAACCTCTCCGCCTCGCTACCTCTCTCTCCTCCTTTAAGACGCTCCTTAAAACCAACCTCTTTGACCAAGTGTTTGGTCGCCTGCCCTAATATCTCCTTATGTGGTTCTCGGTTGACTTTTGTCGGATTATGCTCCTGTGAAGCGCCTTGGGATGTCTTATTATGTTGAAGGCGCTATACTAATGCAAGTTGTTGTTGTTGTCGTCTCACGCAACCGTGATGCCAGATACCTCCATCCACCTGGAAGCTATGTGATCTCCCGGGAGAGGTGAAGAACCCGATAAAGAACCAGGACTATTTAGGGGGGGGCGGGGGGGGAAATCAGGAAAATTCCTCTCCGATCCCCTTAGGTGATCGAAATTAGTCCAGGAGATCACTCTGACCCTGATTAATGATACCAGGTACCCACCTCTTGGAGGGTGCGATCTCCGCCCCAGCCAGAAACAGGTCCAGCTCTCACTTGAAGGAATTCAGTGAATCAGCATCCACAGCGCTAGCCGGCTGCCTGTTCCAGAGAGCCGCTAGTCTCTGGGAAATGAACCATCGCCTGACGCCTAGCCTAGATCTGGCCTTACCTATCTTGAGAGTGTGAACTCCTGGTCCTCTCTAACCTATTCCGTTAAAACAACGGGTTGTGATCGTAAATTCAATAAATCTGGCAATTTGTGGATTGGTAACAGAGGAAAAATGGCCATGAAAGTTGCTCGATTGTTGGTAAAAACCCAACTGGTTCACTAATGTTCTTCCGGGAAGGGAACCTGCAGTCCTTACCCAGTGTGGCCCTACACATGACTCCAGTCCCACCTCTACTCAGTCTCTGCCTACACGTGACTCCAGTCCCTCCTCTACTCAATCTGGGCCTACACGTGACTCCAGTCCCACCTCTTCTCAGTCTGGGACGACAAGTGACTCCAGTCCCACCTCTTCTCAGTCTGGGCCTACACATGACTCCAGTCCCTCCTCTTCACAGTCTGGGCCTACACGTGACTCCAGTCACACCCCTTCTCAGTCTGGGCCTACACCTGACTCCAGTCCCTCCTCTACTCAGTCTGGGCCTACACGTGACTCCAGTCCCACCCCGACCCAGTCTGGGCCTACACGTGACTCCAGTCCCACCTCTTCTCAGTCTGGGCCTACACATGACTCCAGTCCCACCCCTACCCAGTCTGGGCCTACACGTGACTCCAGTCCCACCCCAACCCAGTCTGGGCCAACACATGACTTCAGTCCCTCCTCTACCCAGTCTGGGCCTACACGTGACTCCAGTCACACCCCTTCTCAGTCTGGGCCTACACGTGACTCCAGTCCTACCCTACTCAGTCTGGGCCTACACGAGACTCCAGTCCCACCCCTTCTCAGTCTGGGCCTACACGTGACTCCAGTCACACCCCTTCTCAGTCTGGGCCTACATGTGACTCCAGTCACACCCCTTCTCAGTCTGGGCCTACACGTGACTCCAGTCACACCCATTCTCAGTCTGGGCCTACACGTGACTCCAGTCCCACCTCTACTCAGTCTGGGCCTACACGTGACTCCAGTCACACCCCTTCTCAGTCTGGGCCTACACGTGACTCCAGTCCCACCTCTACTCAGTCTGGGCCTATACGTGACTCCAATCCCACCTCTACCCAGTCTGGGCCTACACGTGACTCCAGTCCCTCCTCTACTCAGTCTGGGCCGACGCGTAACTCCAGCACCACACTTGGTGCTTGACTCCGCTGTTAGAGATGGGCAATAACAATAGGGTAGGAATTAAATTTGGAGATGTTGCGCGCACTGCTTTGATAATCCTCTCTCTGCTATTTCCACAGAGGAGTTTAACCCATTTAAAATGAGTGAATAAACCTCGAATAATGAGGAACATTGAAAGGAGTCTGGGGACTTCCAGCCCACTTCACAGTCAGCAGCAGCTGGACGGAAACACGTTGGTGTTAAGGGGTTAAATTATCCACTGCCCCTTATCTGACACATAACTAGTGGAAAATTACACAGTCCCAGCCTGTGATATTCGATCCATGGAAGAAAGATCACAAGCTTGGAGCGTGCAACTTTCCGTTGTGCATGTTGGGACAGTGTAGAGGAAGCTTTACTCTGTATCTAACCCGTGCTGTACCTGCCCTGGGAGTGTTTGATGGGACAGTGTAGAGGGAGCTTTACTCTATATCTAACCCGTGCTGTACCTGCCCTGGGAGTGTTTGATGGGGACAGTATAGCGGGAGCTTTACTCTGTATCTAACCCGTGCTGTACCTGCCCTGGGACTGTTTGATGGGGACAGTATAGCGGGAGCTTTACTCTGTATCTAACCCGTGCTGTCCTGCCCTGGGAGTGTTTGATGGGGACAGTGTAGAGGGAGCTTTACTCTGTATCTAACCCGTGCTGTACCTGCCCTGGGACTGTTTGATGGGGACAGTGTAGAGGGAGCTTTACTCTGTATCTAACCCGTGCTGTACCTGCCCTGGGAGTGTTTGATGGACAGTGTAGAGTGAGCTTTACTCTGTATCTAACCCGTGCTGTACCTGCCCTGGGAGTGTTTGATGGGACAGTGTAGTGGGAGCTTTACTCTGTATCTAACCCGTGCTGTACCTGCCCTGGGAGTGTTTGATGGGGCAGTGTAGAGGGAGCTTTACTCTGTATCTAACCCGTGCTGTACCTGCCCTGGGAGTGTTTGATGGGACAGTGTAGAGGGAGCTTTACTCTGTATCTAACCCGTGCTGTACCTGCCCTGGGAGTGTTTGATGGGACAGTATAGCGGGAGCTTTACTCTGTATCTAACCCGTGCTGTACCTGCCCTGGGAGTGTTTGATGGGACAGTGTAGAGGGAGCTTTACTCTGTATCTAACCCGTGCTGTACCTGCCCTGGGAGTGTTTGATGGGGACAGTATAGCGGGAGCTTTACTCTGTATCTAAACCGTGCTGTACCTGCCCTGGGAGTGTTTGATGGGGACAGTGTAGAGGGAGCTTTACTCTGTATCTAACCCGTGCTGTACCTGCCCTGGGACTGTTTGATGGGGACAGTGTAGAGGGAGCTTTACTCTGTATCTAACCCGTGCTGTACCTGCCCTGGGAGTGTTTGATGGGACAGTGTAGAGGGAGCTTTACTCTGTATCTAACCCGTGCTGTACCTGCCCTGGGAGTGTTTGATGGGACAGTGTAGAGGGAGCTTTACTCTGTATCTAACCCGTGCTGTACCTGCCCTGGGAGTGTTTGATGGGACAGTGTAGAGGAGCTTTACTCTGTATCTAACCCGTGCTGTACCTGCCCTGGGAGTGTTTGATAGGACAGTGTAGAGGGAGCTTTACTCTGTATCTAACCCGTGCTGTACCTGCCCTGGGAGTGTTTGATGGGACTGTGTAGAGGGAGCTTTACTCTGTATCTAACCCGTGCTGTACCTGCCCTGGGAGTGTTTGATGGGACAGTGTAGAGGAGCTTTACTCTGTATCTAACCCGTGCTGTACCTGCCCTGGGACTGTTTGATGGGGACAGTCTAGAGGGAGCTTTACTCTGTATCTAACCCGTGCTGTACCTGCCCTGGGAGTGTTTGATGGGACAGTCTAGAGGGAGCTTTACTCTGTATCTAACCCGTGCTGTACCTGCCCTGGGAGTGTTTGATGGGACAGTGTAGAGGGAGCTTTAGTCTGTATCTAACCCGTGCTGTACCTGCCCTGGGAGTGTTTGATGGGACAGTGTAGAGGAGCTTTACTCTGTATCTAACCCGTGCTGTACCTGCCCTGGGAGTGTTTGATGGGACAGTGTAGAGGGAGCTTTACTCTGTATCTAACCCGTGCTGTACCTGCCCTGGGAGTGTTTGATGGACAGTGTAGAGGGAGCTTTACTCTGTATCTAAACCGTGCTGTACCTGCCCTGGGAGTGTTTGATGGGACAGTGTAGAGGGAGCTTTACTCTGTATCTAACCCGTGCTGTACCTGCCCTGGGAGTGTTTGCTGGAACAGTGTAGAGGGAGCTTTACTCTGTATCTAACCCGTGCTGTACCTGCCCTGGGAGTGTTTGATGGACAGTGTAGAGGAGCTTTACTCTGTAGCTAACCCGTGCTGTACCTGCCCTGGGAGTGTTTGATGGGACAGTGTAGAGGGAGCTTTACTCTGTATTAACCTGCACTGTACCTGCCCTGGGAGTATTTGATGGGACAGTGCAGAGGGAGCTTTACTCTGTATCTAACCCATTCTGTACCTGCCCTGGGAGTGTTTGATGGGTAAGTGTAGAGGGAGCTTTACTCTCTATCTAACCCGTGCTGTAGCTGCCCTGGGAGTGTTTGATGGGACAGTCTAGAGGGAGCTTTATTCTGTATCTAACCTGTGTTGTACCTGCCGTGGGAGTGTTTGATGGGACAGTGTAGAGGGAGCTTTACTCTGTATCTAACCCGTGCTGTACCTGCCCTGGGAGTGTTTGATGGGACAGTGTAGAGGGAGCTTTACTCTGTATCTAACCCGTGCTGTACCTGCCCTGGGAGTGTTTGATGGGACAGTGTAGAGGGAGCTTTACTCTGTATCTAACCCGTGCTGTACCTGCCCTGGGAGTGTTTGATGGGACAGTGTAGAGGGAGCTTTACTCTGTATCTAACCCGTGCTGTACCTGCCCTGGGAGTGTTTGATGGGACAGTGTAGAGGGAGCTTTACTCTGTATCTAACCCGTGCTGTACCTGCCCTGGGAGTGTTTGATGGGACAGTGTAGAGGGAGCTTTACTCTGTATCTAACCCGTGCTGTACCTGCCCTGGGAGTGTTTGCTGGGACAGTGTAGAGGAAGCTTTACTCTGTATCTAACCCGTGCTGTACCTGCCCTGGGAGTGTTTGATGGGGACAGTGTAGAGGGAGCTTTACTCTGTATCTAACCCGTGCTGTACCTGCCCTGGGAGTGTTTGATAGGACAGTGTAGAGGGAGCTTTACTCTGTATCTAACCCGTGCTGTACCTGCCCTGGGAGTGTTTGATGGGACAGTGTAGAGGGAGCTTTACTCTGTATCTAACCCGTGCTGTACCTGCCCTGGGAGTGTTTGATGAGACAGTGTAGAGGGAGCTTTACTCTGTATCTAACCCGTGCTGTACCTGCCCTGGGACTGTTTGATGGGGACAGTGTGAGGGAGCTTTACTCTGTATCTAACCCGTGCTGTACCTGCCCTGGGAGTGTTTGATGGGACAGTGTAGAGGGAGCTTTACTCTGTATCTAACCCGTGCTGTACCTGCCCTGGGATTGTTTGATGGGGACAGTGTAGAGGGAGCTTTACTCTGTATCTAACCCGTGCTGTACCTGCCCTGGGAGTGTTTGATGGGACAGTGTAGAGGGAGCTTTACTCTGTATCTAAACCGTGCTGTACCTGCCCTGGGAGTGTTTGATGGGACAGTGTAGAGGGAGCTTTACTCTGTATCTAACCCGTGCTGTACCTGCCCCGGGAGTTTGTGATGGGACAGTGTAGAGGAAACTTTACTCTGTATCTAACCCGTGCTGTACCTGCCCTGGGATTGTTTGATGGGGAGAGTGTAGAGGGAGCTTTACTCTGTATCTAACCCGTGCTGTACCTAACCCGTGCTGTACCTGCCCTGAGAGTGTTTGATAAGACAGTGTGGAGGGAGCTTTACTCTGTATCTAACCCGTGCTGTACCTGTAGCTAACCCGTGCTGTACCTGCCCTGGGAGTGTTTGATGGGACAGTGTAGAGGGAGCTTTACTCTGTATTAACCTGCACTGTACCTGCCCTGGGAGTATTTGATGGACAAAATTGAGAGGTCGCACAACACCAGGTTATAGTCCAACAGTTTTATTTGAAATCACAAGCTTTCGGAGCTATCACTCCTTCCTCAGGTGAAGTGCTAGAGGGGAGCTTACTCTGATTCTACCCGTGCTTCACCTGCCCGGGAGTGTTTGATGGGACAGTGTAGAGGGAAGCTTTACTCTGTATCTAACCCATGCTGTACCTGCCCTGGGCAGTGTTTGATAGGGACAGTGTAGAGGAAGCTTTACTCTGTACTCTAACAGTGCTGTACCTGCCCTGAGAGTGTTTTATAAGACAGTGTAGAGGGAGCTTTACTCTGTATCTAACCCCGTGCTGTACCTGCCCTGGGGGTGTTTGATGGGACAGTGTAGAGGGTGCTTTACTCTGTATCTAACCCGTGCTTGTACCTGCCCTGGGAGTGTTGATGGGACAGTGTAGAGGGAGCTTTACTCTGTATCTAACCCGTGCTGTACCTGCCCTGGGAGTGTTTGATGGGACAGTGTAGAGGGAGCTTTACTCTGTATCTAACCCGTGCTGTACCTGCCCTGGGAGTGTTTGATGGGACAGTGTAGAGGGAGCTTTACTCTGTATCTAACCGTGCTGTACCTGCCCTGGGAGTGTTTGATGGGGACAGTGTAGAGGGAGCTTTACTCTGTATCTAACCCGTGCTGTACCTGCCCTGGGAGTGTTTGATGGGACAGTGTAGAGGAAACTTTACTCTGTATCTAACCCGTGCTGTACCTGCCCTGGGATTGTTTGATGGGGAAGTGTAGAGGGAGCTTTACTCTGTATCTAACCCGTGCTGTACCTGCCCTGGGAGTGTTTGATGGGGCAGTGTAGAGGGAGCTTTACTCTGTATCTAACCCGTGCTGTACCTGCCCTGGGAGTGTTTGATGGGACAGTGTAGAGGGAGCTTTACTCTGTATCTAACCCGTGCTGTACCTGCCCTGGGAGTGTTTGATGGGACAGTGTAGAGGGAGCTTTACTCTGTATCTAACCCGTGCTGTACCTGCCCTGGGACTGTTTGATGGGGACAGTGTAGAGGGAGCTTTACTCTGTATCTAACCCGTGCTGTACCTGCCCTGGGAGTGTTTGATGGGAAAGTGTAGAGGGAGCTTTACTCTCTATCTAACCCGTGCTGTACCTGCCCTGGCAGGGTTTGTGGGACAGTGTAGAGGGAGCTTTACTCTGTATCTAACCCGTACTGTACCTGCCCTGGGAGTATTTGATGGGACAGTGTAGAGGGAGCTTTACTCTGTATCTAACCCATTCTGTACCTGCCCTGGGAGTGTTTGATGGGGACAGTGTAGAGGAAGCTTTACTCTGTATCTAACCCATGCTGTACCTGCCCTGGGAGTGTTTGATGGGACAGTGTAGAGGGAGCTTTACTCTGTATCTAACCCATGCTGTACCTGCCCTGGCAGTGTTTGATATAATTGAGAGGTCGCACAACACCAGGTTATAG
>JASTWF010000045.1:2271619-2471511 GCA_030390025.1 Squalus acanthias
GCTCAGTGAGGAGTGGAGCTCAGTGAGGAGTGACGCTCAGTGCAGAGTGATGCTCAGTGAGGAAAGAGGCTCAGTGAGGAGTGGAGCTCAGTGAGGAGTGGAGCTCAGTGAGGAGTGACGCTCAGTGAGGACTGACGCTCAGTGCGGAGTGACGCTCAGTGAGGAGTGACGCTCAGTGAGGAGTGACGCTCAGTGAGGAGTGGAGCTCAGTGAGGAGTGGAGCTCAGAGAGGAGAGACGCTCAGTGAGGAGTGGAGCTCAGTGTGGAGTTACGCTGTGAGGAGTGACGCTCAGTGAGGAGTGGAGCTCAGTGAGGAGTGACGCTCAGTGTGGAGTGACGCTCAGTGAGGAGTGGAGCTCAGTGAGGAGTGGAGCTCAGTGAGGAGTGACGCTGAGTGAGGAGTGACGCTCAGTGAGGAGTGACGCTCAGTGAGCAGTGAAGCTCAGTGAGGAGTGACGCTAGGTGAGGAGTGACGCTCAGTGAGGAGTGAAGCTCAGTGAGGAGTGGAGCTCAGTGAGGAGTGACGCTCAGTGAGGAGTGAAGCTCAGTGAGGAGTGGAGCTCAGTGAGGAGTGACGCTCGATGAGGAGTGGAGCTCAGTGAGGAGTGGAGCTCAGTGAGGTGTGACGCTCAGTGAGGAGTGACGCTCAGTGAGGAGAGATGCTCAGTGAGGAGTGACGCTCAGTGAGGAGTGAGGCTCAGTGAGGAGTGATGCTCAGTGAGGAGTGATGCTCAGTGAGGAGAGAGGCTCAGTGAGGAGTGATGCCAGTGAGGAGTGACGATCAGTGAGGAGAGAGGCTCAGTGAGGAGTGGAGCTCAGTGAGGAGTGGAGCTCAGTGAGGAGTGACGCTCAGTGCAGAGTGATGCTCAGTGAGGAAAGAGGCTCAGTGAGGAGTGGAGCTCAGTGAGGAGTGGAGCTCAGTGAGGAGTGACGCTCAGTGAGGACTGACGCTCAGTGCGGAGTGACGCTCAGTGAGGAGTGACGCTCAGTGAGGAGTGACGCTCAGTGAGGAGTGGAGCTCAGTGAGGAGTGGAGCTCAGAGAGGAGAGACGCTCAGTGAGGAGTGGAGCTCAGTGTGGAGTTACGCTGTGAGGAGTGACGCTCAGTGAGGAGTGGAGCTCAGTGAGGAGTGACGCTCAGTGTGGAGTGACGCTGTGAGGAGTGACGCTCAGTGAGGAGTGGAGCTCAGTGAGGAGTGACGCTCAGTGTGGAGTGATGCTGTGAGGAGTGACACTCAGTGAGGAGTGGAGCTCAGTGAGGACTGACGCTGAGTGAGGAGTGACGCTCAGTGAGGAGTGACGCTCAGTGAGGAGTGACGCTCAGCGAGGAGTGGAGCTCAGTGAGGAGAGACGCTCAGTGAAGAGTGACGCTCAGTGAGGAGTGAAGCCCAGTGAGGAGTGACGCTCAGTGAGGAGTGACGCTCAGTGTGGAGTGATGCTGTGAGGAGTGACGCTCAGTGAGGAGTGGAGCTCAGTGAGGAGTGACGCGGTGAGGAGTGACGCTCAGTTAGGCGTGGAGCTCAGTGAGGACTGACGCTGAGTGAGGAGTGACGTTCAGTGAGGAGTGATGCTCAGTGAGGAGTGACGCTCAGTGAGGAGTGATGCTCAGTGAGGAGTGGAGCTCAGTGAGGAGTGGAGCTCAGTGAGGAGTGACGCTCAGTGAGGAGTGAAGCTCAGTGAGGAGTGACGCTCAGTGAGGAGTGAGGCTCAGTGAGGAGTAATGCTCAGTGAAGAGTGATGCTCAGTGAGGAGAGAGGCTCAGTGAGGAGTGATGCTCAGAGAGGAGTGACGCTCAGTGAGGAGAGAGGCTCAGTGAGGAGTGGAGCTCAGTGAGGAGTGGAGCTCTGTGAGGAGTGGAGCTCAGTGAGGAGTGACGCTCAGTGAGCAGTGACGCTCAGTGCGGAGTGACGCTCAGTGAGGATGGAGCTCAGTGAGGAGTGACGCTCAGTGAGGAGTGGAGCTCAGTGAGGAGTGACGCTCAGTGAGGAGTGATGCTCAGTGAGCAGTGAAGCTCAGTGAGGAGTGACGCTAGGTGAGGAGTGACGCTCAGTGAGGAGTGAAGCTCAGTGAGCAGTGGAGCTCAGTGAGGAGTGACGCTCAGTGAGGAGTGAAGCTCAGTGAGGAGTGGAGCTCAGTGAGGAGTGACACTCGGTGAGGAGTGGAGCTCAGTGAGGAGTGGAGGTCAGTGAGGTGTGACGCTCAGTGAGGAGTGACGCTCAGTGAGGAGAGATGCTCAGTGAGGAGTGACGCTCAGTGAGGAGTGAGGCTCAGTGAGGAGTGATGCTCAGTGAGGAGTGATGCTCAGTGAGGAGAGAGGCTCAGTGAGGAGTGATGCTCAGTGAGGAGTGACGATCAGTGAGGAGAGAGGCTCAGTGAGGAGTGGAGCTCAGTGAGGAGTGGAGCTCAGTGAGGAGTGACGCTCAGTGCGGAGTGATGCTCAGTGAGGAAAGAGGCTCAGTGAGGAGTGGAGCTCAGTGAGGAGTGGAGCTCAGTGAGGAGTGACGCTCAGTGAGGACTGACGCTCAGTGCGGAGTGACGCTCAGTGAGGAGTGACGCTCAGTGAGGAGTGACGCTCAGTGAGGAGTGACGCTCAGTGAGGAGTGGAGCTCAGTGAGGAGTGGAGCTCAGTGAGGAGAGATGCTCAGTGAGGAGTGGAGCTCAGTGAGGAGTGACGCTCAGTGTGGAGTGACGCTGTGAGGAGTGACGCTCAGTGAGAGTGGAGCTCAGTGAGGAGTGATGCTGTGAGGAGTGACACTCAGTGAGAGTGGAGCTCAGTGAGGACTGACGCTGAGTGAGGAGTGACGCTCAGTGAGGAGTGACGCTCAGTGAGGAGTGACGCTCAGTGAGGAGTGACGCTCAGTGAGGAGTGGAGCTCAGTGAGGAGAGACGCTCAGTCAAGAGTGACGCTCAGTGAGGAGTGAAGCCCAGTGAGGAGTGACGCTCAGTGAGGAGTGACGCTCAGTGTGGAGTGACGCTGTGAGGAGTGACGCTCAGTGAGGAGTGGAGCTCAGTGAGGAGTGACGCTGTGAGGAGTGACGCTCAGTTAGGCGTGGAGCTCAGTGAGGACTGACGCTGAGTGAGGAGTGACGTTCAGTGAGGAGTGATGCTCAGTGAGGAGTGACGCTCAGTGAGGAGTGACGCTCAGTGAGGAGTGGAGCTCAGTGAGGAGTGGAGCTCAGTGAGGAGTGACGCTCAGTGAGGAGTGTAGCTCAGTGAGGAGTGACGCTCAGTGAGGAGTGAGGCTCAGTGAGGAGTAATGCTCAGTGAAGAGTGATGCTCAGTGAGGAGAGAGGCTCAGTGAGGAGTGATGCTCAGAGAGGAGTGACGCTCAGTGAGGAGAGAGGCTCAGTGAGGAGTGGAGCTCAGTGAGGAGTGGAGCTCAGTGAGGAGTGACGCTCAGTGCGGAGTGATGCTCAGTGAGGAGAGAGGCTCAGTGAGGAGTGGAGCTCAGTGAGGAGTGGAGCTCTGTGAGGAGTGGAGCTCAGTGTGGAGTGACGCTCAGTGAGCAGTGACGCTCAGTGCGGAGTGACGCTCAGTGAGGATGGAGCTCAGTGAGGAATGACGCTCAGTAAGGAGTGGAGCTCAGTGAGGAGTGGAGCTCAGTGAGGAGCGACGCTGAGTGAGGAGTGACGCTCAGTGAGGAGTGACGCTCAGTGAGGAGTGAAGCTCAGTGAGGAGTGACGCTAGGTGAGGAGTGACGCTCAGTGAGGAGTGAAGCTCAGTGAGGAGTGGAGCTCAGTGAGGAGTGACGCTCAGTGAGGAGTGAAGCTCAGTGAGGAGTGGAGCTCAGTGAGGAATGACGCTCGGTGAGGAGTGGAGCTCAGTGAGGAGTGACGCTCAGTGAGGAGAGATGCTCAGTGAGGAGTGACGCTCAGTGAGGAGTGAGGCTCAGTGAGGAGTGATGCTCAGTGAGGAGTGATGCTCAGTGAGGAGAGAGGCTCAGTGAGGAGTGATGCTCAGTGAGGAGTGACGATCAGTGAGGAGAGAGGCTCAGTGAGGAGTGGAGCTCAGTGAGGAGTGGAGCTCAGTGAGGAGTGACGCTCAGTGTGGAGTGATGCTCAGTGAGGAAAGAGGCTCAGTGAGGAGTGGAGCTCAGTGAGGAGTGGAGCTAAGTGAGGAGTGACGCTCAGTGAGGACTGACGCTCAGTGCGGAGTGACGCTCAGTGAGGAGTGACGCTCAGTGAGGAGTGACGCTCAGTTAGGAGTGACGCTCAGTGAGGAGTGACACTCAGTGAGGAGTGACGCTCAGTGAGGAGTGGAGCTCAGTGAGGAGTGGAGCTCAGTGAGGAGAGACGCTCAGTGAGGAGTGGAGCTCAGTGAGGAGTGACGCTCAGTGTGGAGTGACGCTGTGAGGAGTGACGCTCAGTGAGGAGTGGAGCTCAGTGAGGAGTGACGCTGTGAGGAGTGACACTCAGTGAGGAGTGGAGCTCAGTGAGGACTGACGCTGAGTGAGGAGTGACGCTCAGTGAGGAGTGACGCTCAGTGAGGAGTGACGCTCAGTGAGGAGTGACGCTCAGTGAGGAGTGGAGCTCAGTGAGGAGAGACGCTCAGTGAAGAGTGACGCTCAGTGAGGAGTGAAGCTCAGTGAGGAGTGACGCTCAGTGAGGAGTGACGCTCAGTGTGGAGTGACGCTGTGAGGAGTGACGCTCAGTGAGGAGTGGAGCTCAGTGAGGAGTGACGCTGTGAGGAGTGACGCTCAGTAAGGCGTGGAGCTCAGTGAGGACTGACGCTGAGTGAGGAGTGACGTTCAGTGAGGAGTGATGCTCAGTGAGGAGTGGCGCTCAGTGAGGAGTGACGCTCAGTGAGGAGTGGAGCTCAGTGAGGAGTGGAGCTCATGAGGAGTGACGCTCAGTGAGGAGTCAAGCTCAGTGAGGAGTGACGCTCAGTGAGGAGTGGAGCTCAGTGAGGAGTGACGCTCAGTGAGGAGTGACACTCAGTGAGGAGTGGAGCTCAGTGAGGAGTGACGCTCAGTGAGGAGTGACACTCAGTGAGGAGTGAGGCTCAGTGAGGAGTGATGCTCAGTGAGGAGTGATGCTCAGTGAGGAGAGAGGCTCAGTGAGGAGTGTTGCTCAGTGAGGAGTGACGATCAGTGAGGAGAGAGGCTCAGTGAGGAGTGGAGCTCAGTGAGGAGTGGAGCTCAGTGAGGAGTGACGCTCAGTGCGGAGTGATGCTCAGTGAGGAAAGAGGCTCAGTGAGGAGTGGAGCTCAGTGAGGAGTGGAGCTCAGTGAGGACTGACGCTCAGTGAGGACTGACGCTCAGTGCGGAGTGACGCTCAGTGAGGAGTGACGCTCAGTGAGGAGTGACGCTCAGTGAGGAGTGACGCTCAGTGAGGAGTGACGCTCAGTGAGGAGTGGAGCTCAGTGAGGAGTGGAGCTCAGTGAGGAGAGACGCTCAGTGAGGAGTGGAGCTCAGTGTGGAGTGACGCTGTGAGGAGTGACGCTCAGTGAGGAGTGGAGCTCAGTGAGGAGTGACGCTCAGTGTGGAGTGACGCTGTGAGAAGTGACGCTCAGTGAGGAGTGCAGCTCAGTGAGGAGTGACGCTCAGTGTGGAGTGATGCTGTGAGGAGTGACACTCAGTGAGAAGTGGAGCTCAGTGAGGACTGACGCTGAGTGAGGAGTGACGCTCAGTGAGGAGTGACGCTCAGTGAGGAGTGACGCTCAGTGAGGAGTGACGCTCAGTGAGGAGTGGAGCTCAGTGAGGAGTGACACTCGGTGAGGAGTGGAGCTCAGTGAGGAGTGGAGCTCAGTGAGGTGTGACGCTCAGTGAGGAGTTACGCTCAGTGAGGAGAGATGCTCAGTGAGGAGTGACGCTCAGTGAGGAGTGAGGCTCAGTGAGGAGTGATGATCAGTGAGGAGTGATGCTCAGTGAGGAGAGAGGCTCAGTGAGGAGTGATGCTCAGTGAGGAGTGACGATCAGTGAGGAGAGAGGCTCAGTGAGGAGTGGAGCTCAGTGAGGAGTGGAGCTCAGTGAGGAGTGACGCTCAGTGCGGAGTGATGCTCAGTGAGGAAAGAGGCTCAGTGAGGAGTGGAGCTCAGTGAGGAGTGGAGCTCAGTGAGCAGTGACGCTCAGTGAGGACTGACGCTCAGTGCGGAGTGACGCTCAGTGAGGAGTGACGCTCAGTGAGGAGTGACGCTCAGTGAGGAGTGACGCTCAGTGAGGAGTGGAGCTCAGTGAGGAGTGGAGCTCAGTGAGGAGAGACGCTCAGTGAGGAGTGGAGCTCAGTGAGGAGTGACGCTCAGTGTGGAGTGACGCTGTGAGGAGTGACGCTCAGTGAGGAGTGGAGCTCAGTGAGGAGTGATGCTGTGAGGAGTGACACTCAGTGAGGAGTGGAGCTCAGTGAGGAGTGGAGCTCAGTGAGGAGAGATGCTCAGTGAGGAGTGGAGCTCAGTGAGGAGTGACGCTCAGTGTGGAGTGATGCTGTGAGGAGTGACGCTCAGTGAGGAGTGGAGCTCAGTGAGGAGTGATGCTGTGAGGAGTGACACTCAGTGAGGAGTGGAGCTCAGTGAGGACTGACGCTGAGTGAGGAGTGACGCTCAGTGAGGAGTGACGCTCAGTGAGGAGTGACGCTCAGTGAGGAGTGACGCTCAGTGAGGAGTGGAGCTCAGTGAGGAGAGACGCTCAGTCAAGAGTGACGCTCAGTGAGGAGTGAAGCCCAGTGAGGAGTGACGCTCAGTGAGGAGTGACGCTCAGTGTGGAGTGACGCTGTGAGGAGTGACGCTCAGTGAGGAGTGGAGCTCAGTGAGGAGTGACGCTGTGAGGAGTGACGCTCAGTTAGGCGTGGAGCTCAGTGAGGACTGACGCTGAGTGAGGAGTGACGTTCAGTGAGGAGTGATGCTCAGTGAGGAGTGACGCTCAGTGAGGAGTGACGCTCAGTGAGGAGTGGAGCTCAGTGAGGAGTGGAGCTCAGTGAGGAGTGACGCTCAGTGAGGAGTGTAGCTCAGTGAGGAGTGACGCTCAGTGAGGAGTGAGGCTCAGTGAGGAGTAATGCTCAGTGAAGAGTGATGCTCAGTGAGGAGAGAGGCTCAGTGAGGAGTGATGCTCAGAGAGGAGTGACGCTCAGTGAGGAGAGAGGCTCAGTGAGGAGTGGAGCTCAGTGAGGAGTGGAGCTCAGTGAGGAGTGACGCTCAGTGCGGAGTGATGCTCAGTGAGGAGAGAGGCTCAGTGAGGAGTGGAGCTCAGTGAGGAGTGGAGCTCTGTGAGGAGTGGAGCTCAGTGTGGAGTGACGCTCAGTGAGCAGTGACGCTCAGTGCGGAGTGACGCTCAGTGAGGATGGAGCTCAGTGAGGAATGACGCTCAGTAAGGAGTGGAGCTCAGTGAGGAGTGGAGCTCAGTGAGGAGTGACGCTGAGTGAGGAGTGACGCTCAGTGAGGAGTGACGCTCAGTGAGGAGTGAAGCTCAGTGAGGAGTGACGCTAGGTGAGGAGTGACGCTCAGTGAGGAGTGAAGCTCAGTGAGGAGTGGAGCTCAGTGAGGAGTGACGCTCAGTGAGGAGTGAAGCTCAGTGAGGAGTGGAGCTCAGTGAGGAATGACGCTCGGTGAGGAGTGGAGCTCAGTGAGGAGTGACGCTCAGTGAGGAGAGATGCTCAGTGAGGAGTGACGCTCAGTGAGGAGTGAGGCTCAGTGAGGAGTGATGCTCAGTGAGGAGTGATGCTCAGTGAGGAGAGAGGCTCAGTGAGGAGTGATGCTCAGTGAGGAGTGACGATCAGTGAGGAGAGAGGCTCAGTGAGGAGTGGAGCTCAGTGAGGAGTGGAGCTCAGTGAGGAGTGACGCTCAGTGTGGAGTGATGCTCAGTGAGGAAAGAGGCTCAGTGAGGAGTGGAGCTCAGTGAGGAGTGGAGCTAAGTGAGGAGTGACGCTCAGTGAGGACTGACGCTCAGTGCGGAGTGACGCTCAGTGAGGAGTGACGCTCAGTGAGGAGTGACGCTCAGTTAGGAGTGACGCTCAGTGAGGAGTGACACTCAGTGAGGAGTGACGCTCAGTGAGGAGTGGAGCTCAGTGAGGAGTGGAGCTCAGTGAGGAGAGACGCTCAGTGAGGAGTGGAGCTCAGTGAGGAGTGACGCTCAGTGTGGAGTGACGCTGTGAGGAGTGACGCTCAGTGAGGAGTGGAGCTCAGTGAGGAGTGACGCTGTGAGGAGTGACACTCAGTGAGGAGTGGAGCTCAGTGAGGACTGACGCTGAGTGAGGAGTGACGCTCAGTGAGGAGTGACGCTCAGTGAGGAGTGACGCTCAGTGAGGAGTGACGCTCAGTGAGGAGTGGAGCTCAGTGAGGAGAGACGCTCAGTGAAGAGTGACGCTCAGTGAGGAGTGAAGCTCAGTGAGGAGTGACGCTCAGTGAGGAGTGACGCTCAGTGTGGAGTGACGCTGTGAGGAGTGACGCTCAGTGAGGAGTGGAGCTCAGTGAGGAGTGACGCTGTGAGGAGTGATGCTCAGTAAGGCGTGGAGCTCAGTGAGGACTGACGCTGAGTGAGGAGTGACGTTCAGTGAGGAGTGATGCTCAGTGAGGAGTGGCGCTCAGTGAGGAGTGACGCTCAGTGAGGAGTGGAGCTCAGTGAGGAGTGGAGCTCATGAGGAGTGACGCTCAGTGAGGAGTCAAGCTCAGTGAGGAGTGACGCTCAGTGAGGAGTGGAGCTCAGTGAGGAGTGACGCTCAGTGAGGAGTGACACTCAGTGAGGAGTGGAGCTCAGTGAGGAGTGACGCTCAGTGAGGAGTGACACTCAGTGAGGAGTGAGGCTCAGTGAGGAGTGATGCTCAGTGAGGAGTGATGCTCAGTGAGGAGAGAGGCTCAGTGAGGAGTGATGCTGTGAGGAGTGACACTCAGTGAGAAGTGGAGCTCAGTGAGGACTGACGCTGAGTGAGGAGTGACGCTCAGTGAGGAGTGACGCTCAGTGAGGAGTGACGCTCAGTGAGGAGTGACGCTCAGTGAGGAGTGGAGCTCAGTGAGGAGTGACACTCGGTGAGGAGTGGAGCTCAGTGAGGAGTGGAGCTCAGTGAGGTGTGACGCTCAGTGAGGAGTTACGCTCAGTGAGGAGAGATGCTCAGTGAGGAGTGACGCTCAGTGAGGAGTGAGGCTCAGTGAGGAGTGATGATCAGTGAGGAGTGATGCTCAGTGAGGAGAGAGGCTCAGTGAGGAGTGATGCTCAGTGAGGAGTGACGATCAGTGAGGAGAGAGGCTCAGTGAGGAGTGGAGCTCAGTGAGGAGTGGAGCTCAGTGAGGAGTGACGCTCAGTGCGGAGTGATGCTCAGTGAGGAAAGAGGCTCAGTGAGGAGTGGAGCTCAGTGAGGAGTGGAGCTCAGTGAGCAGTGACGCTCAGTGAGGACTGACGCTCAGTGCGGAGTGACGCTCAGTGAGGAGTGACGCTCAGTGAGGAGTGACGCTCAGTGAGGAGTGACGCTCAGTGAGGAGTGGAGCTCAGTGAGGAGTGGAGCTCAGTGAGGAGAGACGCTCAGTGAGGAGTGGAGCTCAGTGAGGAGTGACGCTCAGTGTGGAGTGACGCTGTGAGGAGTGACGCTCAGTGAGGAGTGGAGCTCAGTGAGGAGTGATGCTGTGAGGAGTGACACTCAGTGAGGAGTGGAGCTCAGTGAGGACTGACGCTGAGTGAGGAGTGACGCTCAGTGAGGAGTGACGCTCAGTGAGGAGTGACGCTCAGTGAGGAGTGACGCTCAGTGAGGAGTGGAGCTCAGTGAGGAGAGACGCTCAGTCAAGAGTGACGCTCAGTGAGGAGTGAAGCCCAGTGAGGAGTGACGCTCAGGGAGGAGTGACGCTCAGTGTGGAGTGACGCTGTGAGGAGTGACGCTCAGTGAGGAGTGGAGCTCAGTGAGGAGTGACGCTGTGAGGAGTGACGCTCAGTTAGGCGTGGAGCTCAGTGAGGACTGACGCTGAGTGAGGAGTGACGTTCAGTGAGGAGTGATGCTCAGTGAGGAGTGACGCTCAGTGAGGAGTGACGCTCAGTGAGGAGTGGAGCTCAGTGAGGAGTGGAGCTCAGTGAGGAGTGACGCTCAGTGAGGAGTGAAGCTCAGTGAGGAGTGACGCTCAGTGAGGAGTGAGGCTCAGTGAGGAGTAATGCTCAGTGAAGAGTGCTGCTCAGTGAGGAGAGAGGCTCAGTGAGGAGTGATGCTCAGAGAGGAGTGACGCTCAGTGAGGAGAGAGGCTCAGTGAGGAGTGGAGCTCAGTGAGGAGTGGAGCTCAGTGAGGAGTGACGCTCAGTGCGGAGTGATGCTCAGTGAGGAGAGAGGCTCAGTGAGGAGTGGAGCTCAGTGAGGAGTGGAGCTCTGTGAGGAGTGGAGCTCAGTGTGGAGTGACGCTCAGTGAGCAGTGACGCTCAGTGCGGAGTGACGCTCAGTGAGGATGGAGCTCAGTGAGGAGTGACGCTCAGTAAGGAGTGGAGCTCAGTGAGGAGTGGAGCTCAGTGAGGAGTGACGCTGAGTGAGGAGTGACGCTCAGTGAGGAGTGACGCTCAGTGAGGAGTGAAGCTCAGTGAGGAGTGACGCTAGGTGAGGAGTGATGCTCAGTGAGGAGTGAAGCTCAGTGAGGAGTGGAGCTCAGTGAGGAGTGACGCTCAGTGAGGAGTGAAGCTCAGTGAGGAGTGGAGCTCAGTGAGGAATGACGCTCGGTGAGGAGTGGAGCTCAGTGAGGAGTGACGCTCAGTGAGGAGAGATGCTCAGTGAGGAGTGACGCTCAGTGAGGAGTGAGGCTCAGTGAGGAGTGATGCTCAGTGAGGAGTGATGCTCAGTGAGGAGAGAGGCTCAGTGAGGAGTGATGCTCAGTGAGGAGTGACGATCAGTGAGGAGAGAGACTCAGTGAGGAGTGGAGCTCAGTGAGGAGTGGAGCTCAGTGAGGAGTGACGCTCAGTGTGGAGTGATGCTCAGTGAGGAAAGAGGCTCAGTGAGGAGTGGAGCTCAGTGAGGAGTGGAGCTCAGTGAGGAGTGACGCTCAGTGAGGACTGACGCTCAGTGCGGAGTGACGCTCAGTGAGGAGTGACGCTCAGTGAGGATTGACGCTCAGTTGGGAGTGACGCTCAGTGAGGAGTGACACTCAGTGAGGAGTGACGCTCAGTGAGGAGTGGAGCTCAGTGAGGAGTGGAGCTCAGTGAGGAGAGACGCTCAGTGAGGTTTGGAGCTCAGTGAGGAGTGACGCTCAGTGTGGAGTGACGCTGTGAGGAGTGACGCTCAGTGACGAGTGGAGCTCAGTGAGGAGTGACGCTGTGAGGAGTGACACTCAGTGAGGAGTGGAGCTCAGTGAGGACTGACGCTGAGTGAGGAGTGACGCTCAGTGAGGAGTGACGCTCAGTGAGGAGTGACGCTCAGTGAGGAGTGGAGCTCAGTGAGGAGAGACGCTCAGTGAAGAGTGACGCTCAGTGAGGAGTGAAGCTCAGTGAGGAGTGACGCTCAGTGAGGAGTGACGCTCAGTGTGGAGTGACGCTGTGAGGAGTGACGCTCAGTGAGGAGTGGAGCTCAGTGAGGAGTGACGCTGTGAGGAGTGACGCTCAGTTAGGCGTGGAGCTCAGTGAGGACTGACGCTGAGTGAGGAGTGACGTTCAGTGAGGAGTGATGCTCAGTGAGGAGTGGCGCTCAGTGAGGAGTGACGCTCAGTGAGGAGTGGAGCTCAGTGAGGAGTGGAGCTCATGAGGAGTGACGCTCAGTGAGGAGTCAAGCTCAGTGAGGAGTGACGCTCAGTGAGGAGTGGAGCTCAGTGAGGAGTGACGCTCAGTGAGGAGTGGAGCTCAGTGAGGAGTGACGCTCAGTGAGGAGTGACACTCAGTGAGGAGTGAGGCTCAGTGAGGAGTGATGCTCAGTGAGGATTGATGCTCAGTGAGGAGAGAGGCTCAGTGAGGAGTGATGCTCAGTGAGGAGTGACGATCAGTGAGGAGAGAGGCTCAGTGAGGAGTGGAGCTCAGTGAGGAGTGGAGCTCAGTGAGGAGTGACGCTCAGTGCGGAGTGATGCTCAGTGAGGAAAGAGGCTCAGTGAGGAGTGGAGCTCAGTGAGGAGTGGAGCTCAGTGAGGACTGACGCTCAGTGAGGACTGACGCTCAGTGCGGAGTGACGCTCAGTGAGGAGTGACGCTCAGTGAGGAGTGACGCTCAGTGAGGAGTGACGCTCAGTGAGGAGTGACGCTCAGTGAGGAGTGGAGCTCAGTGAGGAGTGGAGCTCAGTGAGGAGAGACGCTCAGTGAGGAGTGGAGCTCAGTGTGGAGTGACGCTGTGAGGAGTGACGCTCAGTGAGGAGTGGAGCTCAGTGAGGAGTCACGCTCAGTGTGGAGTGACGCTGTGAGGAGTGACGCTCAGTGAGGAGTGGAGCTCAGTGAGGAGTGACGCTCAGTGTGGAGTGATGCTGTGAGGAGTGACACTCAGTGAGGAGTGGAGCTCAGTGAGGACTGACGCTGAGTGAGGAGTGACGCTCAGTGAGGAGTGACGCTCAGTGAGGAGTGACGCTCAGTGAGGAGTGACGCTCAGTGAGGAGTGGAGCTCAGTGAGGAGAGACGCTCAGTGAAGAGTGACGCTCAGTGAGGAGTGAAGCCCAGTGAGGAGTGACGCTCAGTGAGGAGTGACGCTCAGTGTGGAGTGACGCTGTGAGGTGTTACGCTCAGTGAGGAGTGGAGCTCAGTGAGGAGTGACGCGGTGAGGAGTGACGCTCAGTTAGGCGTGGAGCTCAGTGAGGACTGACGCTGAGTGAGGAGTGACGTTCAGTGAGGAGTGATGCTCAGTGAGGAGTGACGCTCAGTGAGGAGTGACGCTCAGTGAGGAGTGGAGCTCAGTGAGGAGTGGAGCTCAGTGAGGAGTGACGCTCAGTGAGGAGTGAAGCTCAGTGAGGAGTGACGCTCAGTGAGGAGTGAGGCTCAGTGAGGAGTAATGCTCAGTGAAGAGTGATGCTCAGTGAGGAGAGAGGCTCAGTGAGGAGTGATGCTCAGAGAGGAGTGACGCTCAGTGAGGAGAGAGGCTCAGTGAGGAGTGGAGCTCAGTGAGGAGTGGAGCTCTGTGAGGAGTGGAGCTCAGTGAGGAGTGACGCTCAGTGAGCAGTGACGCTCAGTGCGGAGTGACTCTCAGTGAGGATGGAGCTCAGTGAGGAGTGACGCTCAGTGAGGAGTGGAGCTCAGTGAGGAGTGGAGCTCAGTGAGGAGTGACGCTGAGTGAGGAGTGACGCTCAGTGAGGAGTGATGCTCAGTGAGCAGTGAAGCTCAGTGAGGAGTGACGCTAGGTGAGGAGTGACGCTCAGTGAGGAGTGAAGCTCAGTGAGGAGTGGAGCTCAGTGAGGAGTGACGCTCAGTGAGGAGTGAAGCTCAGTGAGGAGTGGAGCTCAGTGAGGAGTGACACTCGGTGAGGAGTGGAGCTCAGTGAGGAGTGGAGCTCAGTGAGGTGTGACGCTCAGTGAGGAGTGACGCTCATTGAGGAGAGATGCTCAGTGAGGAGTGACGCTCAGTGAGGAGTGAGGCTCAGTGAGGAGTGATGCTCAGTGAGGAGTGATGCTCAGTGAGGAGAGAGGCTCAGTGAGGAGTGATGCTCAGTGAGGAGTGACGATCAGTGAGGAGAGAGGCTCAGTGAGGAGTGGAGCTCAGTGAGGAGTGGAGCTCAGTGAGGAGTGACGCTCAGTGCGGAGTGATGCTCAGTGAGGAAAGAGGCTCAGTGAGGAGTGGAGCTCAGTGAGGAGTGGAGCTCAGTGAGGAGTGACGCTCAGTGAGGACTGACGCTCAGTGCGGAGTGACGCTCAGTGAGGAGTGACGCTCAGTGAGGAGTGACGCTCAGTGAGGAGTGACGCTCAGTGAGGAGTGGAGCTCAGTGAGGAGTGGAGCTCAGTGAGGAGAGACGCTCAGTGAGGAGTGGAGCTCAGTGAGGAGTGACGCTCAGTGTGGAGTGACGCTGTGAGGAGTGACGCTCAGTGAGGAGTGGAGCTCAGTGAGGAGTGATGCTGTGAGGAGTGACACTCAGTGAGGAGTGGAGCTCAGTGAGGACTGACGCTGAGTGAGGAGTGACGCTCAGTGAGGAGTGACGCTCAGTGAGGAGTGACGCTCAGTGAGGAGTGACGCTCAGTGAGGAGTGGAGCTCAGTGAGGAGAGACGCTCAGTGAAGAGTGACGCTCAGTGAGGGGTGAAGCCCAGTGAGGAGTGACGCTCAGTGAGGAGTGACGCTCAGTGTGGAGTGACGCTGTGAGGAGTGACGCTCAGTTAGGCGTGGAGCTCAGTGAGGACTGACGCTGAGTGAGGAGTGACGTTCAGTGAGGAGTGATGCTCAGTGAGGAGTGACGCTCAGTGAGGAGTGACGCTCAGTGAGCAGTGGAGCTCAGTGAGGAGTGGAGCTCAGTGAGGAGTGACGCTCAGTGAGGAGTGAAGCTCAGTGAGGAGTGACGCTCAGTGAGGAGTGAGGCTCAGTGAGGAGTGATGCTCAGTGAGAGTGAGCTCAGTGAGGAGTGAGGCTCAGTGAGGAGTGACGCTCAGAGAGGAGTGACGCTCAGTGAGGAGAGAGCTCAGTGAGGAGTGGAGCTCAGTGAGGAGTGGACGCTCTGTGAGGAGTGGAGCTCAGTGAGGAGTGACGCTCAGTGAGCAGTGACGCTCAGTGCGGAGTGACGCTCAGTGAGGATGGAGCTCAGTGAGGAGTGACGCTCAGTGAGGAGTGGAGCTCAGTGAGGAGTGGAGCTCAGTGAGGAGTGACGCTGAGTGAGGAGTGACGCTCAGTGAGGAGTGATGCTCAGTGAGCAGTGAAGCTCAGTGAGGAGTGACGCTAGGTGAGGAGTGACGCTCAGTGAGGAGTGAAGCTCAGTGAGGAGTGAGCTCAGTGAGGAGTGACGCTCAGTGAGGAGTGAAGCTCAGTGAGGAGTGGAGCTCAGTGAGGAGTGACACTCGGTGAGGAGTGGAGCTCAGTGAGGAGTGGAGCTCAGTGAGGTGTGACGCTCAGTGAGGAGTGACGCTCATTGAGGAGAGATGCTCAGTGAGGAGTGACGCTCAGTGAGGAGTGGAGCTCAGTGAGGAGTGATGCTCAGTGAGGAGTGATGCTCAGTGAGGAGAGAGGCTCAGTGAGGAGTGATGCTCAGTGAGGAGTGACGATCAGTGAGGAGAGAGGCTCAGTGAGGAGTGGAGCTCAGTGAGGAGTGGAGCTCAGTGAGGAGTGACGCTCAGTGCGGAGTGATGCTCAGTGAGGAAAGAGGCTCAGTGAGGAGTGGAGCTCAGTGAGGAGTGGAGCTCAGTGAGGAGTGACGCTCAGTGAGGACTGACGCTCAGTGCGGAGTGACGCTCAGTGAGGAGTGACGCTCAGTGAGGAGTGACGCTCAGTGAGGAGTGACGCTCAGTGAGGAGTGGAGCTCAGTGAGGAGTGGAGCTCAGTGAGGAGAGACGCTCAGTGAGGAGTGGAGCTCAGTGAGGAGTGACGCTCAGTGAGGAGTGACGCTCAGTGAGGAGTGAGCTCAGTGAGGAGTGACGCTCAGTGAGGAGTGGAGCTCAGTGAGGAGTGATGCTGTGAGGAGTGACACTCAGTGAGGAGTGGAGCTCAGTGAGGACTGACGCTGAGTGAGGAGTGACGCTCAGTGAGGAGTGACGCTCAGTGAGGAGTGACGCTCAGTGAGGAGTGACGCTCAGTGAGGAGTGGAGCTCAGTGAGGAGAGACGCTCAGTGAAGAGTGACGCTCAGTGAGGGGTGAAGCCAGTGAGGAGTGACGCTCAGTGAGGAGTGACGCTCAGTGTGGAGTGACGCTGTGAGGAGTGACGCTCAGTGAGGAGTGGAGCTCAGTGAGGAGTGACGCTGTGAGGAGTGACGCTCAGTTAGGCGTGGAGCTCAGTGAGGACTGACGCTGAGTGAGGAGTGACGTTCAGTGAGGAGTGGAGCTCAGTGAGGAGTGGAGCTCAGTGAGGAGTGACGCTCAGTGAGGAGTGAAGCTCAGTGAGGAGTGAGGCTCAGTGAGGAGTAATGCTCAGTGAAGAGTGATGCTCAGTGAGGAGAGAGGCTCAGTGTGGAGTGATGCTCAGAGAGGAGTGACGCTCAGTGAGGAGAGAGGCTCAGTGAGGAGTGATGCTCAGTGAGGAGTGACGATCAGTGAGGAGAGAGGCTCAGTGAGGAGTGGAGCTCAGTGAGGAGTGGAGCTCAGTGAGGAGTGACGCTCAGTGCGGAGTGATGCTCAGTGAGGAAAGAGGCTCAGTGAGGAGTGGAGCTCAGTGAGGAGTGGAGCTCAGTGAGGAGTGACGCTCAGTGAGGACTGACGCTCAGTGCGGAGTGACGCTCAGTGAGGAGTGACGCTCAGTGAGGAGTGACGCTCAGTGAGGAGTGACGCTCAGTGAGGAGTGGAGCTCAGTGAGGAGTGGAGCTCAGTGAGGAGAGACGCTCAGTGAGGAGTGGAGCTCAGTGAGGAGTGACGCTCAGTGTGGAGTGACGCTGTGAGGAGTGACGCTCAGTGAGGAGTGGAGCTCAGTGAGGAGTGATGCTGTGAGGAGTGACACTCAGTGAGGAGTGGAGCTCAGTGAGGACTGACGCTGAGTGAGGAGTGACGCTCAGTGAGGAGTGACGCTCAGTGAGGAGTGACGCTCAGTGAGGAGTGACGCTCAGTGAGGAGTGGAGCTCAGTGAGGAGAGACGCTCAGTGAAGAGTGACGCTCAGTGAGGGGTGAAGCCCAGTGAGGAGTGACGCTCAGTGAGGAGTGACGCTCAGTGTGGAGTGACGCTGTGAGGAGTGACGCTCAGTGAGGAGTGGAGCTCAGTGAGGAGTGACGCTGTGAGGAGTGACGCTCAGTTAGGCGTGGAGCTCAGTGAGGACTGACGCTGAGTGAGGAGTGACGTTCAGTGAGGAGTGGAGCTCAGTGAGGAGTGGAGCTCAGTGAGGAGTGACGCTCAGTGAGGAGTGAAGCTCAGTGAGGAGTGAGGCTCAGTGAGGAGTAATGCTCAGTGAAGAGTGATGCTCAGTGAGGAGAGAGGCTCAGTGTGGAGTGATGCTCAGAGAGGAGTGACGCTCAGTGAGGAGAGAGGCTCAGTGAGGAGTGGAGCTCAGTGAGGAGTGGAGCTCAGTGAGGAGTGACGCTCAGTGCGGAGTGATGCTCAGTGAGGAGAGAGGCTCAGTGAGGAGTGGAGCTCAGTGAGGAGTGGAGCTCTGTGAGGAGTGGAGCTCAGTGTGGAGTGACGCTCAGTGAGCAGTGACGCTCAGTGCGGAGTGACGCTCAGTGAGGATGGAGCTCAGTGAGGAGTGACGCTCAGTAAGGAGTGGAGCTCAGTGAGGAGTGGAGCTCAGTGAGGAGTAACGCTGAGTGAGGAGTGACGCCCAGTGAGGAGTGACGCTCAGTGAGGAGTGAAGCTCAGTGAGGAGTGACGCTAGGTGAGGAGTGACGCTCAGTGAGGAGTGAAGCTCAGTGAGGAGTGGAGCTCAGTGAGGAGTGACGCTCAGTGAGGAGTGAAGCTCAGTGAGGAGTGGAGCTCAGTGAGGAATGACGCTCGGTGAGGAGTGGAGCTCAGTGAGGAGTGGAGCTCAGTGAGGTGTGACGCTCAGTGAGGAGTGACGCTCAGTGAGGAGAGATGCTCAGTGAGGAGTGACGCTCAGTGAGGAGTGAGGCTCAGTGAGGAGTGAGGCTCAGTGAGGAGTGATGCTCAGTGAGGAGTGACGATCAGTGAGGAGAGAGGCTCAGTGAGGAGTGGAGCTCAGTGAGGAGTGGAGCTCAGTGAGGAGTGACGCTCAGTGTGGAGTGATGCTCAGTGAGGAAAGAGGCTCAGTGAGGAGTGGAGCTCAGTGAGGAGTGGAGCTCAGTGAGGAGTGACGCTCAGTGAGGACTGACGCTCAGTGCGGAGTGACGCTCAGTGAGGAGTGACGCTCAGTGAGGAGTGACGCTCAGTTAGGAGTGACGCTCAGTGAGGACTGACACTCAGTGAGGAGTGACGCTCAGTGAGGAGTGGAGCTCAGTGAGGAGTGGAGCCCAGTGAGGAGAGACGCTCAGTGAGGAGTGGAGCTCAGTGAGGAGTGACGCTCAGTGTGGAGTGACGCTGTGAGGAGTGACGCTCAGTGAGGAGTGGAGCTCAGTGAGGAGTGACGCTGTGAGGAGTGACACTCAGTGAGGAGTGGAGCTCAGTGAGGACTGACGCTGAGTGAGGAGTGACGCTCAGTGAGGAGTGACGCTCAGTGAGGAGTGGAGCTCAGTGAGGACTGACGCTGAGTGAGGAGTGACGCTCAGTGAGGAGTGACGCTCAGTGAGGAGTGACGCTCAGTGAGGAGTGGAGCTCAGTGAGGAGAGACGCTCAGTGAAGAGTGATGCTCAGTGAGGAGTGAAGCCCAGTGAGGAGTGACGCTCAGTGAGGAGTGACGCTCAGTGTGGAGTGACGCTGTGAGTAGTGACGCTCAGTGAGGAATGGAGCTCAGTGAGGAGTGACGCTGTGAGGAGTGACGCTCAGTTAGGCGTGGAGCTCAGTGAGGACTGACGCTGAGTGAGGAGTGACGTTCAGTGAGGAGTGGAGCTCAGTGAGGAGTGGAGCTCAGTGAGGAGTGACGCTCAGTGAGGAGTGAAGCTCAGTGAGGAGTGACGCTCAGTGAGGAGTGAGGCTCAGTGAGGAGTAATGCTCAGTGAAGAGTGATGCTCAGTGAGGAGAGAGGCTCAGTGAGGAGTGATGCTCAGAGAGGAGTGACGCTCAGTGAGGAGAGAGGCTCAGTAAGGAGTGGAGATCAGTGAGGAGTGGAGCTCAGTGAGGAGTGACGCTGAGTGAGGAGTGACGCTCAGTGAGGAGTGACGCTCAGTGAGGAGTGAAGCTCAGTGAGGAGTGACGCTAGGTGAGGAGTGACGCTCAGTGAGGAATGAAGCTCAGTGAGGAGTGGAGCTCAGTGAGGAGTGACGCTCAGTGAGGAGTGAAGCTCAGTGACGAGTGGAGCTCAGTGAGGAATGACGCTCGGTGAGGAGTGGAGCTCAGTGAGGAGTGGAGCTCAGTGAGGTGTGACGCTCAGTGAGTAGTGACGCTCAGTGAGGAGAGATGCTCAGTGAGGAGTGACGCTCAGTGAGGAGTGAGGCTCAGTGAGGAGTGATGCTCAGTGAGGAGTGATGCTCAGTGAGGTGTGACGATCAGTGAGGAGAGAGGCTCAGTGAGGAGTGGAGCTCAGTGAGGAGTAGAGCTCAGTGAGGAGTGACGCTCAGTGTGGAGTGATGCTCAGTGAGGAAAGAGGCTCAGTGAGGAGTGGAGCTCAGTGAGGAGTGGAGCTCAGTGAGGAGTGACGCTCAGTGAGGACTGACGCTCAGTGCGGAGTGACGCTCAGTGAGGAGTGACGCTGTGAGGAGTGACACTCAGTGAGGAGTGGAGCTCAGTGAGGACTGACGCTGAGTGAGGAGTGACGCTCAGTGAGGAGTGACGCTCAGTGAGGAGTGACGCTCAGTGAGGAGTGGCGCTCAGTGAGGAGTGGAGCTCAGTGAGGAGAGACGCTCAGTGAAGAGTGACGCTCAGTGAGGAGTGAAGCTCAGTGAGGAGTGACACTCAGTGAGGAGTGACGCTCAGTGTGGAGTGACGCTGTGAGGAGTGACGCTCAGTGAGGAGTGGAGCTCAGTGAGGAGTGACGCTGTGAGGAGTGACGCTCAGTTAGGCGTGGAGCTCAGTGAGGACTGACGCTGAGTGAGGAGTGACGTTCAGTGAGGAGTGATGCTCAGTGAGGAGTGACGCTCAGTGAGGAGTGACGCTCAGTGAGGAGTGACGCTCAGTGTTGAGTGAGGCTCAGTGAGAAGTGACGCTGAGTGAGGAGTTGACTCTCAGTGAGGAGTGACGCTCAGTGAGGAGTGACACACAGTGAGGAGTGACGTTCAGTGAGGAGTGATGCTCAGTGAGGAGTGACTCTCAGTGAGGAGTGACGCTCAGTGAGGAGTGATGCTCAGTGAGGAGTGACGCTCAGTGAGGAGTGACGCTCAGTGTGGAGTGGAGCTCAGTGTGGAGTGGAGCTCGGTGAGGAGTGGAGCTCAGTGATGAGTGACGCTGTGAGGAGTGACACTCAGTGAGCAGTGGAGCTCCGTGAGGAGTGGAGCTCAGTGAGTTGTGACGCTCAGTGAGGAGTGACGCTCAGTGAGGAGAGATGCTCAGTGAGGAGTGACGCTCATTGAGGAGTGAGGCTCAGTGAGGAGTGACACTCAGTGAGCAGTGACGCTCAGTGTGGAGTGACGCTCAGTGAGGATGGAGCTCAGTGAGGAGTGACGCTCAGTGAGGAGTGACGCTCAGTGAGGAGTGACGCTCAGTGAGGAGTGACGCTAGGTGAGGAGTGATGCTCAGTGAGGAGTGAAGCTCAGTGAGGAGTGGAGCTCAGTGAGGAGTGAAGCACAGTGAGGAGTGAAGTTCAGTGAGGAGTGGAGCTCAGTGAGGAGTGACGCTCAGTGAGGAGTGGAGCTCAGTGAGGAGTGGAGCTCAGTGAGGAGTGACGCTCAGTGAGGAGTGCCGCTCAGTGAGGAGTGATGCTTAGTGAGGAGTGACGCTCAGTGAGGAGTGAGGCTCAGTGAGGAGTGATGCTCAGTGAGGATGGAGCTCTGTGAGGAGTGGAGCTCAGTGAGGATGGAGCTCTGTGAGGCGTGGAGCTCACAGAAGGGGTGGAGCTCAGTGAGGAGTGACGCTCAGTGAGGAGTGACGCTCAGTGAGGAGTGAGGCTCAGTGAGGAGTAATGCTCAGTGAAGAGTGATGCTCAGTTAGGAGAGAGGCTCAGTGAGGAGTGATGCTCAGAGAGGATTGGAGCTCAGTGAGGAGTGACGCTCAGTGCGGAGTGATGCTCAGTGAGGAGAGAGGCTCAGTGAGGAGTGACGCTCAGTGAGGAGTGGAGCTCAGTGAGGAGTGGAGCTCAGTGAGGAGTGACGCTGAGTGAGGAGTGATGCTCAGTGAGGAGTGACGCTCAGTGAGCAGTGAAGCTCAGTGAGGAGTGACGCTAGGTGAGGAGTGACGCTCAGTGAGGAGTGAAGCTCAGTGAGGAGTGGAGCTCAGTGAGGAGTGACGCTCAGTGAGGAGTGAAGCTCAGTGAGGAGTGGAGCTCAGTGAGGAGTGACGCTCGGTGAGGAGTGGAGCTCAGTGAGGAGTGGAGCTCAGTGAGGTGTGACGCTCAGTGAGGAGTGACGCTCAGTGAGGAGAGATGCTCAGTGAGGAGTGACGCTCAGTGAGGAGTGAGGCTCAGTGAGGAGTGATGCTCAGTGAGGAGTGATGCTCAGTGAGGAGAGAGGCTCAGTGAGGAGTGATGCTCAGTGAGGAGTGACGATCAGTGAGGAGAGAGGCTCAGTGAGGAGTGGAGCTCAGTGAGGAGTGGAGCTCAGTGAGGAGTGACGCTCAGTGCGGAGTGATGCTCAGTGAGGAAAGAGGCTCAGTGAGGAGTGGAGCTCAGTGAGGAGTGGAGCTCAGTGAGGAGTGACGCTCAATGAGGACTGACGCTCAGTGCGGAGTGACGCTCAGTGAGGAGTGACGCTCAGTGAGGAGTGACGCTCAGTGAGGAGTGGAGCTCAGTGAGGAGTGGAGCACAGAGAGGAGAGACGCTCAGTGAGGAGTGGAGCTCAGTGTGGAGTTAGGCTGTGAGGAGTGACGCTCAGTGAGGAGTGGAGCTCAGTGAGCAGTGACGCTCAGTGTGGAGTGATGCTGTGAGGAGTGACACTCAGTGAGGAGTGGAGCTCAGTGAGGACTGACGCTGAGTGAGGAGTGACGCTCAGTGAGGAGTGACGCTCAGTGAGGAGTGACGCTCAGTGAGGAGTGGAGCTCAGTGAGGAGAGAAGCTCAGTGAAGAGTGACGCTCAGTGAGGAGTGAAGCCCAGTGAGGAGTGACGCTCAGTGAGGAGTGACGCTCAGTGTGGAGTGACGCTGTGAGGAGTGACGCTCAGTGAGGAGTGGAGCTCAGTGAGGAGTGACGCGGTGAGGAGTGACGCTCAGTTAGGCGTGGAGCTCAGTGAGGACTGACGCTGAGTGAGGAGTGACGTTCAGTGAGGAGTGATGCTCAGTGAGGAGTGACGCTCAGTGAGGAGTGACGCTCAGTGAGGAGTGGAGCTCAGTGAGGAGTGGAGCTCAGTGAGGAGTGACGCTCAGTGAGGAGTGATGCTTAGTGAGGAGTGACGCTCAGTGAGGAGTGATGCTCAGTGAGGATGGAGCTCTGTGAGGAGTGGAGCTCAGTGAGGATGGAGCTCTGTGAGGCGTGGAGCTCACAGAAGGGGTGGAGCTCAGTGAGGAGTGACGCTCAGTGAGGAGTGACGCTCAGTGAGGAGTGAGGCTCTGTGAGGAGTAATGCTCAGTGAAGAGTGATGCTCAGTTAGGAGAGAGGCTCAGTGAGGAGTGATGCTCAGAGAGGAGTGGAGCTCAGTGAGGAGTGACGCTCAGTGCGGAGTGATGCTCAGTGAGGAGAGAGGCTCAGTGAGGAGTGGAGCTCAGTGAGGAGTGGAGCTCTGTGAGGAGTGGAGCTCAGTGAGGAGTGACGCTCAGTGAGCAGTGACGCTCAGTGAGGATGGAGCTCAGTGAGGAGTGACGTTCAGTGAGGAGTGGAGCTCAGTGAGGAGTGGAGCTCAGTGAGGAGTGACGCTGAGTGAGGAGTGACGCTCAGTGAGGAGTGACGCTCAGTGAGCAGTGAAGCTCAGTGAGGAGTGACGCTAGGTGAGGAGTGACGCTCAGTGAGGAGTGAAGCTCAGTGAGGAGTGGAGCTCAGTGAGGAGTGACGCTCAGTGAGGAGTGAAGCTCAGTGAGGAGTGGAGCTCAGTGAGGAGTGACGCTCGATGAGGAGTGGAGCTCAGTGAGGAGTGGAGCTCAGTGAGGAGTGGAGCTCAGTGAGGAGTGACGCTGAGTGAGGAGTGACGCTCAGTGAGGAGTGACGCTCAGTGAGGAGTGGAGCTCAGTGAGGAGTGGAGCTCAGTGAGGAGTGACGCTGAGTGAGGAGTGACGCTCAGTGAGAAGTGACGCTCAGTGAGCAGTGAAGCTCAGTGAGGAGTGACGCTAGGTGAGGAGTGACGCTCAGTGAGGAGTGAAGCTCAGTGAGGAGTGGAGCTCAGTGAGGAGTGACGCTCAGTGAGGAGTGAAGCTCAGTGAGGAGTGGAGCTCAGTGAGGAGTGACGCTCGATGAGGAGTGGAGCTCAGTGAGGAGTGGAGCTCAGTGAGGTGTGACGCTCAGTCAGGAGTGACGCTCAGTGAGGAGAGATGCTCAGTGAGGAGTGACGCTCAGTGAGGAGTGAGGCTCAGTGAGGAGTGATGCTCAGTGAGGAGTGATGCTCAGTGAGGAGAGAGGCTCAGTGAGGAGTGATGCTCAGTGAGGAGTGACGATCAGTGAGGAGAGAGGCTCAGTGAGGAGTGGAGCTCAGTGAGGAGTGGAGCTCAGTGAGGAGTGACGCTCAGTGCAGAGTGATGCTCAGTGAGGAAAGAGGCTCAGTGAGGAGTGGAGCTCAGTGAGGAGTGGAGCTCAGTGAGGAGTGACGCTCAGTGAGGACTGACGCTCAGTGCGGAGTGACGCTCAGTGAGGAGTGACGCTCAGTGAGGAGTGACGCTCAGTGAGGAGTGGAGCTCAGTGAGGAGTGGAGCTCAGAGAGGAGAGACGCTCAGTGAGGAGTGGAGCTCAGTGTGGAGTTACGCTGTGAGGAGTGACGCTCAGTGAGGAGTGGAGCTCAGTGAGGAGTGACGCTCAGTGTGGAGTGACGCTGTGAGGAGTGACGCTCAGTGAGGAGTGGAGCTCAGTGAGGAGTGACGCTCAGTGTGGAGTGATGCTGTGAGGAGTGACACTCAGTGAGGAGTGGAGCTCAGTGAGGACTGACGCTGAGTGAGGAGTGACGCTCAGTGAGGAGTGACGCTCAGTGAGGAGTGACGCTCAGTGAGGAGTGGAGCTCAGTGAGGAGAGACGCTCAGTGAAGAGTGACGCTCAGTGAGGAGTGAAGCCCAGTGAGGAGTGACGCTCAGTGAGGAGTGACGCTCAGTGTGGAGTGATGCTGTGAGGAGTGACGCTCAGTGAGGAGTGGAGCTCAGTGAGGAGTGACGCGGTGAGGAGTGACGCTCAGTTAGGCGTGGAGCTCAGTGAGGACTGACGCTGAGTGAGGAGTGACGTTCAGTGAGGAGTGATGCTCAGTGAGGAGTGACGCTCAGTGAGGAGTGATGCTCAGTGAGGAGTGGAGCTCAGTGAGGAGTGGAGCTCAGTGAGGAGTGACGCTCAGTGAGGAGTGAAGCTCAGTGAGGAGTGACGCTCAGTGAGGAGTGAGGCTCAGTGAGGAGTAATGCTCAGTGAAGAGTGATGCTCAGTGAGGAGAGAGGCTCAGTGAGGAGTGATGCTCAGAGAGGAGTGACGCTCAGTGAGGAGAGAGGCTCAGTGAGGAGTGGAGCTCAGTGAGGAGTGGAGCTCTGTGAGGAGTGGAGCTCAGTGAGGAGTGACGCTCAGTGAGCAGTGACGCTCAGTGCGGAGTGACGCTCAGTGAGGATGGAGCTCAGTGAGGAGTGACGCTCAGTGAGGAGTGGAGCTCAGTGAGGAGTGGAGCTCAGTGAGGAGTGACGCTGAGTGAGGAGTGACGCTCAGTGAGGAGTGATGCTCAGTGAGCAGTGAAGCTCAGTGAGGAGTGACGCTAGGTGAGGAGTGACGCTCAGTGAGGAGTGAAGCTCAGTGAGCAGTGGAGCTCAGTGAGGAGTGACGCTCAGTGAGGAGTGAAGCTCAGTGAGGAGTGGAGCTCAGTGAGGAGTGACACTCGGTGAGGAGTGGAGCTCAGTGAGGAGTGGAGCTCAGTGAGGTGTGACGCTCAGTGAGGAGTGACGCTCAGTGAGGAGAGATGCTCAGTGAGGAGTGACGCTCAGTGAGGAGTGAGGCTCAGTGAGGAGTGATGCTCAGTGAGGAGTGATGCACAGTGAGGAGAGAGGCTCAGTGAGGAGTGATGCTCAGTGAGGAGTGACGATCAGTGAGGAGAGAGGCTCAGTGAGGAGTGGAGCTCAGTGAGGAGTGGAGCTCAGTGAGGAGTGACGCTCAGTGCGGAGTGATGCTCAGTGAGGAAAGAGGCTCAGTGAGGAGTGGAGCTCAGTGAGGAGTGGAGCTCAGTGAGGAGTGACGCTCAGTGAGGACTGACGCTCAGTGCGGAGTGACGCTCAGTGAGGAGTGACGCTCAGTGAGGAGTGACGCTCAGTGAGGAGTGACGCTCAGTGAGGAGTGGAGCTCAGTGAGGAGTGGAGCTCAGTGAGGAGAGATGCTCAGTGAGGAGTGGAGCTCAGTGAGGAGTGACGCTCAGTGTGGAGTGACGCTGTGAGGAGTGACGCTCAGTGAGGAGTGGAGCTCAGTGAGGAGTGATGCTGTGAGGAGTGACACTCAGTGAGGAGTGGAGCTCAGTGAGGACTGACGCTGAGTGAGGAGTGACGCTCAGTGAGGAGTGACGCTCAGTGAGGAGTGACGCTCAGTGAGGAGTGACGCTCAGTGAGGAGTGGAGCTCAGTGAGGAGAGACGCTCAGTCAAGAGTGACGCTCAGTGAGGAGTGAAGCCCAGTGAGGAGTGACGCTCAGTGAGGAGTGACGCTCAGTGTGGAGTGACGCTGTGAGGAGTGACGCTCAGTGAGGAGTGGAGCTCAGTGAGGAGTGACGCTGTGAGGAGTGACGCTCAGTTAGGCGTGGAGCTCAGTGAGGACTGACGCTGAGTGAGGAGTGACGTTCAGTGAGGAGTGATGCTCAGTGAGGAGTGACGCTCAGTGAGGAGTGACGCTCAGTGAGGAGTGGAGCTCAGTGAGGAGTGGAGCTCAGTGAGGAGTGACGCTCAGTGAGGAGTGAAGCTCAGTGAGGAGTGACGCTCAGTGAGGAGTGAGGCTCAGTGAGGAGTAATGCTCAGTGAAGAGTGATGCTCAGTGAGGAGAGAGGCTCAGTGAGGAGTGATGCTCAGAGAGGAGTGACGCTCAGTGAGGAGAGAGGCTCAGTGAGGAGTGGAGCTCAGTGAGGAGTGGAGCTCAGTGAGGAGTGACGCTCAGTGCGGAGTGATGCTCAGTGAGGAGAGAGGCTCAGTGAGGAGTGGAGCTCAGTGAGGAGTGGAGCTCTGTGAGGAGTGGAGCTCAGTGTGGAGTGACGCTCAGTGAGCAGTGACGCTCAGTGCGGAGTGACGCTCAGTGAGGATGGAGCTCAGTGAGGAATGACGCTCAGTAAGGAGTGGAGCTCAGTGAGGAGTGGAGCTCAGTGAGGAGTGACGCTGAGTGAGGAGTGACGCTCAGTGAGGAGTGACGCTCAGTGAGGAGTGAAGCTCAGTGAGGAGTGACGCTAGGTGAGGAGTGACGCTCAGTGAGGAGTGAAGCTCAGTGAGGAGTGGAGCTCAGTGAGGAGTGACACTCAGTGAGGAGTGAAGCTCAGTGAGGAGTGGAGCTCAGTGAGGAATGACGCTCGGTGAGGAGTGGAGCTCAGTGAGGAGTGACGCTCAGTGAGGAGAGATGCTCAGTGAGGAGTGACGCTCAGTGAGGAGTGAGGCTCAGTGAGGAGTGATGCTCAGTGAGGAGTGATGCTCAGTGAGGAGAGAGGCTCAGTGAGGAGTGATGCTCAGTGAGGAGTGACGATCAGTGAGGAGAGAGGCTCAGTGAGGAGTGGAGCTCAGTGAGGAGTGGAGCTCAGTGAGGAGTGACGCTCAGTGTGGAGTGATGCTCAGTGAGGAAAGAGGCTCAGTGAGGAGTGGAGCTCAGTGAGGAGTGGAGCTAAGTGAGGAGTGACGCTCAGTGAGGACTGACGCTCAGTGCGGAGTGACGCTCAGTGAGGAGTGACGCTCAGTGAGGAGTGACGCTCAGTTAGGAGTGACGCTCAGTGAGGAGTGACACTCAGTGAGGAGTGACGCTCAGTGAGGAGTGGAGCTCAGTGAGGAGTGGAGCTCAGTGAGGAGAGACGCTCAGTGAGGAGTGGAGCTCAGTGAGGAGTGACGCTCAGTGTGGAGTGACGCTGTGAGGAGTGACGCTCAGTGAGGAGTGGAGCTCAGGGAGGAGTGACGCTGTGAGGAGTGACACTCAGTGAGGAGTGGAGCTCAGTGAGGACTGACGCTGAGTGAGGAGTGACGCTCAGTGAGGAGTGACGCTCAGTGAGGAGTGACGCTCAGTGAGGAGTGGAGCTCAGTGAGGAGAGACGCTCAGTGAAGAGTGACGCTCAGTGAGGAGTGAAGCTCAGTGAGGAGTGACGCTCAGTGAGGAGTGACGCTCAGTGTGGAGTGACGCTGTGAGGAGTGACGCTCAGTGAGGAGTGGAGCTCAGTGAGGAGTGACGCTGTGAGGAGTGACGCTCAGTAAGGCGTGGAGCTCAGTGAGGACTGACGCTGAGTGAGGAGTGACGTTCAGTGAGGAGTGATGCTCAGTGAGGAGTGGCGCTCAGTGAGGAGTGACGCTCAGTGAGGAGTGGAGCTCAGTGAGGAGTGGAGCTCATGAGGAGTGACGCTCAGTGAGGAGTCAAGCTCAGTGAGGAGTGACGCTCAGTGAGGAGTGGAGCTCAGTGAGGAGTGACGCTCAGTGAGGAGTGACACTCAGTGAGGAGTGGAGCTCAGTGAGGAGTGACGCTCAGTGAGGAGTGACACTCAGTGAGGAGTGAGGCTCAGTGAGGAGTGATGCTCAGTGAGGAGTGATGCTCAGTGAGGAGAGAGGCTCAGTGAGGAGTGTTGCTCAGTGAGGAGTGACGATCAGTGAGGAGAGAGGCTCAGTGAGGAGTGGAGCTCAGTGAGGAGTGGAGCTCAGTGAGGAGTGACGCTCAGTGCGGAGTGATGCTCAGTGAGGAAAGAGGCTCAGTGAGGAGTGGAGCTCAGTGAGGAGTGGAGCTCAGTGAGGACTGACGCTCAGTGAGGACTGACGCTCAGTGCGGAGTGACGCTCAGTGAGGAGTGACGCTCAGTGAGGAGTGACGCTCAGTGAGGAGTGACGCTCAGTGAGGAGTGACGCTCAGTGAGGAGTGGAGCTCAGTGAGGAGTGGAGCTCAGTGAGGAGAGACGCTCAGTGAGGAGTGGAGCTCAGTGTGGAGTGACGCTGTGAGGAGTGACGCTCAGTGAGGAGTGGAGCTCAGTGAGGAGTGACGCTCAGTGTGGAGTGACGCTGTGAGAAGTGACGCTCAGTGAGGAGTGGAGCTCAGTGAGGAGTGACGCTCAGTGTGGAGTGATGCTGTGAGGAGTGACACTCAGTGAGAAGTGGAGCTCAGTGAGGACTGACGCTGAGTGAGGAGTGACGCTCAGTGAGGAGTGACGCTCAGTGAGGAGTGACGCTCAGTGAGGAGTGACGCTCAGTGAGGAGTGGAGCTCAGTGAGGAGTGACACTCGGTGAGGAGTGGAGCTCAGTGAGGAGTGGAGCTCAGTGAGGTGTGACGCTCAGTGAGGAGTTACGCTCAGTGAGGAGAGATGCTCAGTGAGGAGTGACGCTCAGTGAGGAGTGAGGCTCAGTGAGGAGTGATGATCAGTGAGGAGTGATGCTCAGTGAGGAGAGAGGCTCAGTGAGGAGTGATGCTCAGTGAGGAGTGACGATCAGTGAGGAGAGAGGCTCAGTGAGGAGTGGGGCTCAGTGAGGAGTGGAGCTCAGTGAGGAGTGACGCTCAGTGCGGAGTGATGCTCAGTGAGGAAAGAGGCTCAGTGAGGAGTGGAGCTCAGTGAGGAGTGGAGCTCAGTGAGCAGTGACGCTCAGTGAGGACTGACGCTCAGTGCGGAGTGACGCTCAGTGAGGAGTGACGCTCAGTGAGGAGTGACGCTCAGTGAGGAGTGACGCTCAGTGAGGAGTGGAGCTCAGTGAGGAGTGGAGCTCAGTGAGGAGAGACGCTCAGTGAGGAGTGGAGCTCAGTGAGGAGTGACGCTCAGTGTGGAGTGACGCTGTGAGGAGTGACGCTCAGTGAGGTGTGGAGCTCAGTGAGGAGTGATGCTGTGAGGAGTGACACTCAGTGAGGAGTGGAGCTCAGTGAGGACTGACGCTGAGTGAGGAGTGACGCTCAGTGAGGAGTGACGCTCAGTGAGGAGTGACGCTCAGTGAGGAGTGACGCTCAGTGAGGAGTGGAGCTCAGTGAGGAGAGACGCTCAGTCAAGAGTGACGCTCAGTGAGGAGTGAAGCCCAGTGAGGAGTGACGCTCAGTGAGGAGTGACGCTCAGTGTGGAGTGACGCTGTGAGGAGTGACGCTCAGTGAGGAGTGGAGCTCAGTGAGGACTGACGCTGTGAGGAGTGACGCTCAGTTAGGCGTGGAGCTCAGTGAGGACTGACGCTGAGTGAGGAGTGACGTTCAGTGAGGAGTGATGCTCAGTGAGGAGTGACGCTCAGTGAGGAGTGACGCTCAGTGAGGAGTGGAGCTCAGTGAGGAGTGGAGCTCAGTGAGGAGTGACGCTCAGTGAGGAGTGAAGCTCAGTGAGGAGTGACGCTCAGTGAGGAGTGAGGCTCAGTGAGGAGTAATGCTCAGTGAAGAGTGCAGCTCAGTGAGGAGAGAGGCTCAGTGAGGAGTGATGCTCAGAGAGGAGTGACGCTCAGTGAGGAGAGAGGCTCAGTGAGGAGTGGAGCTCAGTGAGGAGTGGAGCTCAGTGAGGAGTGACGCTCAGTGCGGAGTGATGCTCAGTGAGGAGAGAGGCTCAGTGAGGAGTGGAGCTCAGTGAGGAGTGGAGCTCTGTGAGGAGTGGAGCTCAGTGTGGAGTGACGCTCAGTGAGCAGTGACGCTCAGTGCGGAGTGACGCTCAGTGAGGATGGAGCTCAGTGAGGAGTGACGCTCAGTAAGGAGTGGAGCTCAGTGAGGAGTGGAGCTCAGTGAGGAGTGACGCTGAGTGAGGAGTGACGCTCAGTGAGGAGTGACGCTCAGTGAGGAGTGAAGCTCAGTGAGGAGTGACGCTAGGTGAGGAGTGATGCTCAGTGAGGAGTGAAGCTCAGTGAGGAGTGGAGCTCAGTGAGGAGTGACGCTCAGTGAGGAGTGAAGCTCAGTGAGGAGTGGAGCTCAGTGAGGAATGACGCTCGGTGAGGAGTGGAGCTCAGTGAGGAGTGATGCTCAGTGAGGAGAGATGCTCAGTGAGGAGTGACGCTCAGTGAGGAGTGAGGCTCAGTGAGGAGTGATGCTCAGTGAGGAGTGATGCTCAGTGAGGAGAGAGGCTCAGTGAGGAGTGATGCTCAGTGAGGAGTGACGATCAGTGAGGAGAGAGACTCAGTGAGGAGTGGAGCTCAGTGAGGAGTGGAGCTCAGTGAGGAGTGACGCTCAGTGTGGAGTGATGCTCAGTGAGGAAAGAGGCTCAGTGAGGAGTGGAGCTCAGTGAGGAGTGGAGCTCAGTGAGGAGTGACGCTCAGTGAGGACTGACGCTCAGTGCGGAGTGACGCTCAGTGAGGAGTGACGCTCAGTGAGGATTGACGCTCAGTTGGGAGTGACGCTCAGTGAGGAGTGACACTCAGTGAGGAGTGACGCTCAGTGAGGAGTGGAGCTCAGTGAGGAGTGGAGCTCAGTGAGGAGAGACGCTCAGTGAGGTTTGGAGCTCAGTGAGGTTTGGAGCTCAATGAGGAGTGACGCTCAGTGTGGAGTGACGCTGTGAGGAGTGACGCTCAGTGAGGAGTGGAGCTCAGTGAGCAGTGACGCTGTGAGGAGTGACACTCAGTGAGGAGTGGAGCTCAGTGAGGACTGACGCTGAGTGAGGAGTGTTGCTCAGTGAGGAGTGACGCTCAGTGAGGAGTGACGCTCAGTGAGGAGTGGAGCTCAGTGAGGAGAGACGCTCAGTGAAGAGTGACGCTCAGTGAGGAGTGAAGCTCAGTGAGGAGTGACGCTCAGTGAGGAGTGACGCTCAGTGTGGAGTGACGCTGTGAGGAGTGACGCTCAGTGAGGAGTGGAGCTCAGTGAGGAGTGACGCTGTGAGGAGTGACGCTCAGTTAGGCGTGGAGCTCAGTGAGGACTGACGCTGAGTGAGGAGTGACGTTCAGTGAGGAGTGATGCTCAGTGAGGAGTGGCGCTCAGTGAGGAGTGACGCTCAGTGAGGAGTGGAGCTCAGTGAGGAGTGGAGCTCATGAGGAGTGACGCTCAGTGAGGAGTCAAGCTCAGTGAGGAGTGACGCTCAGTGAGGAGTGGAGCTCAGTGAGGAGTGACGCTCAGTGAGGAGTGGAGCTCAGTGAGGAGTGACGCTCAGTGAGGAGTGACACTCAGTGAGGAGTGAGGCTCAGTGAGGAGTGATGCTCAGTGAGGATTGATGCTCAGTGAGGAGAGAGGCTCAGTGAGGAGTGATGCTCAGTGAGGAGTGACGATCAGTGAGGAGAGAGGCTCAGAGAGGAGTGGAGCTCAGTGAGGAGTGGAGCTCAGTGAGGAGTGACGCTCAGAGCGGAGTGATGCTCAGTGAGGAAAGAGGCTCAGTGAGGAGTGGAGCTCAGTGAGGAGTGGAGCTCAGTGAGGACTGACGCTCAGTGAGGACTGACGCTCAGTGCGGAGTGACGCTCAGTGAGGAGTGACGCTCAGTGAGGAGTGACGCTCAGTGAGGAGTGACGCTCAGTGAGGAGTGACGCTCAGTGAGGAGTGGAGCTCAGTGAGGAGTGGAGCTCAGTGAGGAGAGACGCTCAGTGAGGAGTGGAGCTCAGTGTGGAGTGACGCTGTGAGGAGTGACGCTCAGTGAGGAGTGGAGCTCAGTGAGGAGTCACGCTCAGTGTGGAGTGACGCTGTGAGGAGTGACGCTCAGTGAGGAGTGGAGCTCAGTGAGGAGTGACACTCAGTGTGGAGTGATGCTGTGAGGAGTGACACTCAGTGAGGAGTGGAGCTCAGTGAGGACTGACGCTGAGTGAGGAGTGACGCTCAGTGAGGAGTGACGCTCAGTGAGGAGTGACGCTCAGTGAGGAGTGAGGCTCAGTGAGGAGTGGAGCTCAGTGAGGAGAGACGCTCAGTGAAGAGTGACGCTCAGTGAGGAGTGAAGCCCAGTGAGGAGTGACGCTCAGTGAGGAGTGACGCTCAGTGTGGAGTGACGCTGTGAGGTGTTACGCTCAGTGAGGAGTGGAGCTCAGTGAGGAGTGACGCGGTGAGGAGTGACGCTCAGTTAGGCGTGGAGCTCAGTGAGGACTGACGCTGAGTGAGGAGTGACGTTCAGTGAGGAGTGATGCTCAGTGAGGAGTGACGCTCAGTGAGGAGTGACGCTCAGTGAGGAGTGGAGCTCAGTGAGGAGTGGAGCTCAGTGAGGAGTGACGCTCAGTGAGGAGTGAAGCTCAGTGAGGAGTGACGCTCAGTGAGGAGTGAGGCTCAGTGAGGAGTAATGCTCAGTGAAGAGTGATGCTCAGTGAGGAGAGAGGCTCAGTGAGGAGTGATGCTCAGAGAGGAGTGACGCTCAGTGAGGAGAGAGGCTCAGTGAGGAGTGGAGCTCAGTGAGGAGTGGAGCTCTGTGAGGAGTGGAGCTCAGTGAGGAGTGACGCTCAGTGAGCAGTGACGCTCAGTGCGGAGTGACGCTCAGTGAGGATGGAGCTCAGTGAGGAGTGACGCTCAGTGAGGAGTGGAGCTCAGTGAGGAGTGGAGCTCAGTGAGGAGTGGAGCTCAGTGAGGACTGACGCTCAGTGAGGACTGACGCTCAGTGCGGAGTGACGCTCAGTGAGGAGTGACGCTCAGTGAGGAGTGACGCTCAGTGAGGAGTGACGCTCAGTGAGGAGTGACGCTCAGTGAGGAGTGGAGCTCAGTGAGGAGTGGAGCTCAGTGAGGAGAGACGCTCAGTGAGGAGTGGAGCTCAGTGTGGAGTGACGCTGTGAGGAGTGACGCTCAGTGAGGAGTGGAGCTCAGTGAGGAGTGACGCGCAGTGTGGAGTGACGCTGTGAGAAGTGACGCTCAGTGAGGAGTGGAGCTCAGTGAGGAGTGACGCTCAGTGTGGAGTGATGCTGTGAGGAGTGACACTCAGTGAGAAGTGGAGCTCAGTGAGGACTGACGCTGAGTGAGGAGTGACGCTCAGTGAGGAGTGACGCTCAGTGAGGAGTGACGCTCAGTGAGGAGTGACGCTCAGTGAGGAGTGGAGCTCAGTGAGGAGTGACACTCGGTGAGGAGTGGAGCTCAGTGAGGAGTGGAGCTCAGTGAGGTGTGACGCTCAGTGAGGAGTTACGCTCAGTGAGGAGAGATGCTCAGTGAGGAGTGACGCTCAGTGAGGAGTGAGGCTCAGTGAGGAGTGATGATCAGTGAGGAGTGATGCTCAGTGAGGAGAGAGGCTCAGTGAGGAGTGATGCTCAGTGAGGAGTGACGATCAGTGAGGAGAGAGGCTCAGTGAGGAGTGGGGCTCAGTGAGGAGTGGAGCTCAGTGAGGAGTGACGCTCAGTGCGGAGTGATGCTCAGTGAGGAAAGAGGCTCAGTGAGGAGTGGAGCTCAGTGAGGAGTGGAGCTCAGTGAGCAGTGACGCTCAGTGAGGACTGACGCTCAGTGCGGAGTGACGCTCAGTGAGGAGTGACGCTCAGTGAGGAGTGACGCTCAGTGAGGAGTGACGCTCAGTGAGGAGTGGAGCTCAGTGAGGAGTGGAGCTCAGTGAGGAGAGACGCTCAGTGAGGAGTGGAGCTCAGTGAGGAGTGACGCTCAGTGTGGAGTGACGCTGTGAGGAGTGACGCTCAGTGAGGTGTGGAGCTCAGTGAGGAGTGATGCTGTGAGGAGTGACACTCAGTGAGGAGTGGAGCTCAGTGAGGACTGACGCTGAGTGAGGAGTGACGCTCAGTGAGGAGTGACGCTCAGTGAGGAGTGACGCTCAGTGAGGAGTGACGCTCAGTGAGGAGTGGAGCTCAGTGAGGAGAGACGCTCAGTCAAGAGTGACGCTCAGTGAGGAGTGAAGCCCAGTGAGGAGTGACGCTCAGTGAGGAGTGACGCTCAGTGTGGAGTGACGCTGTGAGGAGTGACGCTCAGTGAGGAGTGGAGCTCAGTGAGGACTGACGCTGTGAGGAGTGACGCTCAGTTAGGCGTGGAGCTCAGTGAGGACTGACGCTGAGTGAGGAGTGACGTTCAGTGAGGAGTGATGCTCAGTGAGGAGTGACGCTCAGTGAGGAGTGACGCTCAGTGAGGAGTGGAGCTCAGTGAGGAGTGGAGCTCAGTGAGGAGTGACGCTCAGTGAGGAGTGAAGCTCAGTGAGGAGTGACGCTCAGTGAGGAGTGAGGCTCAGTGAGGAGTAATGCTCAGTGAAGAGTGCAGCTCAGTGAGGAGAGAGGCTCAGTGAGGAGTGATGCTCAGAGAGGAGTGACGCTCAGTGAGGAGAGAGGCTCAGTGAGGAGTGGAGCTCAGTGAGGAGTGGAGCTCAGTGAGGAGTGACGCTCAGTGCGGAGTGATGCTCAGTGAGGAGAGAGGCTCAGTGAGGAGTGGAGCTCAGTGAGGAGTGGAGCTCTGTGAGGAGTGGAGCTCAGTGTGGAGTGACGCTCAGTGAGCAGTGACGCTCAGTGCGGAGTGACGCTCAGTGAGGATGGAGCTCAGTGAGGAGTGACGCTCAGTAAGGAGTGGAGCTCAGTGAGGAGTGGAGCTCAGTGAGGAGTGACGCTGAGTGAGGAGTGACGCTCAGTGAGGAGTGACGCTCAGTGAGGAGTGAAGCTCAGTGAGGAGTGACGCTAGGTGAGGAGTGATGCTCAGTGAGGAGTGAAGCTCAGTGAGGAGTGGAGCTCAGTGAGGAGTGACGCTCAGTGAGGAGTGAAGCTCAGTGAGGAGTGGAGCTCAGTGAGGAATGACGCTCGGTGAGGAGTGGAGCTCAGTGAGGAGTGATGCTCAGTGAGGAGAGATGCTCAGTGAGGAGTGACGCTCAGTGAGGAGTGAGGCTCAGTGAGGAGTGATGCTCAGTGAGGAGTGATGCTCAGTGAGGAGAGAGGCTCAGTGAGGAGTGATGCTCAGTGAGGAGTGACGATCAGTGAGGAGAGAGACTCAGTGAGGAGTGGAGCTCAGTGAGGAGTGGAGCTCAGTGAGGAGTGACGCTCAGTGTGGAGTGATGCTCAGTGAGGAAAGAGGCTCAGTGAGGAGTGGAGCTCAGTGAGGAGTGGAGCTCAGTGAGGAGTGACGCTCAGTGAGGACTGACGCTCAGTGCGGAGTGACGCTCAGTGAGGAGTGACGCTCAGTGAGGATTGACGCTCAGTTGGGAGTGACGCTCAGTGAGGAGTGACACTCAGTGAGGAGTGACGCTCAGTGAGGAGTGGAGCTCAGTGAGGAGTGGAGCTCAGTGAGGAGAGACGCTCAGTGAGGTTTGGAGCTCAGTGAGGTTTGGAGCTCAATGAGGAGTGACGCTCAGTGTGGAGTGACGCTGTGAGGAGTGACGCTCAGTGAGGAGTGGAGCTCAGTGAGCAGTGACGCTGTGAGGAGTGACACTCAGTGAGGAGTGGAGCTCAGTGAGGACTGACGCTGAGTGAGGAGTGTTGCTCAGTGAGGAGTGACGCTCAGTGAGGAGTGACGCTCAGTGAGGAGTGGAGCTCAGTGAGGAGAGACGCTCAGTGAAGAGTGACGCTCAGTGAGGAGTGAAGCTCAGTGAGGAGTGACGCTCAGTGAGGAGTGACGCTCAGTGTGGAGTGACGCTGTGAGGAGTGACGCTCAGTGAGGAGTGGAGCTCAGTGAGGAGTGACGCTGTGAGGAGTGACGCTCAGTTAGGCGTGGAGCTCAGTGAGGACTGACGCTGAGTGAGGAGTGACGTTCAGTGAGGAGTGATGCTCAGTGAGGAGTGGCGCTCAGTGAGGAGTGACGCTCAGTGAGGAGTGGAGCTCAGTGAGGAGTGGAGCTCATGAGGAGTGACGCTCAGTGAGGAGTCAAGCTCAGTGAGGAGTGACGCTCAGTGAGGAGTGGAGCTCAGTGAGGAGTGACGCTCAGTGAGGAGTGGAGCTCAGTGAGGAGTGACGCTCAGTGAGGAGTGACACTCAGTGAGGAGTGAGGCTCAGTGAGGAGTGATGCTCAGTGAGGATTGATGCTCAGTGAGGAGAGAGGCTCAGTGAGGAGTGATGCTCAGTGAGGAGTGACGATCAGTGAGGAGAGAGGCTCAGAGAGGAGTGGAGCTCAGTGAGGAGTGGAGCTCAGTGAGGAGTGACGCTCAGAGCGGAGTGATGCTCAGTGAGGAAAGAGGCTCAGTGAGGAGTGGAGCTCAGTGAGGAGTGGAGCTCAGTGAGGACTGACGCTCAGTGAGGACTGACGCTCAGTGCGGAGTGACGCTCAGTGAGGAGTGACGCTCAGTGAGGAGTGACGCTCAGTGAGGAGTGACGCTCAGTGAGGAGTGACGCTCAGTGAGGAGTGGAGCTCAGTGAGGAGTGGAGCTCAGTGAGGAGAGACGCTCAGTGAGGAGTGGAGCTCAGTGTGGAGTGACGCTGTGAGGAGTGACGCTCAGTGAGGAGTGGAGCTCAGTGAGGAGTCACGCTCAGTGTGGAGTGACGCTGTGAGGAGTGACGCTCAGTGAGGAGTGGAGCTCAGTGAGGAGTGACACTCAGTGTGGAGTGATGCTGTGAGGAGTGACACTCAGTGAGGAGTGGAGCTCAGTGAGGACTGACGCTGAGTGAGGAGTGACGCTCAGTGAGGAGTGACGCTCAGTGAGGAGTGACGCTCAGTGAGGAGTGAGGCTCAGTGAGGAGTGGAGCTCAGTGAGGAGAGACGCTCAGTGAAGAGTGACGCTCAGTGAGGAGTGAAGCCCAGTGAGGAGTGACGCTCAGTGAGGAGTGACGCTCAGTGTGGAGTGACGCTGTGAGGTGTTACGCTCAGTGAGGAGTGGAGCTCAGTGAGGAGTGACGCGGTGAGGAGTGACGCTCAGTTAGGCGTGGAGCTCAGTGAGGACTGACGCTGAGTGAGGAGTGACGTTCAGTGAGGAGTGATGCTCAGTGAGGAGTGACGCTCAGTGAGGAGTGACGCTCAGTGAGGAGTGGAGCTCAGTGAGGAGTGGAGCTCAGTGAGGAGTGACGCTCAGTGAGGAGTGAAGCTCAGTGAGGAGTGACGCTCAGTGAGGAGTGAGGCTCAGTGAGGAGTAATGCTCAGTGAAGAGTGATGCTCAGTGAGGAGAGAGGCTCAGTGAGGAGTGATGCTCAGAGAGGAGTGACGCTCAGTGAGGAGAGAGGCTCAGTGAGGAGTGGAGCTCAGTGAGGAGTGGAGCTCTGTGAGGAGTGGAGCTCAGTGAGGAGTGACGCTCAGTGAGCAGTGACGCTCAGTGCGGAGTGACGCTCAGTGAGGATGGAGCTCAGTGAGGAGTGACGCTCAGTGAGGAGTGGAGCTCAGTGAGGAGTGGAGCTGAGTGAGGAGTGACGCTGAGTGAGGAGTGACGCTCAGTGAGGAGTGATGCTCAGTGAGCAGTGAAGCTCAGTGAGGAGTGACGCTAGGTGAGGAGTGACGCTCAGTGAGGAGTGAAGCTCAGTGAGGAGTGGAGCTCAGTGAGGAGTGACGCTCAGTGAGGAGTGAAGCTCAGTGAGGAGTGGAGCTCAGTGAGGAGTGACACTCGGTGAGGAGTGGAGCTCAGTGAGGAGTGGAGCTCAGTGAGGTGTGACGCTCAGTGAGGAGTGACGCTCATTGAGGAGAGATGCTCAGTGAGGAGTGACGCTCAGTGAGGAGTGAGGCTCAGTGAGGAGTGATGCTCAGTGAGGAGTGATGCTCAGTGAGGAGAGAGGCTCAGTGAGGAGTGATGCTCAGTGAGGAGTGACGATCAGTGAGGAGAGAGGCTCAGTGAGGAGTGGAGCTCAGTGAGGAGTGGAGCTCAGTGAGGAGTGACGCTCAGTGCGGAGTGATGCTCAGTGAGGAAAGAGGCTCAGTGAGGAGTGGAGCTCAGTGAGGAGTGGAGCTCAGTGAGGAGTGACGCTCAGTGAGGACTGACGCTCAGTGAGGAGTGAGGCTCAGTGAGGAGTAATGCTCAGTGAAGAGTGATGCTCAGTGAGGAGAGAGGCTCAGTGAGGAGTGATGCTCAGAGAGGAGTGACGCTCAGTGAGGAGAGAGGCTCAGTGAGGAGTGGAGCTCAGTGAGGAGTGGAGCTCAGTGAGGAGTGACGCTCAGTGCGGAGTGATGCTCAGTGAGGAGAGAGGCTCAGTGAGGAGTGGAGCTCAGTGAGGAGTGGAGCTCTGTGAGGAGTGGAGCTCAGTGTGGAGTGACGCTCAGTGAGCAGTGACGCTCAGTGCGGAGTGACGCTCAGTGAGGATGGAGCTCAGTGAGGAATGACGCTCAGTAAGGAGTGGAGCTCAGTGAGGAGTGGAGCTCAGTGAGGAGTGACGCTGAGTGAGGAGTGACGCTCAGTGAGGAGTGACGCTCAGTGAGGAGTGAAGCTCAGTGAGGAGTGACGCTAGGTGAGGAGTGACGCTCAGTGAGGAGTGAAGCTCAGTGAGGAGTGGAGCTCAGTGAGGAGTGACGCTCAGTGAGGAGTGAAGCTCAGTGAGGAGTGGAGCTCAGTGAGGAATGACGCTCGGTGAGGAGTGGAGCTCAGTGAGGAGTGACGCTCAGTGAGGAGAGATGCTCAGTGAGGAGTGACGCTCAGTGAGGAGTGAGGCTCAGTGAGGAGTGATGCTCAGTGAGGAGTGATGCTCAGTGAGGAGAGAGGCTCAGTGAGGAGTGATGCTCAGTGAGGAGTGACGATCAGTGAGGAGAGAGGCTCAGTGAGGAGTGGAGCTCAGTGAGGAGTGGAGCTCAGTGAGGAGTGACGCTCAGTGTGGAGTGATGCTCAGTGAGGAAAGAGGCTCAGTGAGGAGTGGAGCTCAGTGAGGAGTGGAGCTAAGTGAGGAGTGACGCTCAGTGAGGACTGACGCTCAGTGCGGAGTGACGCTCAGTGAGGAGTGACGCTCAGTGAGGAGTGACGCTCAGTTAGGAGTGACGCTCAGTGAGGAGTGACACTCAGTGAGGAGTGATGCTCAGTGAGGAGTGGAGCTCAGTGAGGAGTGGAGCTCAGTGAGGAGAGACGCTCAGTGAGGAGTGGAGCTCAGTGAGGAGTGACGCTCAGTGTGGAGTGACGCTGTGAGGAGTGACGCTCAGTGAGGAGTGGAGCTCAGTGAGGAGTGACGCTGTGAGGAGTGACACTCAGTGAGGAGTGGAGCTCAGTGAGGACTGACGCTGAGTGAGGAGTGACGCTCAGTGAGGAGTGACGCTCAGTGAGGAGTGACGCTCAGTGAGGAGTGACGCTCAGTGAGGAGTGGAGCTCAGTGAGGAGAGACGCTCAGTGAAGAGTGACGCTCAGTGAGGAGTGAAGCTCAGTGAGGAGTGACGCTCAGTGAGGAGTGACGCTCAGTGTGGAGTGACGCTGTGAGGAGTGACGCTCAGTGAGGAGTGGAGCTCAGTGAGGAGTGACGCTGTGAGGAGTGACGCTCAGTAAGGCGTGGAGCTCGGTGAGGACTGACGCTGAGTGAGGAGTGACGTTCAGTGAGGAGTGATGCTCAGTGAGGAGTGGCGCTCAGTGAGGAGTGACGCTCAGTGAGGAGTGGAGCTCAGTGAGGAGTGGAGCTCATGAGGAGTGACGCTCAGTGAGGAGTCAAGCTCAGTGAGGAGTGACGCTCAGTGAGGAGTGGAGCTCAGTGAGGAGTGACGCTCAGTGAGGAGTGACACTCAGTGAGGAGTGGAGCTCAGTGAGGAGTGACGCTCAGTGAGGAGTGACACTCAGTGAGGAGTGAGGCTCAGTGAGGAGTGATGCTCAGTGAGGAGTGATGCTCAGTGAGGAGAGAGGCTCAGTGAGGAGTGTTGCTCAGTGAGGAGTGACGATCAGTGAGGAGAGAGGCTCAGTGAGGAGTGGAGCTCAGTGAGGAGTGGAGCTCAGTGAGGAGTGACGCTCAGTGCGGAGTGATGCTCAGTGAGGAAAGAGGCTCAGTGAGGAGTGGAGCTCAGTGAGGAGTGGAGCTCAGTGAGGACTGACGCTCAGTGAGGACTGACGCTCAGTGCGGAGTGACGCTCAGTGAGGAGTGATGCTCAGTGAGGAGTGACGCTCAGTGAGGAGTGACGCTCAGTGAGGAGTGACGCTCAGTGAGGAGTGGAGCTCAGTGAGGAGTGGAGCTCAGTGAGGAGAGACGCTCAGTGAGGAGTGGAGCTCAGTGTGGAGTGACGCTGTGAGGAGTGACGCTCAGTGAGGAGTGGAGCTCAGTGAGGAGTGACGCTCAGTGTGGAGTGACGCTGTGAGAAGTGACGCTCAGTGAGGAGTGGAGCTCAGTGAGGAGTGACGCTCAGTGTGGAGTGATGCTGTGAGGAGTGACACTCAGTGAGAAGTGGAGCTCAGTGAGGACTGACGCTGAGTGAGGAGTGACGCTCAGTGAGGAGTGACGCTCAGTGAGGAGTGACGCTCAGTGAGGAGTGACGCTCAGTAAGGAGTGGAGCTCAGTGAGGAGTGACACTCGGTGAGGAGTGGAGCTCAGTGAGGAGTGGAGCTCAGTGAGGTGTGACGCTCAGTGAGGAGTTACGCTCAGTGAGGAGAGATGCTCAGTGAGGAGTGACGCTCAGTGAGGAGTGAGGCTCAGTGAGGAGTGATGATCAGTGAGGAGTGATGCTCAGTGAGGAGAGAGGCTCAGTGAGGAGTGATGCTCAGTGAGGAGTGACGATCAGTGAGGAGAGAGGCTCAGTGAGGAGTGGAGCTCAGTGAGGAGTGGAGCTCAGTGAGGAGTGACGCTCAGTGCGGAGTGATGCTCAGTGAGGAAAGAGGCTCAGTGAGGAGTGGAGCTCAGTGAGGAGTGGAGCTCAGTGAGCAGTGACGCTCAGTGAGGACTGACGCTCAGTGCGGAGTGACGCTCAGTGAGGAGTGACGCTCAGTGAGGAGTGACGCTCAGTGAGGAGTGACGCTCAGTGAGGAGTGGAGCTCAGTGAGGAGTGGAGCTCAGTGAGGAGAGACGCTCAGTGAGGAGTGGAGCTCAGTGAGGAGTGACGCTCAGTGTGGAGTGACGCTGTGAGGAGTGACGCTCAGTGAGGAGTGGAGCTCAGTGAGGAGTGATGCTGTGAGGAGTGACACTCAGTGAGGAGTGGAGCTCAGTGAGGACTGACGCTGAGTGAGGAGTGACGCTCAGTGAGGAGTGACGCTCAGTGAGGAGTGACGCTCAGTGAGGAGTGACGCTCAGTGAGGAGTGGAGCTCAGTGAGGAGAGACGCTCAGTCAAGAGTGACGCTCAGTGAGGAGTGAAGCCCAGTGAGGAGTGACGCTCAGTGAGGAGTGACGCTCAGTGTGGAGTGACGCTGTGAGGAGTGACGCTCAGTGAGGAGTGGAGCTCAGTGAGGACTGACGCTGTGAGGAGTGACGCTCAGTTAGGCGTGGAGCTCAGTGAGGACTGACGCTGAGTGAGGAGTGACGTTCAGTGAGGAGTGATGCTCAGTGAGGAGTGACGCTCAGTGAGGAGTGACGCTCAGTGAGGAGTGGAGCTCAGTGAGGAGTGGAGCTCAGTGAGGAGTGACGCTCAGTGAGGAGTGAAGCTCAGTGAGGAGTGACGCTCAGTGAGGAGTGAGGCTCAGTGAGGAGTAATGCTCAGTGAAGAGTGCTGCTCAGTGAGGAGAGAGGCTCAGTGAGGAGTGATGCTCAGAGAGGAGTGACGCTCAGTGAGGAGAGAGGCTCAGTGAGGAGTGGAGCTCAGTGAGGAGTGGAGCTCAGTGAGGAGTGACGCTCAGTGCGGAGTGATGCTCAGTGAGGAGAGAGGCTCAGTGAGGAGTGGAGCTCAGTGAGGAGTGGAGCTCTGTGAGGAGTGGAGCTCAGTGTGGAGTGACGCTCAGTGAGCAGTGACGCTCAGTGCGGAGTGACGCTCAGTGAGGATGGAGCTCAGTGAGGAGTGACGCTCAGTAAGGAGTGGAGCTCAGTGAGGAGTGGAGCTCAGTGAGGAGTGACGCTGAGTGAGGAGTGACGCTCAGTGAGGAGTGACGCTCAGTGAGGAGTGAAGCTCAGTGAGGAGTGACGCTAGGTGAGGAGTGATGCTCAGTGAGGAGTGAAGCTCAGTGAGGAGTGGAGCTCAGTGAGGAGTGACGCTCAGTGAGGAGTGAAGCTCAGTGAGGAGTGGAGCTCAGTGAGGAATGACGCTCGGTGAGGAGTGGAGCTCAGTGAGGAGTGATGCTCAGTGAGGAGAGATGCTCAGTGAGGAGTGACGCTCAGTGAGGAGTGAGGCTCAGTGAGGAGTGATGCTCAGTGAGGAGTGATGCTCAGTGAGGAGAGAGGCTCAGTGAGGAGTGATGCTCAGTGAGGAGTGACGATCAGTGAGGAGAGAGACTCAGTGAGGAGTGGAGCTCAGTGAGGAGTGGAGCTCAGTGAGGAGTGACGCTCAGTGTGGAGTGATGCTCAGTGAGGAAAGAGGCTCAGTGAGGAGTGGAGCTCAGTGAGGAGTGGAGCTCAGTGAGGAGTGACGCTCAGTGAGGACTGACGCTCAGTGCGGAGTGACGCTCAGTGAGGAGTGACGCTCAGTGAGGATTGACGCTCAGTTGGGAGTGACGCTCAGTGAGGAGTGACACTCAGTGAGGAGTGACGCTCAGTGAGGAGTGGAGCTCAGTGAGGAGTGGAGCTCAGTGAGGAGAGACGCTCAGTGAGGTTTGGAGCTCAGTGAGGAGTGACGCTCAGTGTGGAGTGACGCTGTGAGGAGTGACGCTCAGTGAGGAGTGGAGCTCAGTGAGCAGTGACGCTGTGAGGAGTGACACTCAGTGAGGAGTGGAGCTCAGTGAGGACTGACGCTGAGTGAGGAGTGTTGCTCAGTGAGGAGTGACGCTCAGTGAGGAGTGACGCTCAGTGAGGAGTGGAGCTCAGTGAGGAGTGGAGCTCAGTGAGGAGTGGAGCTCAGTGAGGAGAGACGCTCAGTGAAGAGTGACGCTCAGTGAGGAGTGAAGCTCAGTGAGGAGTGACGCTCAGTGAGGAGTGACGCTCAGTGTGGAGTGACGCTGTGAGGAGTGACGCTCAGTGAGGAGTGGAGCTCAGTGAGGAGTGACGCTGTGAGGAGTGACGCTCAGTAAGGCGTGGAGCTCAGTGAGGACTGACGCTGAGTGAGGAGTGACGTTCAGTGAGGAGTGATGCTCAGTGAGGAGTGGCGCTCAGTGAGGAGTGACGCTCAGTGAGGAGTGGAGCTCAGTGAGGAGTGGAGCTCATGAGGAGTGACGCTCAGTGAGGAGTCAAGCTCAGTGAGGAGTGACGCTCAGTGAGGAGTGGAGCTCAGTGAGGAGTGACGCTCAGTGAGGAGTGACACTCAGTGAGGAGTGGAGCTCAGTGAGGAGTGACACTCAGTGAGGAGTGAGGCTCAGTGAGGAGTGATGCTCAGTGAGGAGTGATGCTCAGTGAGGAGAGAGGCTCAGTGAGGAGTGTTGCTCAGTGAGGAGTGACGATCAGTGAGGAGAGAGGCTCAGTGAGGAGTGGAGCTCAGTGAGGAGTGGAGCTCAGTGAGGAGTGACGCTCAGTGCGGAGTGATGCTCAGTGAGGAAAGAGGCTCAGTGAGGAGTGGAGCTCAGTGAGGAGTGGAGCTCAGTGAGGACTGACGCTCAGTGAGGACTGACGCTCAGTGCGGAGTGACGCTCAGTGAGGAGTGACGCTCAGTGAGGAGTGACGCTCAGTGAGGAGTGACGCTCAGTGAGGAGTGACGCTCAGTGAGGAGTGGAGCTCAGTGAGGAGTGGAGCTCAGTGAGGAGAGACGCTCAGTGAGGAGTGGAGCTCAGTGTGGAGTGACGCTGTGAGGAGTGACGCTCAGTGAGGAGTGGAGCTCAGTGAGGAGTGACGCTCAGTGTGGAGTGACGCTGTGAGAAGTGACGCTCAGTGAGGAGTGGAGCTCAGTGAGGAGTGACGCTCAGTGTGGAGTGATGCTGTGAGGAGTGACACTCAGTGAGAAGTGGAGCTCAGTGAGGACTGACGCTGAGTGAGGAGTGACGCTCAGTGAGGAGTGACGCTCAGTGAGGAGTGACGCTCAGTGAGGAGTGACGCTCAGTGAGGAGTGGAGCTCAGTGAGGAGTGACACTCGGTGAGGAGTGGAGCTCAGTGAGGAGTGGAGCTCAGTGAGGTGTGACGCTCAGTGAGGAGTTACGCTCAGTGAGGAGAGATGCTCAGTGAGGAGTGACGCTCAGTGAGGAGTGAGGCTCAGTGAGGAGTGATGATCAGTGAGGAGTGATGCTCAGTGAGGAGAGAGGCTCAGTGAGGAGTGATGCTCAGTGAGGAGTGACGATCAGTGAGGAGAGAGGCTCAGTGAGGAGTGGAGCTCAGTGAGGAGTGGAGCTCAGTGAGGAGTGACGCTCAGTGCGGAGTGATGCTCAGTGAGGAAAGAGGCTCAGTGAGGAGTGGAGCTCAGTGAGGAGTGGAGCTCAGTGAGCAGTGACGCTCAGTGAGGACTGACGCTCAGTGCGGAGTGACGCTCAGTGAGGAGTGACGCTCAGTGAGGAGTGACGCTCAGTGAGGAGTGACGCTCAGTGAGGAGTGGAGCTCAGTGAGGAGTGGAGCTCAGTGAGGAGAGACGCTCAGTGAGGAGTGGAGCTCAGTGAGGAGTGACGCTCAGTGTGGAGTGACGCTGTGAGGAGTGACGCTCAGTGAGGAGTGGAGCTCAGTGAGGAGTGATGCTGTGAGGAGTGACACTCAGTGAGGAGTGGAGCTCAGTGAGGACTGACGCTGAGTGAGGAGTGACGCTCAGTGAGGAGTGACGCTCAGTGAGGAGTGACGCTCAGTGAGGAGTGACGCTCAGTGAGGAGTGGAGCTCAGTGAGGAGAGACGCTCAGTCAAGAGTGACGCTCAGTGAGGAGTGAAGCCCAGTGAGGAGTGACGCTCAGTGAGGAGTGACGCTCAGTGTGGAGTGACGCTGTGAGGAGTGACGCTCAGTGAGGAGTGGAGCTCAGTGAGGACTGACGCTGTGAGGAGTGACGCTCAGTTAGGCGTGGAGCTCAGTGAGGACTGACGCTGAGTGAGGAGTGACGTTCAGTGAGGAGTGATGCTCAGTGAGGAGTGACGCTCAGTGAGGAGTGACGCTCAGTGAGGAGTGGAGCTCAGTGAGGAGTGGAGCTCAGTGAGGAGTGACGCTCAGTGAGGAGTGAAGCTCAGTGAGGAGTGACGCTCAGTGAGGAGTGAGGCTCAGTGAGGAGTAATGCTCAGTGAAGAGTGCTGCTCAGTGAGGAGAGAGGCTCAGTGAGGAGTGATGCTCAGAGAGGAGTGACGCTCAGTGAGGAGAGAGGCTCAGTGAGGAGTGGAGCTCAGTGAGGAGTGGAGCTCAGTGAGGAGTGACGCTCAGTGCGGAGTGATGCTCAGTGAGGAGAGAGGCTCAGTGAGGAGTGGAGCTCAGTGAGGAGTGGAGCTCTGTGAGGAGTGGAGCTCAGTGTGGAGTGACGCTCAGTGAGCAGTGACGCTCAGTGCGGAGTGACGCTCAGTGAGGATGGAGCTCAGTGAGGAGTGACGCTCAGTAAGGAGTGGAGCTCAGTGAGGAGTGGAGCTCAGTGAGGAGTGACGCTGAGTGAGGAGTGACGCTCAGTGAGGAGTGACGCTCAGTGAGGAGTGAAGCTCAGTGAGGAGTGACGCTAGGTGAGGAGTGATGCTCAGTGAGGAGTGAAGCTCAGTGAGGAGTGGAGCTCAGTGAGGAGTGACGCTCAGTGAGGAGTGAAGCTCAGTGAGGAGTGGAGCTCAGTGAGGAATGACGCTCGGTGAGGAGTGGAGCTCAGTGAGGAGTGATGCTCAGTGAGGAGAGATGCTCAGTGAGGAGTGACGCTCAGTGAGGAGTGAGGCTCAGTGAGGAGTGATGCTCAGTGAGGAGTGATGCTCAGTGAGGAGAGAGGCTCAGTGAGGAGTGATGCTCAGTGAGGAGTGACGATCAGTGAGGAGAGAGACTCAGTGAGGAGTGGAGCTCAGTGAGGAGTGGAGCTCAGTGAGGAGTGACGCTCAGTGTGGAGTGATGCTCAGTGAGGAAAGCGGCTCAGTGAGGAGTGGAGCTCAGTGAGGAGTGGAGCTCAGTGAGGAGTGACGCTCAGTGAGGACTGACGCTCAGTGCGGAGTGACGCTCAGTGAGGAGTGACGCTCAGTGAGGATTGACGCTCAGTTGGGAGTGACGCTCAGTGAGGAGTGACACTCAGTGAGGAGTGACGCTCAGTGAGGAGTGGAGCTCAGTGAGGAGTGGAGCTCAGTGAGGAGAGACGCTCAGTGAGGTTTGGAGCTCAGTGAGGAGTGACGCTCAGTGTGGAGTGACGCTGTGAGGAGTGACGCTCAGTGAGGAGTGGAGCTCAGTGAGCAGTGACGCTGTGAGGAGTGACACTCAGTGAGGAGTGGAGCTCAGTGAGGACTGACGCTGAGTGAGGAGTGTTGCTCAGTGAGGAGTGACGCTCAGTGAGGAGTGACGCTCAGTGAGGAGTGGAGCTCAGTGAGGAGAGACGCTCAGTGAAGAGTGACGCTCAGTGAGGAGTGAAGCTCAGTGAGGAGTGACGCTCAGTGAGGAGTGACGCTCAGTGTGGAGTGACGCTGTGAGGAGTGACGCTCAGTGAGGAGTGGAGCTCAGTGAGGAGTGACGCTGTGAGGAGTGACGCTCAGTTAGGCGTGGAGCTCAGTGAGGACTGACGCTGAGTGAGGAGTGACGTTCAGTGAGGAGTGATGCTCAGTGAGGAGTGGCGCTCAGTGAGGAGTGACGCTCAGTGAGGAGTGGAGCTCAGTGAGGAGTGGAGCTCATGAGGAGTGACGCTCAGTGAGGAGTCAAGCTCAGTGAGGAGTGACGCTCAGTGAGGAGTGGAGCTCAGTGAGGAGTGACGCTCAGTGAGGAGTGGAGCTCAGTGAGGAGTGACGCTCAGTGAGGAGTGACACTCAGTGAGGAGTGAGGCTCAGTGAGGAGTGATGCTCAGTGAGGATTGATGCTCAGTGAGGAGAGAGGCTCAGTGAGGAGTGATGCTCAGTGAGGAGTGACGATCAGTGAGGAGAGAGGCTCAGTGAGGAGTGGAGCTCAGTGAGGAGTGGAGCTCAGTGAGGAGTGACGCTCAGAGCGGAGTGATGCTCAGTGAGGAAAGAGGCTCAGTGAGGAGTGGAGCTCAGTGAGGAGTGGAGCTCAGTGAGGACTGACGCTCAGTGAGGACTGACGCTCAGTGCGGAGTGACGCTCAGTGAGGAGTGACGCTCAGTGAGGAGTGACGCTCAGTGAGGAGTGACGCTCAGTGAGGAGTGACGCTCAGTGAGGAGTGGAGCTCAGTGAGGAGTGGAGCTCAGTGAGGAGAGACGCTCAGTGAGGAGTGGAGCTCAGTGTGGAGTGACGCTGTGAGGAGTGACGCTCAGTGAGGAGTGGAGCTCAGTGAGGAGTCACGCTCAGTGTGGAGTGACGCTGTGAGGAGTGACGCTCAGTGAGGAGTGGAGCTCAGTGAGGAGTGACACTCAGTGTGGAGTGATGCTGTGAGGAGTGACACTCAGTGAGGAGTGGAGCTCAGTGAGGACTGACGCTGAGTGAGGAGTGACGCTCAGTGAGGAGTGACGCTCAGTGAGGAGTGACGCTCAGTGAGGAGTGACGCTCAGTGAGGAGTGGAGCTCAGTGAGGAGAGACGCTCAGTGAAGAGTGACGCTCAGTGAGGAGTGAAGCCCAGTGAGGAGTGACGCTCAGTGAGGAGTGACGCTCAGTGTGGAGTGACGCTGTGAGGTGTTACGCTCAGTGAGGAGTGGAGCTCAGTGAGGAGTGACGCGGTGAGGAGTGACGCTCAGTTAGGCGTGGAGCTCAGTGAGGACTGACGCTGAGTGAGGAGTGACGTTCAGTGAGGAGTGATGCTCAGTGAGGAGTGACGCTCAGTGAGGAGTGACGCTCAGTGAGGAGTGGAGCTCAGTGAGGAGTGGAGCTCAGTGAGGAGTGACGCTCAGTGAGGAGTGAAGCTCAGTGAGGAGTGACGCTCAGTGAGGAGTGAGGCTCAGTGAGGAGTAATGCTCAGTGAAGAGTGATGCTCAGTGAGGAGAGAGGCTCAGTGAGGAGTGATGCTCAGAGAGGAGTGACGCTCAGTGAGGAGAGAGGCTCAGTGAGGAGTGGAGCTCAGTGAGGAGTGGAGCTCTGTGAGGAGTGGAGCTCAGTGAGGAGTGACGCTCAGTGAGCAGTGACGCTCAGTGCGGAGTGACGCTCAGTGAGGATGGAGCTCAGTGAGGAGTGACGCTCAGTGAGGAGTGGAGCTCAGTGAGGAGTGGAGCTTAGTGAGGAGTGACGCTGAGTGAGGAGTGACGCTCAGTGAGGAGTGATGCTCAGTGAGCAGTGAAGCTCAGTGAGGAGTGACGCTAGGTGAGGAGTGACGCTCAGTGAGGAGTGAAGCTCAGTGAGGAGTGGAGCTCAGTGAGGAGTGACGCTCAGTGAGGAGTGAAGCTCAGTGAGGAGTGGAGCTCAGTGAGGAGTGACACTCGGTGAGGAGTGGAGCTCAGTGAGGAGTGGAGCTCAGTGAGGTGTGACGCTCAGTGAGGAGTGACGCTCATTGAGGAGAGATGCTCAGTGAGGAGTGACGCTCAGTGAGGAGTGAGGCTCAGTGAGGAGTGATGCTCAGTGAGGAGTGATGCTCAGTGAGGAGAGAGGCTCAGTGAGGAGTGATGCTCAGTGAGGAGTGACGATCAGTGAGGAGAGAGGCTCAGTGAGGAGTGGAGCTCAGTGAGGAGTGGAGCTCAGTGAGGAGTGACGCTCAGTGCGGAGTGATGCTCAGTGAGGAAAGAGGCTCAGTGAGGAGTGGAGCTCAGTGAGGAGTGGAGCTCAGTGAGGAGTGACGCTCAGTGAGGACTGACGCTCAGTGCGGAGTGACGCTCAGTGAGGAGTGACGCTCAGTGAGGAGTGACGCTCAGTGAGGAGTGACGCTCAGTGAGGAGTGGAGCTCAGTGAGGAGTGGAGCTCAGTGAGGAGAGACGCTCAGTGAGGAGTGGAGCTCAGTGAGGAGTGACGCTCAGTGTGGAGTGACGCTGTGAGGAGTGACGCTCAGTGAGGAGTGGAGCTCAGTGAGGAGTGATGCTGTGAGGAGTGACACTCAGTGAGGAGTGGAGCTCAGTGAGGACTGACGCTGAGTGAGGAGTGACGCTCAGTGAGGAGTGACGCTCAGTGAGGAGTGACGCTCAGTGAGGAGTGACGCTCAGTGAGGAGTGGAGCTCAGTGAGGAGAGACGCTCAGTGAAGAGTGACGCTCAGTGAGGGGTGAAGCCCAGTGAGGAGTGACGCTCAGTGAGGAGTGACGCTCAGTGTGGAGTGACGCTGTGAGGAGTGACGCTCAGTGAGGAGTGGAGCTCAGTGAGGAGTGACGCTGTGAGGAGTGACGCTCAGTTAGGCGTGGAGCTCAGTGAGGACTGACGCTGAGTGAGGAGTGACGTTCAGTGAGGAGTGGAGCTCAGTGAGGAGTGGAGCTCAGTGAGGAGTGACGCTCAGTGAGGAGTGAAGCTCAGTGAGGAGTGAGGCTCAGTGAGGAGTAATGCTCAGTGAAGAGTGATGCTCAGTGAGGAGAGAGGCTCAGTGAGGAGTGATGCTCAGAGAGGAGTGACGCTCAGTGAGGAGAGAGGCTCAGTGAGGAGTGGAGCTCAGTGAGGAGTGGAGCTCAGTGAGGAGTGACGCTCAGTGCGGAGTGATGCTCAGTGAGGAGAGAGGCTCAGTGAGGAGTGGAGCTCAGTGAGGAGTGGAGCTCTGTGAGGAGTGGAGCTCAGTGTGGAGTGACGCTCAGTGAGCAGTGACGCTCAGTGCGGAGTGACGCTCAGTGAGGATGGAGCTCAGTGAGGAGTGACGCTCAGTAAGGAGTGGAGCTCGGTGAGGAGTGGAGCTCAGTGAGGAGTAACGCTGAGTGAGGAGTGACGCCCAGTGAGGAGTGACGCTCAGTGAGGTGTGAAGCTCAGTGAGGAGTGACGCTAGGTGAGGAGTGACGCTCAGTGAGGAGTGAAGCTCAGTGAGGAGTGGAGCTCAGTGAGGAGTGACGCTCAGTGAGGAGTGAAGCTCAGTGAGGAGTGGAGCTCAGTGAGGAATGACGCTCGGTGAGGAGTGGAGCTCAGTGAGGAGTGGAGCTCAGTGAGGTGTGACGCTCAGTGAGGAGTGACGCTCAGTGAGGAGAGATGCTCAGTGAGGAGTGACGCTCAGTGAGGAGTGAGGCTCAGTGAGGAGTGAGGCTCAGTGAGGAGTGATGCTCAGTGAGGAGTGACGATCAGTGAGGAGAGAGGCTCAGTGAGGAGTGGAGCTCAGTGAGGAGTGGAGCTCAGTGAGGAGTGACGCTCAGTGTGGAGTGATGCTCAGTGAGGAAAGAGGCTCAGTGAGGAGTGGAGCTCAGTGAGGAGTGGAGCTCAGTGAGGAGTGACGCTCAGTGAGGACTGACGCTCAGTGCGGAGTGACGCTCAGTGAGGAGTGACGCTCAGTGAGGAGTGACGCTCAGTTAGGAGTGACGCTCAGTGAGGAGTGACACTCAGTGAGGAGTGACGCTCAGTGAGGAGTGGAGCTCAGTGAGGAGTGGAGCTCAGTGAGGAGAGACGCTCAGTGAGGAGTGGAGCTCAGTGAGGAGTGACGCTCAGTGTGGAGTGACGCTGTGAGGAGTGACGCTCAGTGAGGAGTGGAGCTCAGTGAGGAGTGACGCTGTGAGGAGTGACACTCAGTGAGGAGTGGAGCTCAGTGAGGACTGACGCTGAGTGAGGAGTGACGCTCAGTGAGGAGTGACGCTCAGTGAGGAGTGGAGCTCAGTGAGGACTGACGCTGAGTGAGGAGTGACGCTCAGTGAGGAGTGACGCTCAGTGAGGAGTGACGCTCAGTGAGGAGTGGAGCTCAGTGAGGAGAGACGCTCAGTGAAGAGTGATGCTCAGTGAGGAGTGAAGCCCAGTGAGGAGTGACGCTCAGTGAGGAGTGACGCTCAGTGTGGAGTGACGCTGTGAGTAGTGACGCTCAGTGAGGAATGGAGCTCAGTGAGGAGTGACGCTGTGAGGAGTGACGCTCAGTTAGGCGTGGAGCTCAGTGAGGACTGACGCTGAGTGAGGAGTGACGTTCAGTGAGGAGTGGAGCTCAGTGAGGAGTGGAGCTCAGTGAGGAGTGACGCTCAGTGAGGAGTGAAGCTCAGTGAGGAGTGACGCTCAGTGAGGAGTGAGGCTCAGTGAGGAGTAATGCTCAGTGAAGAGTGATGCTCAGTGAGGAGAGAGGCTCAGTGAGGAGTGATGCTCAGAGAGGAGTGACGCTCAGTGAGGAGAGAGGCTCAGTAAGGAGTGGAGATCAGTGAGGAGTGGAGCTCAGTGAGGAGTGACGCTGAGTGAGGAGTGACGCTCAGTGAGGAGTGACGCTCAGTGAGGAGTGAAGCTCAGTGAGGAGTGACGCTAGGTGAGGAGTGACGCTCAGTGAGGAATGAAGCTCAGTGAGGAGTGGAGCTCAGTGAGGAGTGACGCTCAGTGAGGAGTGAAGCTCAGTGACGAGTGGAGCTCAGTGAGGAATGACGCTCGGTGAGGAGTGGAGCTCAGTGAGGAGTGGAGCTCAGTGAGGTGTGACGCTCAGTGAGTAGTGACGCTCAGTGAGGAGAGATGCTCAGTGAGGAGTGACGCTCAGTGAGGAGTGAGGCTCAGTGAGGAGTGATGCTCAGTGAGGAGTGATGCTCAGTGAGGTGTGACGATCAGTGAGGAGAGAGGCTCAGTGAGGAGTGGAGCTCAGTGAGGAGTGGAGCTCAGTGAGGAGTGACGCTCAGTGTGGAGTGATGCTCAGTGAGGAAAGAGGCTCAGTGAGGAGTGGAGCTCAGTGAGGAGTGGAGCTCAGTGAGGAGTGACGCTCAGTGAGGACTGACGCTCAGTGCGGAGTGACGCTCAGTGAGGAGTGACGCTGTGAGGAGTGACACTCAGTGAGGAGTGGAGCTCAGTGAGGACTGACGCTGAGTGAGGAGTGACGCTCAGTGAGGAGTGACGCTCAGTGAGGAGTGACGCTCAGTGAGGAGTGGCGCTCAGTGAGGAGTGGAGCTCAGTGAGGAGAGACGCTCAGTGAAGAGTGACGCTCAGTGAGGAGTGAAGCTCAGTGAGGAGTGACACTCAGTGAGGAGTGACGCTCAGTGTGGAGTGACGCTGTGAGGAGTGACGCTCAGTGAGGAGTGGAGCTCAGTGAGGAGTGACGCTGTGAGGAGTGACGCTCAGTTAGGCGTGGAGCTCAGTGAGGACTGACGCTGAGTGAGGAGTGACGTTCAGTGAGGAGTGATGCTCAGTGAGGAGTGACGCTCAGTGAGGAGTGACGCTCAGTGAGGAGTGACGCTCAGTGTTGAGTGAGGCTCAGTGAGAAGTGACGCTGAGTGAGGAGTTGACTCTCAGTGAGGAGTGACGCTCAGTGAGGAGTGACACACAGTGAGGAGTGACGTTCAGTGAGGAGTGATGCTCAGTGAGGAGTGACTCTCAGTGAGGAGTGACGCTCAGTGAGGAGTGATGCTCAGTGAGGAGTGACGCTCAGTGAGGAGTGACGCTCAGTGTGGAGTGGAGCTCAGTGTGGAGTGGAGCTCGGTGAGGAGTGGAGCTCAGTGATGAGTGACGCTGTGAGGAGTGACACTCAGTGAGGAGTGGAGCTCAGTGAGGACTGACGCTGAGTGAGGAGTGATGCTCAGTGAGGAGTGACGCTCATTGAGGAGTGACGCTCAGTGAGGAGTGACGCTCGGTGAGGAGTGGAGCTCAGTGAGGAGAGACGCTCAGTGAAGAGTGACGCTCAGTGAGGAGTGACGCTCAGTGAGGAGTGACGCTCAGTGTGGAGTGGAGCTCAGTGAGGAGTGACGCTCAGTGAGGAGTGACGCTCAGTGAGGAGTGACGCTCAGTGAGGAGTGGAGCTCAGTGAGGAGTGACGCTCAGTGTGGAGTGACGCTGTGAGGAGTGACGCTCAGTGTGGAGTGGAGCTCAGTGAGGAGTGACGCTGTGAGGAGTGACGCTCAGTTAGGCGTGGAGCTCAGTGAGGACTGACGCTGAGTGAGGAGTGACGTTCAGTGAGGAGTGATGCTCAGTGCGGAGTGACGCTCAGTGAGGAGTGACGCTCAGTGAGGAGTGACGCTAGGTGAGGAGTGACGCTCAGTGAGGAGTGAAGCTCAGTGAGGAGTGGAGCTCAGTGAGGAGTGACGCTCAGTGAGGAGTGAAGCTCAGTGAGGAGTGGAGCTCAGTGAGGAGTGGAGCTCAGTGAGTTGTGACGCTCAGTGAGGAGTGACGCTCAGTGAGGAGAGAGGCTCAGTGAGTAGTGACGCTCAGTGAGGAGTGACGCTCAGTGTGGAGTGACGTTCAGTGAGGATGGAGCTCAGTGAGGAGTGACGCTCAGTGAGGAGTGAGGCTCAGTGAGGAGTAATGCTCAGTGAAGAGTGATGCTCAGTGAGGAGAGAGGCTCAGTGAGGAGTGATGCTCAGAGAGGAGTGACGCTCAGTGAGGAGAGAGGCTCAGTAAGGAGTGGAGATCAGTGAGGAGTGGAGCTCAGTGAGGAGTGATGCTGAGTGAGGAGTGACGCTCAGTGAGGAGTGACGCTCAGTGAGGAGTGAAGCTCAGTGAGGAGTGACGCTAGGTGAGGAGTGATGCTCAGTGAGGAATGAAGCTCAGTGAGGAGTGGAGCTCAGTGAGGAGTGACGCTCAGTGAGGAGTGAAGCTCAGTGACGAGTGGAGCTCAGTGAGGAATGACGCTCGGTGAGGAGTGGAGCTCAGTGAGGAGTGGAGCTCAGTGAGGTGTGACGCTCAGTGAGTAGTGACGCTCAGTGAGGAGAGATGCTCAGTGAGGAGTGACGCTCAGTGAGGAGTGAGGCTCAGTGAGGAGTGATGCTCAGTGAGGAGTGATGCTCAGTGAGGTGTGACGATCAGTGAGGAGAGAGGCTCAGTGAGGAGTGGAGCTCAGTGAGGAGTGGAGCTCAGTGAGGAGTGACGCTCAGTGTGGAGTGATGCTCAGTGAGGAAAGAGGCTCAGTGAGGAGTGGAGCTCAGTGAGGAGTGGAGCTCAGTGAGGAGTGACGCTCAGTGAGGACTGACGCTCAGTGCGGAGTGACGCTCAGTGAGGAGTGACGCTGTGAGGAGTGACACTCAGTGAGGAGTGGAGCTCAGTGAGGACTGACGCTGAGTGAGGAGTGACGCTCAGTGAGGAGTGACGCTCAGTGAGGAGTGACGCTCAGTGAGGAGTGGCGCTCAGTGAGGAGTGGAGCTCAGTGAGGAGAGACGCTCAGTGAAGAGTGACGCTCAGTGAGGAGTGAAGCTCAGTGAGGAGTGACACTCAGTGAGGAGTGACGCTCAGTGTGGAGTGACGCTGTGAGGAGTGACGCTCAGTGAGGAGTGGAGCTCAGTGAGGAGTGACGCTGTGAGGAGTGACGCTCAGTTAGGCGTGGAGCTCAGTGAGGACTGACGCTGAGTGAGGAGTGACGTTCAGTGAGGAGTGATGCTCAGTGAGGAGTGACGCTCAGTGAGGAGTGACGCTCAGTGAGGAGTGACGCTCAGTGTTGAGTGAGGCTCAGTGAGAAGTGACGCTGAGTGAGGAGTTGACTCTCAGTGAGGAGTGACGCTCAGTGAGGAGTGACACACAGTGAGGAGTGACGTTCAGTGAGGAGTGATGCTCAGTGAGGAGTGACTCTCAGTGAGGAGTGACGCTCAGTGAGGACTGACGCTCAGTGCGGAGTGACGCTCAGTGAGGAGTGACGCTCAGTGAGGATTGACGCTCAGTTGGGAGTGACGCTCAGTGAGGAGTGACACTCAGTGAGGAGTGACGCTCAGTGAGGAGTGGAGCTCAGTGAGGAGTGGAGCTCAGTGAGGAGAGACGCTCAGTGAGGTTTGGAGCTCAGTGAGGAGTGACGCTCAGTGTGGAGTGACGCTGTGAGGAGTGACGCTCAGTGAGGAGTGGAGCTCAGTGAGCAGTGACGCTGTGAGGAGTGACACTCAGTGAGGAGTGGAGCTCAGTGAGGACTGACGCTGAGTGAGGAGTGTTGCTCAGTGAGGAGTGACGCTCAGTGAGGAGTGACGCTCAGTGAGGAGTGGAGCTCAGTGAGGAGAGACGCTCAGTGAAGAGTGACGCTCAGTGAGGAGTGAAGCTCAGTGAGGAGTGACGCTCAGTGAGGAGTGACGCTCAGTGTGGAGTGACGCTGTGAGGAGTGACGCTCAGTGAGGAGTGGAGCTCAGTGAGGAGTGACGCTGTGAGGAGTGACGCTCAGTTAGGCGTGGAGCTCAGTGAGGACTGACGCTGAGTGAGGAGTGACGTTCAGTGAGGAGTGATGCTCAGTGAGGAGTGGCGCTCAGTGAGGAGTGACGCTCAGTGAGGAGTGGAGCTCAGTGAGGAGTGGAGCTCATGAGGAGTGACGCTCAGTGAGGAGTCAAGCTCAGTGAGGAGTGACGCTCAGTGAGGAGTGGAGCTCAGTGAGGAGTGACGCTCAGTGAGGAGTGGAGCTCAGTGAGGAGTGACGCTCAGTGAGGAGTGACACTCAGTGAGGAGTGAGGCTCAGTGAGGAGTGATGCTCAGTGAGGATTGATGCTCAGTGAGGAGAGAGGCTCAGTGAGGAGTGATGCTCAGTGAGGAGTGACGATCAGTGAGGAGAGAGGCTCAGTGAGGAGTGGAGCTCAGTGAGGAGTGGAGCTCAGTGAGGAGTGACGCTCAGAGCGGAGTGATGCTCAGTGAGGAAAGAGGCTCAGTGAGGAGTGGAGCTCAGTGAGGAGTGGAGCTCAGTGAGGACTGACGCTCAGTGAGGACTGACGCTCAGTGCGGAGTGACGCTCAGTGAGGAGTGACGCTCAGTGAGGAGTGACGCTCAGTGAGGAGTGACGCTCAGTGAGGAGTGACGCTCAGTGAGGAGTGGAGCTCAGTGAGGAGTGGAGCTCAGTGAGGAGAGACGCTCAGTGAGGAGTGGAGCTCAGTGTGGAGTGACGCTGTGAGGAGTGACGCTCAGTGAGGAGTGGAGCTCAGTGAGGAGTCACGCTCAGTGTGGAGTGACGCTGTGAGGAGTGACGCTCAGTGAGGAGTGGAGCTCAGTGAGGAGTGACACTCAGTGTGGAGTGATGCTGTGAGGAGTGACACTCAGTGAGGAGTGGAGCTCAGTGAGGACTGACGCTGAGTGAGGAGTGACGCTCAGTGAGGAGTGACGCTCAGTGAGGAGTGACGCTCAGTGAGGAGTGACGCTCAGTGAGGAGTGGAGCTCAGTGAGGAGAGACGCTCAGTGAAGAGTGACGCTCAGTGAGGAGTGAAGCCCAGTGAGGAGTGACGCTCAGTGAGGAGTGACGCTCAGTGTGGAGTGACGCTGTGAGGTGTTACGCTCAGTGAGGAGTGGAGCTCAGTGAGGAGTGACGCGGTGAGGAGTGACGCTCAGTTAGGCGTGGAGCTCAGTGAGGACTGACGCTGAGTGAGGAGTGACGTTCAGTGAGGAGTGATGCTCAGTGAGGAGTGACGCTCAGTGAGGAGTGACGCTCAGTGAGGAGTGGAGCTCAGTGAGGAGTGGAGCTCAGTGAGGAGTGACGCTCAGTGAGGAGTGAAGCTCAGTGAGGAGTGACGCTCAGTGAGGAGTGAGGCTCAGTGAGGAGTAATGCTCAGTGAAGAGTGATGCTCAGTGAGGAGAGAGGCTCAGTGAGGAGTGATGCTCAGAGAGGAGTGACGCTCAGTGAGGAGAGAGGCTCAGTGAGGAGTGGAGCTCAGTGAGGAGTGGAGCTCTGTGAGGAGTGGAGCTCAGTGAGGAGTGACGCTCAGTGAGCAGTGACGCTCAGTGCGGAGTGACGCTCAGTGAGGATGGAGCTCAGTGAGGAGTGACGCTCAGTGAGGAGTGGAGCTCAGTGAGGAGTGGAGCTTAGTGAGGAGTGACGCTGAGTGAGGAGTGACGCTCAGTGAGGAGTGATGCTCAGTGAGCAGTGAAGCTCAGTGAGGAGTGACGCTAGGTGAGGAGTGACGCTCAGTGAGGAGTGAAGCTCAGTGAGGAGTGGAGCTCAGTGAGGAGTGACGCTCAGTGAGGAGTGAAGCTCAGTGAGGAGTGGAGCTCAGTGAGGAGTGACACTCGGTGAGGAGTGGAGCTCAGTGAGGAGTGGAGCTCAGTGAGGTGTGACGCTCAGTGAGGAGTGACGCTCATTGAGGAGAGATGCTCAGTGAGGAGTGACGCTCAGTGAGGAGTGAGGCTCAGTGAGGAGTGATGCTCAGTGAGGAGTGATGCTCAGTGAGGAGAGAGGCTCAGTGAGGAGTGATGCTCAGTGAGGAGTGACGATCAGTGAGGAGAGAGGCTCAGTGAGGAGTGGAGCTCAGTGAGGAGTGGAGCTCAGTGAGGAGTGACGCTCAGTGCGGAGTGATGCTCAGTGAGGAAAGAGGCTCAGTGAGGAGTGGAGCTCAGTGAGGAGTGGAGCTCAGTGAGGAGTGACGCTCAGTGAGGACTGACGCTCAGTGCGGAGTGACGCTCAGTGAGGAGTGACGCTCAGTGAGGAGTGACGCTCAGTGAGGAGTGACGCTCAGTGAGGAGTGGAGCTCAGTGAGGAGTGGAGCTCAGTGAGGAGAGACGCTCAGTGAGGAGTGGAGCTCAGTGAGGAGTGACGCTCAGTGTGGAGTGACGCTGTGAGGAGTGACGCTCAGTGAGGAGTGGAGCTCAGTGAGGAGTGATGCTGTGAGGAGTGACACTCAGTGAGGAGTGGAGCTCAGTGAGGACTGACGCTGAGTGAGGAGTGACGCTCAGTGAGGAGTGACGCTCAGTGAGGAGTGACGCTCAGTGAGGAGTGACGCTCAGTGAGGAGTGGAGCTCAGTGAGGAGAGACGCTCAGTGAAGAGTGACGCTCAGTGAGGGGTGAAGCCCAGTGAGGAGTGACGCTCAGTGAGGAGTGACGCTCAGTGTGGAGTGACGCTGTGAGGAGTGACGCTCAGTGAGGAGTGGAGCTCAGTGAGGAGTGACGCTGTGAGGAGTGACGCTCAGTTAGGCGTGGAGCTCAGTGAGGACTGACGCTGAGTGAGGAGTGACGTTCAGTGAGGAGTGGAGCTCAGTGAGGAGTGGAGCTCAGTGAGGAGTGACGCTCAGTGAGGAGTGAAGCTCAGTGAGGAGTGAGGCTCAGTGAGGAGTAATGCTCAGTGAAGAGTGATGCTCAGTGAGGAGAGAGGCTCAGTGAGGAGTGATGCTCAGAGAGGAGTGACGCTCAGTGAGGAGAGAGGCTCAGTGAGGAGTGGAGCTCAGTGAGGAGTGGAGCTCAGTGAGGAGTGACGCTCAGTGCGGAGTGATGCTCAGTGAGGAGAGAGGCTCAGTGAGGAGTGGAGCTCAGTGAGGAGTGGAGCTCTGTGAGGAGTGGAGCTCAGTGTGGAGTGACGCTCAGTGAGCAGTGACGCTCAGTGCGGAGTGACGCTCAGTGAGGATGGAGCTCAGTGAGGAGTGACGCTCAGTAAGGAGTGGAGCTCGGTGAGGAGTGGAGCTCAGTGAGGAGTAACGCTGAGTGAGGAGTGACGCCCAGTGAGGAGTGACGCTCAGTGAGGAGTGAAGCTCAGTGAGGAGTGACGCTAGGTGAGGAGTGACGCTCAGTGAGGAGTGAAGCTCAGTGAGGAGTGGAGCTCAGTGAGGAGTGACGCTCAGTGAGGAGTGAAGCTCAGTGAGGAGTGGAGCTCAGTGAGGAATGACGCTCGGTGAGGAGTGGAGCTCAGTGAGGAGTGGAGCTCAGTGAGGTGTGACGCTCAGTGAGGAGTGACGCTCAGTGAGGAGAGATGCTCAGTGAGGAGTGAGGCTCAGTGAGGAGTGATGCTCAGTGAGGAGTGACGATCAGTGAGGAGAGAGGCTCAGTGAGGAGTGGAGCTCAGTGAGGAGTGGAGCTCAGTGAGGAGTGACGCTCAGTGTGGAGTGATGCTCAGTGAGGAAAGAGGCTCAGTGAGGAGTGGAGCTCAGTGAGGAGTGGAGCTCAGTGAGGAGTGACGCTCAGTGAGGACTGACGCTCAGTGCGGAGTGACGCTCAGTGAGGAGTGACGCTCAGTGAGGAGTGACGCTCAGTTAGGAGTGACGCTCAGTGAGGAGTGACACTCAGTGAGGAGTGACGCTCAGTGAGGAGTGGAGCTCAGTGAGGAGTGGAGCTCAGTGAGGAGAGACGCTCAGTGAGGAGTGGAGCTCAGTGAGGAGTGACGCTCAGTGTGGAGTGACGCTGTGAGGAGTGACGCTCAGTGAGGAGTGGAGCTCAGTGAGGAGTGACGCTGTGAGGAGTGACACTCAGTGAGGAGTGGAGCTCAGTGAGGACTGACGCTGAGTGAGGAGTGACGCTCAGTGAGGAGTGACGCTCAGTGAGGAGTGGAGCTCAGTGAGGACTGACGCTGAGTGAGGAGTGACGCTCAGTGAGGAGTGACGCTCAGTGAGGAGTGACGCTCAGTGAGGAGTGGAGCTCAGTGAGGAGAGACGCTCAGTGAAGAGTGATGCTCAGTGAGGAGTGAAGCCCAGTGAGGAGTGACGCTCAGTGAGGAGTGACGCTCAGTGTGGAGTGACGCTGTGAGTAGTGACGCTCAGTGAGGAATGGAGCTCAGTGAGGAGTGACGCTGTGAGGAGTGACGCTCAGTTAGGCGTGGAGCTCAGTGAGGACTGACGCTGAGTGAGGAGTGACGTTCAGTGAGGAGTGGAGCTCAGTGAGGAGTGGAGCTCAGTGAGGAGTGACGCTCAGTGAGGAGTGAAGCTCAGTGAGGAGTGACGCTCAGTGAGGAGTGAGGCTCAGTGAGGAGTAATGCTCAGTGAAGAGTGATGCTCAGTGAGGAGAGAGGCTCAGTGAGGAGTGATGCTCAGAGAGGAGTGACGCTCAGTGAGGAGAGAGGCTCAGTAAGGAGTGGAGATCAGTGAGGAGTGGAGCTCAGTGAGGAGTGACGCTGAGTGAGGAGTGACGCTCAGTGAGGAGTGACGCTCAGTGAGGAGTGAAGCTCAGTGAGGAGTGACGCTAGGTGAGGAGTGACGCTCAGTGAGGAATGAAGCTCAGTGAGGAGTGGAGCTCAGTGAGGAGTGACGCTCAGTGAGGAGTGAAGCTCAGTGACGAGTGGAGCTCAGTGAGGAATGACGCTCGGTGAGGAGTGGAGCTCAGTGAGGAGTGGAGCTCAGTGAGGTGTGACGCTCAGTGAGTAGTGACGCTCAGTGAGGAGAGATGCTCAGTGAGGAGTGACGCTCAGTGAGGAGTGAGGCTCAGTGAGGAGTGATGCTCAGTGAGGAGTGATGCTCAGTGAGGTGTGACGATCAGTGAGGAGAGAGGCTCAGTGAGGAGTGGAGCTCAGTGAGGAGTGGAGCTCAGTGAGGAGTGACGCTCAGTGTGGAGTGATGCTCAGTGAGGAAAGAGGCTCAGTGAGGAGTGGAGCTCAGTGAGGAGTGGAGCTCAGTGAGGAGTGACGCTCAGTGAGGACTGACGCTCAGTGCGGAGTGACGCTCAGTGAGGAGTGACGCTGTGAGGAGTGACACTCAGTGAGGAGTGGAGCTCAGTGAGGACTGACGCTGAGTGAGGAGTGACGCTCAGTGAGGAGTGACGCTCAGTGAGGAGTGGAGCTCAGTGAGGAGAGACGCTCAGTGAAGAGTGACGCTCAGTGAGGAGTGAAGCTCAGTGAGGAGTGACACTCAGTGAGGAGTGACGCTCAGTGTGGAGTGACGCTGTGAGGAGTGACGCTCAGTGAGGAGTGGAGCTCAGTGAGGAGTGACGCTGTGAGGAGTGACGCTCAGTTAGGCGTGGAGCTCAGTGAGGACTGACGCTGAGTGAGGAGTGACGTTCAGTGAGGAGTGATGCTCAGTGAGGAGTGACGCTCAGTGAGGAGTGACGCTCAGTGAGGAGTGACGCTCAGTGTTGAGTGAGGCTCAGTGAGAAGTGACGCTGAGTGAGGAGTTGACTCTCAGTGAGGAGTGACGCTCAGTGAGGAGTGACACACAGTGAGGAGTGACGTTCAGTGAGGAGTGATGCTCAGTGAGGAGTGACTCTCAGTGAGGAGTGACGCTCAGTGAGGAGTGATGCTCAGTGAGGAGTGACGCTCAGTGAGGAGTGACGCTCAGTGTGGAGTGGAGCTCAGTGTGGAGTGGAGCTCGGTGAGGAGTGGAGCTCAGTGATGAGTGACGCTGTGAGGAGTGACACTCAGTGAGGAGTGGAGCTCAGTGAGGACTGACGCTGAGTGAGGAGTGATGCTCAGTGAGGAGTGACGCTCATTGAGGAGTGACGCTCAGTGAGGAGTGACGCTCGGCGAGGAGTGGAGCTCAGTGAGGAGAGACGCTCAGTGAAGAGTGACGCTCAGTGAGGAGTGACGCTCAGTGAGGAGTGACGCTCAGTGTGGAGTGGAGCTCAGTGAGGAGTGACGCTCAGTGAGGAGTGACGCTCAGTGAGGAGTGACGCTCAGTGAGGAGTGGAGCTCAGTGAGGAGTGACGCTCAGTGTGGAGTGACGCTGTGAGGAGTGACGCTCAGTGTGGAGTGGAGCTCAGTGAGGAGTGACGCTGTGAGGAGTGACGCTCAGTTAGGCGTGGAGCTCAGTGAGGACTGACGCTGAGTGAGGAGTGACGTTCAGTGAGGAGTGATGCTCAGTGCGGAGTGACGCTCAGTGAGGAGTGACGCTCAGTGAGGAGTGACGCTAGGTGAGGAGTGACGCTCAGTGAGGAGTGAAGCTCAGTGAGGAGTGGAGCTCAGTGAGGAGTGACGCTCAGTGAGGAGTGAAGCTCAGTGAGGAGTGGAGCTCAGTGAGGAGTGGAGCTCAGTGAGTTGTGACGCTCAGTGAGGAGTGACGCTCAGTGAGGAGAGAGGCTCAGTGAGTAGTGACGCTCAGTGAGGAGTGACGCTCAGTGTGGAGTGACGTTCAGTGAGGATGGAGCTCAGTGAGGAGTGACGCTCAGTGAGGAGTGAGGCTCAGTGAGGAGTAATGCTCAGTGAAGAGTGATGCTCAGTGAGGAGAGAGGCTCAGTGAGGAGTGATGCTCAGAGAGGAGTGACGCTCAGTGAGGAGAGAGGCTCAGTAAGGAGTGGAGATCAGTGAGGAGTGGAGCTCAGTGAGGAGTGATGCTGAGTGAGGAGTGACGCTCAGTGAGGAGTGACGCTCAGTGAGGAGTGAAGCTCAGTGAGGAGTGACGCTAGGTGAGGAGTGATGCTCAGTGAGGAATGAAGCTCAGTGAGGAGTGGAGCTCAGTGAGGAGTGACGCTCAGTGAGGAGTGAAGCTCAGTGACGAGTGGAGCTCAGTGAGGAATGACGCTCGGTGAGGAGTGGAGCTCAGTGAGGAGTGGAGCTCAGTGAGGTGTGACGCTCAGTGAGTAGTGACGCTCAGTGAGGAGAGATGCTCAGTGAGGAGTGACGCTCAGTGAGGAGTGAGGCTCAGTGAGGAGTGATGCTCAGTGAGGAGTGATGCTCAGTGAGGTGTGACGATCAGTGAGGAGAGAGGCTCAGTGAGGAGTGGAGCTCAGTGAGGAGTGGAGCTCAGTGAGGAGTGACGCTCAGTGTGGAGTGATGCTCAGTGAGGAAAGAGGCTCAGTGAGGAGTGGAGCTCAGTGAGGAGTGGAGCTCAGTGAGGAGTGACGCTCAGTGAGGACTGACGCTCAGTGCGGAGTGACGCTCAGTGAGGAGTGACGCTGTGAGGAGTGACACTCAGTGAGGAGTGGAGCTCAGTGAGGACTGACGCTGAGTGAGGAGTGACGCTCAGTGAGGAGTGACGCTCAGTGAGGAGTGACGCTCAGTGAGGAGTGGCGCTCAGTGAGGAGTGGAGCTCAGTGAGGAGAGACGCTCAGTGAAGAGTGACGCTCAGTGAGGAGTGAAGCTCAGTGAGGAGTGACACTCAGTGAGGAGTGACGCTCAGTGTGGAGTGACGCTGTGAGGAGTGACGCTCAGTGAGGAGTGGAGCTCAGTGAGGAGTGACGCTGTGAGGAGTGACGCTCAGTTAGGCGTGGAGCTCAGTGAGGACTGACGCTGAGTGAGGAGTGACGTTCAGTGAGGAGTGATGCTCAGTGAGGAGTGACGCTCAGTGAGGAGTGACGCTCAGTGAGGAGTGACGCTCAGTGTTGAGTGAGGCTCAGTGAGAAGTGACGCTGAGTGAGGAGTTGACTCTCAGTGAGGAGTGACGCTCAGTGAGGAGTGACACACAGTGAGGAGTGACGTTCAGTGAGGAGTGATGCTCAGTGAGGAGTGACTCTCAGTGAGGAGTGACGCTCAGTGAGGAGTGATGCTCAGTGAGGAGTGACGCTCAGTGAGGAGTGACGCTCAGTGTGGAGTGGAGCTCAGTGTGGAGTGGAGCTCGGTGAGGAGTGGAGCTCAGTGATGAGTGACGCTGTGAGGAGTGACACTCAGTGAGGAGTGGAGCTCAGTGAGGACTGACGCTGAGTGAGGAGTGATGCTCAGTGAGGAGTGACGCTCATTGAGGAGTGACGCTCAGTGAGGAGTGACGCTCGGTGAGGAGTGGAGCTCAGTGAGGAGAGACGCTCAGTGAAGAGTGACGCTCAGTGAGGAGTGACGCTCAGTGAGGAGTGACGCTCAGTGTGGAGTGGAGCTCAGTGAGGAGTGACGCTCAGTGAGGAGTGACGCTCAGTGAGGAGTGACGCTCAGTGAGGAGTGACGCTCAGTGAGGAGTGGAGCTCAGTGAGGAGTGACGCTCAGTGTGGAGTGACGCTGTGAGGAGTGACGCTCAGTGTGGAGTGGAGCTCAGTGAGGAGTGACGCTGTGAGGAGTGACGCTCAGTTAGGCGTGGAGCTCAGTGAGGACTGACGCTGAGTGAGGAGTGACGTTCAGTGAGGAGTGATGCTCAGTGCGGAGTGACGCTCAGTGAGGAGTGACGCTCAGTGAGGAGTGACACTAGGTGAGGAGTGACGCTCAGTGAGGAGTGAAGCTCAGTGAGGAGTGGAGCTCAGTGAGGAGTGACGCTCAGTGAGGAGTGAAGCTCAGTGAGGAGTGGAGCTCAGTGAGGAGTGGAGCTCAGTGAGTTGTGACGCTCAGTGAGGAGTGACGCTCAGTGAGGAGAGAGGCTCAGTGAGTAGTGACGCTCAGTGAGGAGTGACGCTCAGTGTGGAGTGACGTTCAGTGAGGATGGAGCTCAGTGAGGAGTGACGCTCAGTGAGGAGTGACGCTCAGTGAGGAGTGAAGCTCAGTGAGGAGTGACGCTAGGTGAGGAGTGATGCTCAGTGAGGAGTGAAGCTCAGTGAGGAGTGGAGCTCAGTGAGGAGTGATGCAAAGTGAGGAGTGAAGATCAGTGAGGAGTGGAGCTCAGTGAGGAGTGACGCTCAGTGAGGAGTGGAGCTCAGTGAGGAGTGGAGCTCAGTGAGGAGTGGAGCTCAGTGAGGAGTGACGCTCAGTGAGGAGTGATGCTTAGTGAGGAGTGACGCTCAGTGAGGAGTGAGGCTCAGTGAGGAGTGATGCTCAGTGAGGAGTGATGCTCAGTGAGGAGAGAGGCTCAGTGAGGAGTGGAGCTCAGTGAGGTGTGGAGCTCAGTGAGGAGTGACGCTCAGTGCGGAGTGATGCTCAGTGAGGAGAGAGGCTCAGTGAGGAGTGGCGCTCAGTGAGGAGTGATGCTCAGTGTGGAGTGACGCTGTGAGGAGTGACGCTCAGTGAGGAGTGGAGATCAGTGAGGTGTGATGCTCAGTGAGGAGTGACGCTCAGTGAGGAGAGATGCTCAGTGAGGAGTGACGCTCAGTGAGGAGTGAGGCTCAGTGAGGAGTGAGGCTCAGTGAGGAGTGACGCTCAGTGAGGAGAGAGGCTCAGTGAGGAGTGATGCTCAGTGAGGAGTGACGATCAGTGAGGAGAGAGGCTCAGTGAGGAGTGGAGCTCAGTGAGGAGTGACGCTCAGTGTGGAGTGATGCTCAGTGAGGAAAGAGGCTCAGTGAGGAGTGGAGCTCAGTGAGGAGTGGAGCTCAGTGAGGAGTGACGCTCAGTGAGGACTGACGCTCAGTGCGGAGTGACGCTCAGTGAGGAGTGACGCTCAGTGAGGAGTGACGCTCAGTTAGGAGTGACGCTCAGTGAGGAGTGACACTCAGTGAGGAGTGACGCTCAGTGAGGAGTGGAGCTCAGTGAGGAGTGGAGCTCAGTGAGGAGAGACGCTCAGTGAGGAGTGGAGCTCAGTGAGGAGTGACGCCCAGTGTGGAGTGATGCTGTGAGGAGTGACGCTCAGTGAGGAGTGGAGCTCAGTGAGGAGTGACGCTGTGAGGAGTGACACTCAGTGAGGAGTGGAGCTCAGTGAGGACTGACGCTGAGTGAGGAGTGACGCTCAGTGAGGAGTGACGCTCAGTGAGGAGTGACGCTCAGTGAGGAGTGACGCTCAGTGAGGAGTGGAGCTCAGTGAGGAGAGACGCTCAGTGAAGAGTGACGCTCAGTGAGGAGTGAAGCTCAGTGAGGAGTGACGCTCAGTGAGGAGTGACGCTCAGTGTGGAGTGACGCTGTGAGGAGTGACGCTCAGTGAGGAGTGGAGCTCAGTGAGGAGTGACGCTGTGAGGAGTGACGCTCAGTTAGGCGTGGAGCTCAGTGAGGACTGATGCTGAGTGAGGAGTGACGTTCAGTGAGGAGTGATGCTCAGTGAGGAGTGACGCTCAGTGAGGAGTGACGCTCAGTGAGGAGTGGAGCTCAGTGAGGAGTGGAGCTCATGAGGAGTGACGCTCAGTGAGGAGTCAAGCTCAGTCAGGAGTGACGCTCAGTGAGGAGTGGAGCTCAGTGAGGAGTGACGCTCAGTGAGGAGTGACACTCAGTGAGGAGTGGAGCTCAGTGAGGAGTGACGCTCAGTGAGGAGTGACACTCAGTGAGGAGTGGAGCTCAGTTAGGAGTGACACTCAGTGTGTAGTGACGCTCAGTGAGGAGTGATGCTGAGTGAGGAGTGGAGCTCAGTGAGGAGTGACGCTCAGTGAGGAGTGACACACAGTGAGGAGTGACGCTCAGTGAGGAGTGATGCTCAGTGAGGAGTGACTCTCAGTGAGGAGTGACGCTCAGTGCGGAGTGACGCTCAGTGAGGATGGAGCTCAGTGAGGAGTGATGCTCAGTAAGGAGTGGAGCTCAGTGAGGAGTGGAGCTCAGTGAGGAGTGACGCTGAGTGAGGAGTGACGCTCAGTGAGGAGTGACGCTCAGTGAGGATGAAGCTCAGTGAGGAGTGACGCTAGGTGAGGAGTGACGCTCAGTGAGGAGTGAAGCTCAGTGAGGATTGGAGCTCAGTGAGGAGTGACGCTCAGTGAGGAGTGAAGCTCAGTGAGGAGTGGAGCTCAGTGAGGAATGACGCTCGGTGAGGAGTGGAGCTCAGTGAGGAGTGGAGCTCAGTGAGGTGTGACGCTCAGTGAGGAGTGACGCTCAGTGAGGAGAGATGCTCAGTGAGGAGTGACGCTCAGTGAGGAGTGAGGCTCAGTGAGGAGTGATGCTCAGTGAGGAGTGATGCTCAGTGAGGAGTGACGATCAGTGAGGAGAGAGGCTCAGTGAGGAGTGGAGCTCAGTGAGGAGTGACGCTCAGTGTGGAGTGATGCTCAGTGAGGAAAGAGGCTCAGTGAGGAGTGGAGCTCAGTGAGGAGTGGAGCTCAGTGAGGAGTGACGCTCAGTGAGGACTGACGCTCAGTGCGGAGTGACGCTCAGTGAGGAGTGACGCTCAGTGAGGAGTGACGCTCAGTTAGGAGTGACGCTCAGTGAGGAGTGACACTCAGTGAGGAGTGACGCTCAGTGAGGAGTGGAGCTCAGTGAGGAGTGGAGCTCAGTGAAGAGAGACGCTCAGTGAGGAGTTGAGCTCAGTGAGGAGTGACGCTCAGTGTGGAGTGACGCTGTGAGGAGTGACGCTCAGTGAGGAGTGGAGCTCAGTGAGGAGTGACGCTGTGAGGAGTGACACTCAGTGAGGAGTGGAGCTCAGTGAGGACTGACGCTGAGTGAGGAGTGACGCTCAGTGAGGAGTGACGCTCAGTGAGGAGTGACGCTCAGTGAGGAGTGGAGCTCAGTGAGGAGAGACGCTCAGTGAGGAGTGAGGCTCAGTGAGGAGTGATGCTCAGTGAGGAGTGATGCTCAGTGAGGTGTGACGATCAGTGAGGAGAGAGGCTCAGTGAGGAGTGGAGCTCAGTGAGGAGTGGAGCTCAGTGAGGAGTGACGCTCAGTGTGGAGTGATGCTCAGTGAGGAAAGAGGCTCAGTGAGGAGTGGAGCTCAGTGAGGAGTGGAGCTCAGTGAGGAGTGACGCTCAGTGAGGACTGACGCTCAGTGCGGAGTGACGCTCAGTGAGGAGTGACGCTGTGAGGAGTGACACTCAGTGAGGAGTGGAGCTCAGTGAGGACTGACGCTGAGTGAGGAGTGACGCTCAGTGAGGAGTGACGCTCAGTGAGGAGTGGAGCTCAGTGAGGAGAGACGCTCAGTGAAGAGTGACGCTCAGTGAGGAGTGAAGCTCAGTGAGGAGTGACACTCAGTGAGGAGTGACGCTCAGTGTGGAGTGACGCTGTGAGGAGTGACGCTCAGTGAGGAGTGGAGCTCAGTGAGGAGTGACGCTGTGAGGAGTGACGCTCAGTTAGGCGTGGAGCTCAGTGAGGACTGACGCTGAGTGAGGAGTGACGTTCAGTGAGGAGTGATGCTCAGTGAGGAGTGACGCTCAGTGAGGAGTGACGCTCAGTGAGGAGTGACGCTCAGTGTTGAGTGAGGCTCAGTGAGAAGTGACGCTGAGTGAGGAGTTGACTCTCAGTGAGGAGTGACGCTCAGTGAGGAGTGACACACAGTGAGGAGTGACGTTCAGTGAGGAGTGATGCTCAGTGAGGAGTGACTCTCAGTGAGGAGTGACGCTCAGTGAGGAGTGATGCTCAGTGAGGAGTGACGCTCAGTGAGGAGTGACGCTCAGTGTGGAGTGGAGCTCAGTGTGGAGTGGAGCTCGGTGAGGAGTGGAGCTCAGTGATGAGTGACGCTGTGAGGAGTGACACTCAGTGAGGAGTGGAGCTCAGTGAGGACTGACGCTGAGTGAGGAGTGATGCTCAGTGAGGAGTGACGCTCATTGAGGAGTGACGCTCAGTGAGGAGTGACGCTCGGCGAGGAGTGGAGCTCAGTGAGGAGAGACGCTCAGTGAAGAGTGACGCTCAGTGAGGAGTGACGCTCAGTGAGGAGTGACGCTCAGTGTGGAGTGGAGCTCAGTGAGGAGTGACGCTCAGTGAGGAGTGACGCTCAGTGAGGAGTGACGCTCAGTGAGGAGTGGAGCTCAGTGAGGAGTGACGCTCAGTGTGGAGTGACGCTGTGAGGAGTGACGCTCAGTGTGGAGTGGAGCTCAGTGAGGAGTGACGCTGTGAGGAGTGACGCTCAGTTAGGCGTGGAGCTCAGTGAGGACTGACGCTGAGTGAGGAGTGACGTTCAGTGAGGAGTGATGCTCAGTGCGGAGTGACGCTCAGTGAGGAGTGACGCTCAGTGAGGAGTGACGCTAGGTGAGGAGTGACGCTCAGTGAGGAGTGAAGCTCAGTGAGGAGTGGAGCTCAGTGAGGAGTGACGCTCAGTGAGGAGTGAAGCTCAGTGAGGAGTGGAGCTCAGTGAGGAGTGGAGCTCAGTGAGTTGTGACGCTCAGTGAGGAGTGACGCTCAGTGAGGAGAGAGGCTCAGTGAGTAGTGACGCTCAGTGAGGAGTGACGCTCAGTGTGGAGTGACGTTCAGTGAGGATGGAGCTCAGTGAGGAGTGACGCTCAGTGAGGAGTGAGGCTCAGTGAGGAGTAATGCTCAGTGAAGAGTGATGCTCAGTGAGGAGAGAGGCTCAGTGAGGAGTGATGCTCAGAGAGGAGTGACGCTCAGTGAGGAGAGAGGCTCAGTAAGGAGTGGAGATCAGTGAGGAGTGGAGCTCAGTGAGGAGTGATGCTGAGTGAGGAGTGACGCTCAGTGAGGAGTGACGCTCAGTGAGGAGTGAAGCTCAGTGAGGAGTGACGCTAGGTGAGGAGTGATGCTCAGTGAGGAATGAAGCTCAGTGAGGAGTGGAGCTCAGTGAGGAGTGACGCTCAGTGAGGAGTGAAGCTCAGTGACGAGTGGAGCTCAGTGAGGAATGACGCTCGGTGAGGAGTGGAGCTCAGTGAGGAGTGGAGCTCAGTGAGGTGTGACGCTCAGTGAGTAGTGACGCTCAGTGAGGAGAGATGCTCAGTGAGGAGTGACGCTCAGTGAGGAGTGAGGCTCAGTGAGGAGTGATGCTCAGTGAGGAGTGATGCTCAGTGAGGTGTGACGATCAGTGAGGAGAGAGGCTCAGTGAGGAGTGGAGCTCAGTGAGGAGTGGAGCTCAGTGAGGAGTGACGCTCAGTGTGGAGTGATGCTCAGTGAGGAAAGAGGCTCAGTGAGGAGTGGAGCTCAGTGAGGAGTGGAGCTCAGTGAGGAGTGACGCTCAGTGAGGACTGACGCTCAGTGCGGAGTGACGCTCAGTGAGGAGTGACGCTGTGAGGAGTGACACTCAGTGAGGAGTGGAGCTCAGTGAGGACTGACGCTGAGTGAGGAGTGACGCTCAGTGAGGAGTGACGCTCAGTGAGGAGTGACGCTCAGTGAGGAGTGGCGCTCAGTGAGGAGTGGAGCTCAGTGAGGAGAGACGCTCAGTGAAGAGTGACGCTCAGTGAGGAGTGAAGCTCAGTGAGGAGTGACACTCAGTGAGGAGTGACGCTCAGTGTGGAGTGACGCTGTGAGGAGTGACGCTCAGTGAGGAGTGGAGCTCAGTGAGGAGTGACGCTGTGAGGAGTGACGCTCAGTTAGGCGTGGAGCTCAGTGAGGACTGACGCTGAGTGAGGAGTGACGTTCAGTGAGGAGTGATGCTCAGTGAGGAGTGACGCTCAGTGAGGAGTGACGCTCAGTGAGGAGTGACGCTCAGTGTTGAGTGAGGCTCAGTGAGAAGTGACGCTGAGTGAGGAGTTGACTCTCAGTGAGGAGTGACGCTCAGTGAGGAGTGACACACAGTGAGGAGTGACGTTCAGTGAGGAGTGATGCTCAGTGAGGAGTGACTCTCAGTGAGGAGTGACGCTCAGTGAGGAGTGATGCTCAGTGAGGAGTGACGCTCAGTGAGGAGTGACGCTCAGTGTGGAGTGGAGCTCAGTGTGGAGTGGAGCTCGGTGAGGAGTGGAGCTCAGTGATGAGTGACGCTGTGAGGAGTGACACTCAGTGAGGAGTGGAGCTCAGTGAGGACTGACGCTGAGTGAGGAGTGATGCTCAGTGAGGAGTGACGCTCATTGAGGAGTGACGCTCAGTGAGGAGTGACGCTCGGTGAGGAGTGGAGCTCAGTGAGGAGAGACGCTCAGTGAAGAGTGACGCTCAGTGAGGAGTGACGCTCAGTGAGGAGTGACGCTCAGTGTGGAGTGGAGCTCAGTGAGGAGTGACGCTCAGTGAGGAGTGACGCTCAGTGAGGAGTGACGCTCAGTGAGGAGTGACGCTCAGTGAGGAGTGGAGCTCAGTGAGGAGTGACGCTCAGTGTGGAGTGACGCTGTGAGGAGTGACGCTCAGTGTGGAGTGGAGCTCAGTGAGGAGTGACGCTGTGAGGAGTGACGCTCAGTTAGGCGTGGAGCTCAGTGAGGACTGACGCTGAGTGAGGAGTGACGTTCAGTGAGGAGTGATGCTCAGTGCGGAGTGACGCTCAGTGAGGAGTGACGCTCAGTGAGGAGTGACACTAGGTGAGGAGTGACGCTCAGTGAGGAGTGAAGCTCAGTGAGGAGTGGAGCTCAGTGAGGAGTGACGCTCAGTGAGGAGTGAAGCTCAGTGAGGAGTGGAGCTCAGTGAGGAGTGGAGCTCAGTGAGTTGTGACGCTCAGTGAGGAGTGACGCTCAGTGAGGAGAGAGGCTCAGTGAGTAGTGACGCTCAGTGAGGAGTGACGCTCAGTGTGGAGTGACGTTCAGTGAGGATGGAGCTCAGTGAGGAGTGACGCTCAGTGAGGAGTGACGCTCAGTGAGGAGTGAAGCTCAGTGAGGAGTGACGCTAGGTGAGGAGTGATGCTCAGTGAGGAGTGAAGCTCAGTGAGGAGTGGAGCTCAGTGAGGAGTGATGCAAAGTGAGGAGTGAAGATCAGTGAGGAGTGGAGCTCAGTGAGGAGTGACGCTCAGTGAGGAGTGGAGCTCAGTGAGGAGTGGAGCTCAGTGAGGAGTGGAGCTCAGTGAGGAGTGACGCTCAGTGAGGAGTGATGCTTAGTGAGGAGTGACGCTCAGTGAGGAGTGAGGCTCAGTGAGGAGTGATGCTCAGTGAGGAGTGATGCTCAGTGAGGAGAGAGGCTCAGTGAGGAGTGGAGCTCAGTGAGGTGTGGAGCTCAGTGAGGAGTGACGCTCAGTGCGGAGTGATGCTCAGTGAGGAGAGAGGCTCAGTGAGGAGTGGCGCTCAGTGAGGAGTGATGCTCAGTGTGGAGTGACGCTGTGAGGAGTGACGCTCAGTGAGGAGTGGAGATCAGTGAGGTGTGATGCTCAGTGAGGAGTGACGCTCAGTGAGGAGAGATGCTCAGTGAGGAGTGACGCTCAGTGAGGAGTGAGGCTCAGTGAGGAGTGAGGCTCAGTGAGGAGTGACGCTCAGTGAGGAGAGAGGCTCAGTGAGGAGTGATGCTCAGTGAGGAGTGACGATCAGTGAGGAGAGAGGCTCAGTGAGGAGTGGAGCTCAGTGAGGAGTGACGCTCAGTGTGGAGTGATGCTCAGTGAGGAAAGAGGCTCAGTGAGGAGTGGAGCTCAGTGAGGAGTGGAGCTCAGTGAGGAGTGACGCTCAGTGAGGACTGACGCTCAGTGCGGAGTGACGCTCAGTGAGGAGTGACGCTCAGTGAGGAGTGACGCTCAGTTAGGAGTGACGCTCAGTGAGGAGTGACACTCAGTGAGGAGTGACGCTCAGTGAGGAGTGGAGCTCAGTGAGGAGTGGAGCTCAGTGAGGAGAGACGCTCAGTGAGGAGTGGAGCTCAGTGAGGAGTGACGCCCAGTGTGGAGTGATGCTGTGAGGAGTGACGCTCAGTGAGGAGTGGAGCTCAGTGAGGAGTGACGCTGTGAGGAGTGACACTCAGTGAGGAGTGGAGCTCAGTGAGGACTGACGCTGAGTGAGGAGTGACGCTCAGTGAGGAGTGACGCTCAGTGAGGAGTGACGCTCAGTGAGGAGTGACGCTCAGTGAGGAGTGGAGCTCAGTGAGGAGAGACGCTCAGTGAAGAGTGACGCTCAGTGAGGAGTGAAGCTCAGTGAGGAGTGACGCTCAGTGAGGAGTGACGCTCAGTGTGGAGTGACGCTGTGAGGAGTGACGCTCAGTGAGGAGTGGAGCTCAGTGAGGAGTGACGCTGTGAGGAGTGACGCTCAGTTAGGCGTGGAGCTCAGTGAGGACTGATGCTGAGTGAGGAGTGACGTTCAGTGAGGAGTGATGCTCAGTGAGGAGTGACGCTCAGTGAGGAGTGACGCTCAGTGAGGAGTGGAGCTCAGTGAGGAGTGGAGCTCATGAGGAGTGACGCTCAGTGAGGAGTCAAGCTCAGTCAGGAGTGACGCTCAGTGAGGAGTGGAGCTCAGTGAGGAGTGACGCTCAGTGAGGAGTGACACTCAGTGAGGAGTGGAGCTCAGTGAGGAGTGACGCTCAGTGAGGAGTGACACTCAGTGAGGAGTGGAGCTCAGTTAGGAGTGACACTCAGTGTGTAGTGACGCTCAGTGAGGAGTGATGCTGAGTGAGGAGTGGAGCTCAGTGAGGAGTGACGCTCAGTGAGGAGTGACACACAGTGAGGAGTGACGCTCAGTGAGGAGTGATGCTCAGTGAGGAGTGACTCTCAGTGAGGAGTGACGCTCAGTGCGGAGTGACGCTCAGTGAGGATGGAGCTCAGTGAGGAGTGATGCTCAGTAAGGAGTGGAGCTCAGTGAGGAGTGGAGCTCAGTGAGGAGTGACGCTGAGTGAGGAGTGACGCTCAGTGAGGAGTGACGCTCAGTGAGGATGAAGCTCAGTGAGGAGTGACGCTAGGTGAGGAGTGACGCTCAGTGAGGAGTGAAGCTCAGTGAGGATTGGAGCTCAGTGAGGAGTGACGCTCAGTGAGGAGTGAAGCTCAGTGAGGAGTGGAGCTCAGTGAGGAATGACGCTCGGTGAGGAGTGGAGCTCAGTGAGGAGTGGAGCTCAGTGAGGTGTGACGCTCAGTGAGGAGTGACGCTCAGTGAGGAGAGATGCTCAGTGAGGAGTGACGCTCAGTGAGGAGTGAGGCTCAGTGAGGAGTGATGCTCAGTGAGGAGTGATGCTCAGTGAGGAGTGACGATCAGTGAGGAGAGAGGCTCAGTGAGGAGTGGAGCTCAGTGAGGAGTGACGCTCAGTGTGGAGTGATGCTCAGTGAGGAAAGAGGCTCAGTGAGGAGTGGAGCTCAGTGAGGAGTGGAGCTCAGTGAGGAGTGACGCTCAGTGAGGACTGACGCTCAGTGCGGAGTGACGCTCAGTGAGGAGTGACGCTCAGTGAGGAGTGACGCTCAGTTAGGAGTGACGCTCAGTGAGGAGTGACACTCAGTGAGGAGTGACGCTCAGTGAGGAGTGGAGCTCAGTGAGGAGTGGAGCTCAGTGAGGAGAGACGCTCAGTGAGGAGTTGAGCTCAGTGAGGAGTGACGCTCAGTGTGGAGTGACGCTGTGAGGAGTGACGCTCAGTGAGGAGTGGAGCTCAGTGAGGAGTGACGCTGTGAGGAGTGACACTCAGTGAGGAGTGGAGCTCAGTGAGGACTGACGCTGAGTGAGGAGTGACGCTCAGTGAGGAGTGACGCTCAGTGAGGAGTGACGCTCAGTGAGGAGTGGAGCTCAGTGAGGAGAGACGCTCAGTGAAGAGTGACGCTCAGTGAGGAGAGAAGCTCAGTGAGGAGTGACGCTCAGTGAGGAGTGACGCTCAGTGTGGAGTGACGCTGTGAGGAGTGACGCTCAGTGAGGAGTGGAGCTCAGTGAGGAGTGACGCTGTGAGGAGTGATGCTCAGTTAGGCGTGGAGCTCAGTGAGGACTGACGCTGAGTGAGGAGTGACGTTCAGTGAGGAGTGATGCTCAGTGAGGAGTGACGCTCAGTGAGGAGTGACGCTCAGTGAGGAGTGGAGCTCAGTGAGGAGTGGAGCTCATGAGGAGTGACGCTCAGTGAGGAGTCAAGCTCAGTGAGGAGTGACGCTCAGTGAGGAGTGGAGCTCAGTGAGGAGTGACGCTCAGTGAGGAGTGACACTCAGTGAGGAGTGGAGCTCAGTGAGGAGTGACGCTCAGTGAGGAGTGACACTCAGTGAGGAGTGGAGCTCAGTTAGGAGTGACACTCAGTGTGTAGTGACGCTCAGTGAGGAGTGATGCTGAGTGAGGAGTGGAGCTCAGTGAGGAGTGACGCTCAGTGAGGAGTGACGCTCAGTGGGGAGTGACGCTCAGTGAGGAGTGACGCTCAGTGTTGAGTGAGGCTCAGTGAGAAGTGACGCTGAGTGAGGAGTTGACTCTCAGTGAGGAGTGACGCTCAGTGAGGAGTGACACACAGTGAGGAGTGACGTTCAGTGAGGAGTGATGCTCAGTGAGGAGTGACTCTCAGTGAGGAGTGACGCTCAGTGAGGAGTGATGCTCAGTGAGGAGTGACGCTCAGTGAGGAGTGACGCTCAGTGTGGAGTGGAGCTCAGTGATGAGTGACGCTGTGAGGAGTGACACTCAGTGAGGAGTGGAGCTCAGTGAGGACTGACGCTGAGTGAGGAGTGATGCTCAGTGAGGAGTGACGCTCATTGAGGAGTGACGCTCAGTGAGGAGTGACGCTCGGTGAGGAGTGGAGCTCAGTGAGGAGAGACGCTCAGTGAAGAGTGACGCTCAGTGAGGAGTGACGCTCAGTGAGCAGTGACGCTCAGTGTGGAGTGGAGCTCAGTGAGGAGTGACGCTCAGTGAGGAGTGACGCTCAGTGAGGAGTGACGCTCAGTGAGGAGTGACGCTCAGTGAGGAGTGGAGCTCAGTGAGGAGTGACGCTCAGTGTGGAGTGACGCTGTGAGGAGTGACGCTCAGTGAGGAGTGGAGCTCAGTGAGGAGTGACGCTGTGAGGAGTGACGCTCAGTTAGGCGTGGAGCTCAGTGAGGACTGACGCTGAGTGAGGAGTGACGTTCAGTGAGGAGTGATGCTCAGTGCGGAGTGACGCTCAGTGAGGAGTGACGCTCAGTGAGGAGTGACGCTAGGTGAGGAGTGACGCTCAGTGAGGAGTGAAGCTCAGTGAGGAGTGGAGCTCAGTGAGGAGTGACGCTCAGTGAGGAGTGAAGCTCAGTGAGGAGTGGAGCTCAGTGAGGAGTGGAGCTCAGTGAGTTGTGACGCTCAGTGAGGAGTGACGCTCAGTGAGGAGAGATGCTTAGTGAGGAGTGACGCTCAGTGAGGAGAGAGGCTCAGTGAGTAGTGACGCTCAGTGAGGAGTGACGCTCAGTGTGGAGTGACGCTCAGTGAGGATGGAGCTCAGTGAGGAGTGACGCTCAGTGAGGAGTGACGCTCAGTGAGGAGTGAAGCTCAGTGAGGAGTGACGCTAGGTGAGGAGTGATGCTCAGTGAGGAGTGAAGCTCAGTGAGGAGTGGAGCTCAGTGAGGAGTGATGCAAAGTGAGGAGTGAAGTTCAGTGAGGAGTGGAGCTCAGTGAGGAGTGACGCTCAGTGAGGAGTGGAGCTCAGTGAGGAGTGGAGCTCAGTGAGGAGTGGAGCTCAGTGAGGAGTGACGCTCAGTGAGGAGTGATGCTTAGTGAGGAGTGACGCTCAGTGAGGAGTGAGGCTCAGTGAGGAGTGATGCTCAGTGAGGAGTGATGCTCAGTGGGGAGTGACGCTCAGTGAGGAGTGACGCTCAGTGTTGAGTGAGGCTCAGTGAGGAGTGACGCTCAGTGAGGAGTGACGTTCAGTGAGGAGTGACACACAGTGAGGAGTGACGCTCAGTGAGGAGTGATGCTCAGTGAGGAGTGACTCTCAGTGAGGAGTGACGCTCAGTGAGGAGTGACGCTCAGTGAGGAGTGATGCTCAGTGAGGAGTGACGCTCACTGTGGAGTGGAGCTCAGTGTGGAGTGGAGCTCGGTGAGGAGTGGAGCTCAGTGATGAGTGACACTCAGTGAGGATTGACGCTCTGTGCGGAGTGATGCTCAGTGAGGATGGAGCTCTGTGAGGAGTGGAGCTCAGTGAGGATGGAGCTCTGTGAGGCGTGGAGCTCACAGAAGGGGTGGAGCTCAGTGAGGAGTGACGCTCAGTGAGGAGTGACGCTCAGTGAGGAGTGATGCTCAGTGAGGAGTGACGCTCAGTGAGGAGTGAGGCTCAGTGAGGAGTAATGCTCAGTGAAGAGTGATGCTCAGTTAGGAGAGAGGCTCAGTGAGGAGTGATGCTCAGAGAGGAGTGACGCTCAGTGAGGAGAGAGGCTAATAGAGGAGTGGAGCTCAGTGAGGAGTGGAGCTCAGTGAGGAGTGACGCTCAGTGCGGAGTGATGCTCAGTGAGGAGAGAGGCTCAGTGAGGAGTGGAGCTCAGTGAGGAGTGGAGCTCTGTGAGGAGTGGAGCTCAGTGAGGAGTGACGCTCAGTGAGCAGTGACGCTCAGTGCGGAGTGACGCTCAGTGAGGATGGAGCTCAGTGAGGAGTGACGCTCAGTGAGGAGTGGAGCTCAGTGAGGAGTGGAGCTCAGTGAGGAGTGACGCTGAGTGAGGAGTGACGCTCAGTGAGGAGTGACGCTCAGTGAGCAGTGAAGCTCAGTGAGGAGTGACGCTAGGTGAGGAGTGACGCTCAGTGAGGAGTGAAGCTCAGTGAGGAGTGGAGCTCAGTGAGGAGTGACGCTCAGTGAGGAGTGAAGCTCAGTGAGGAGTGGAGCTCAGTGAGGAGTGACGCTCGGTGAGGAGTGGAGCTCAGTGAGGTGTGACGCTCAGTGAGGAGTGACGCTCAGTGAGGAGTGGAGCTCAGTGAGGAGTGGAGCTCAGTGAGGAGTGACGCTCAGTGAGGAGTGGAGCTCAGTGAGGAGTGGAGCTCAGTGAGGAGTGGAGCTCAGTGAGGAGTGACGCTCAGTGAGGAGTGATGCTTAGTGAGGAGTGACGCTCAGTGAGGAGTGAGGCTCAGTGAGGAGTGATGCTCAGTGAGGAGTGATGCTCAGTGAGCAGAGAGGCTCAGTGAGGAGTGGAGCTCAGTGAGGTGTGGAGCTCAGTGAGGAGTGACACTCAGTGCGGAGTGATGCTCAGTGAGGAGAGAGGCTCAGTTAGGAGTGGAGCTCAGTGAGGAGTGGAGCTCAGTGAGGACTGACGCTCAGTGAGGACTGACGCTCAGTGCGGAGTGATGCTCAGTGAGGAGGGAAGCTCAGTGAGGAGTGACGCTCAGTGAGGAGTGACGCTCAGTGAGGAGTGACGCTCAGTGAGGAGTGGCGCTCAGTGAGGAGTGATGCTCAGTGTGGAGTGATGCTGTGAGGAGTGACGCTCAGTGAGGAGTGGAGCTCAGTGAGGAGTGACGCTGTGAGGAGTGACGCTCAGTTAGGCATGGAGCTCAGTGAGGACTGACGCTGAGTGAGGAGTGACTTTCAGTGAGGAGTGATGCTCAGTGAGGAGTGATGCTCAGTGAGGAGTGGAGCTCAGTGAGGAGTGGAGCTCAGTGAGGAGTGGAGCTCAGTGAGGAGTGACGCTCAGTGAGGAGTGAAGCTCAGTGAGGAGTGACGCTCAGTGAGGAGTGGAGCTCAGTGAGGAGTGACGCTCAGTGAGGAGTGATGCTCAGTGGGGAGTGACGCTCAGTGAGGAGTGACGCTCAGTGTTGAGTGAGGCTCAGTGAGGAGTGACGCTCAGTGAGGAGTGACGTTCAGTGAGGAGTGACACACAGTGAGGAGTGACGCTCAGTGAGGAGTGATGCTCAGTGAGGAGTGACTCTCAGTGAGGAGTGACGCTCAGTGAGGAGTGACGCTCAGTGAGGAGTGACGCTCAGTGAGGAGTGACGCTCACTGTGGAGTGGAGCTCAGTGTGGAGTGGAGCTCGGTGAGGAGTGGAGCTCAGTGATGAGTGACACTCAGTGAGGATTGACGCTCTGTGCGGAGTGATGCTCAGTGAGGATGGAGCTCTGTGAGGAGTGGAGCTCAGTGAGGATGGAGCTCTGTGAGGCGTGGAGCTCACTGAAGGGGTGGAGCTCAGTGAGGAGTGACGCTCAGTGAGGAGTGACGCTCAGTGAGGAGTGATGCTCAGTGAGGAGTGACGCTCAGTGAGGAGTGAGGCTCAGTGAGGAGTAATGCTCAGTGAAGAGTGATGCTCAGTTAGGAGAGAGGCTCAGTGAGGAGTGATGCTCAGAGAGGAGTGACGCTCAGTGAGGAGAGAGGCTCAGTGAGGAGTGGAGCTCAGTGAGGAGTGGAGCTCAGTGAGGAGTGACGCTCAGTGCGGAGTGATGCTCAGTGAGGAGAGAGGCTCAGTGAGGAGTGGAGCTCAGTGAGGAGTGGAGCTCTGTGAGGAGTGGAGCTCAGTGAGGAGTGACGCTCAGTGAGCAGTGACGCTCAGTGCGGAGTGACGCTCAGTGAGGATGGAGCTCAGTGAGGAGTGACGCTCAGTGAGGCGTGGAGCTCAGTTAGGAGTGGAGCTCAGTGAGGAGTGACGCTGAGTGAGGAGTGACGCTCAGTGAGGAGTGACGCTCAGTGAGCAGTGAAGCTCAGTGAGGAGTGACGCTAGGTGAGGAGTGACGCTCAGTGAGGAGTGAAGCTCAGTGAGGAGTGGAGCTCAGTGAGGAGTGACGCTCAGTGAGGAGTGAAGCTCAGTGAGGAGTGGAGCTCAGTGAGGAGTGACGCTCGGTGAGGAGTGGAGCTCAGTGAGGAGAGGAGCTCAGTGAGGTGTGACGCTCAGTGAGGAGTGACGCTCAGTGAGGAGTGGAGCTCAGTGAGGAGTGGAGCTCAGTGAGGAGTGACGCTCAGTCAGGAGTGGAGCTCAGTGAGGAGTGGAGCTCAGTGAGGAGTGGAGCTCAGTGAGGAGTGACGCTCAGTGAGGAGTGAAGCTTAGTGAGGAGTGACGCTCAGTGAGGAGTGAGGCTCAGTGAGGAGTGATGCTCAGTGAGGAGTGATGCTCAGTGAGGAGAGAGGCTCAGTGAGGAGTGGAGCTCAGTGAGGTGTGGAGCTCAGTGAGGAGTGACACTCAGTGCGGAGTGATGCTCAGTGAGGAGAGAGGCTCAGTTAGGAGTGGAGCTCAGTGAATAGTGGAGCTCAGTGAGGAGTGACGCTCAGTGAGGACTGACGCTCAGTGCGGAGTGACGCTCAGTGAGGAGGGAAGCTCAGTGAGGAGTGACGCTCAGTGAGGAGTGACGCTCAGTGAGGAGTGACGCTCAGTGAGGAGTGGCGCTCAGTGAGGAGTGATGCTCAGTGTGGAGTGACGCTGTGAGGAGTGACGCTCAGTGAGGAGTGGAGCTCAGTGAGGAGTGACGCTGTGAGGAGTGATGCTCAGTTAGGCATGGAGCTCAGTGAGGACTGACGCTGAGTGAGGAGTGACTTTCAGTGAGGAGTGATGCTCAGTGAGGAGTGATGCTCAGTGAGGAGTGACGCTCAGTGAGGAGTGGAGCTCAGTGAGCAGTGGAGCTCAGTGAGGAGTGACGCTCAGTGAGGAGTGAAGCTCAGTGAGGAGTGACGCTCAGTGAGGAGTGGAGCTCAGTGAGGAGTGATGCTCAGTGAGGAGTGACACTCAGTGAGGAGTGGAGCTCAGTGAGGAGTGACGCTCAGTGAGGAGTGACACTCAGTGAGGAGTGGAGCTCAGTGAGGAGTGATGCTCAGTGTGTAGTGACGCTCAGTGAGGAGTGATGCTGAGTGAGGAGTGGAGCTCAGTGAGGAGTGACGCTCAGTGAGGAGTGACACTCAGTGGGGAGTGACGCTCAGTGAGGAGTGACGCTCAGTGTTGAGTGAGGCTCAGTGAGGAGTGACGCTCAGTGAGGAGTGACGCTCAGTGAGGAGTGACACACAGTGAGGAGTGACGCTCAGTGAGGAGTGATGCTCAGTGAGGAGTGACTCTCAGTGAGGAGTGACGCTCAGTGAGGAGTGACGCTCAGTGAGGAGTGACGCTCAGTGAGGAGTGACGCTCACTGTGGAGTGGAGCTCAGTGTGGAGTGGAGCTCGGTGAGGAGTGGAGCTCAGTGATGAGTGACACTCAGTGAAGATTGACGCTCTGTGCGGAGTGATGCTCAGTGAGGATGGAGCTCTGTGAGGAGTGGAGCTCAGTGAGGATGGAGCTCTGTGAGGCGTGGAGCTCACAGAAGGGGTGGAGCTCAGTGAGGAGTGACGCTCAGTGAGGAGTGACGCTCAGTGAGGAGTGATGCTCAGTGAGGAGTGACGCTCAGTGAGGAGTGAGGCTCAGTGAGGAGTAATGCTCAGTGAAGAGTGATGCTCAGTTAGGAGAGAGGCTCAGTGAGGAGTGGAGCTCAGTGAGGAGTGGAGCTCAGTGAGGAGTGACGCTCAGTGCGGAGTGATGCTCAGTGAGGAGAGAGGCTCAGTGAGGAGTGGAGCTCAGTGAGGAGTGGAGCTCTGTGAGGAGTGGAGCTCAGTGAGGAGTGACGCTCAGTGAGCAGTGACGCTCAGTGCGGAGTGACGCTCAGTGAGGATGGAGCTCAGTGAGGAGTGACGCTCAGTAAGGAGTGGAGCTCAGTGAGGAGTGGAGCTCAGTGAGGAGTGACGCTGAGTGAGGAGTGACGCTCAGTGAGGAGTGACGCTCAGTGAGCAGTGAAGCTCAGTGAGGAGTGACGCTAGGTGAGGAGTGACGCTCAGTGAGGAGTGAAGCTCAGTGAGGAGTGGAGCTCAGTGAGGAGTGACGCTCAGTGAGGAGTGAAGCTCAGTGAGGAGTGGAGCTCAGTGAGGAGGGACGCTCGGTGAGGAGTGGAGCTCAGTGAGGAGTGGAGCTCAGTGAGGTGTGACGCTCAGTGAGGAGTGACGCTCAGTGAGGAGAGATGCTCAGTGAGGAGTGACGCTCAGTGAGGAGTGAGGCTCAGTGAGGAGTGATGCTCAGTGAGGAGTGATGCTCAGTGAGGAGAGAGGCTCAGTGAGGAGTGATGCTCAGTGAGGAGTGACGATCAGTGAGGAGAGAGGCTCAGTGAGGAGTGGAGCTCAGTGAGGAGTGGAGCTCAGTGAGGAGTGACACTCAGTGCGGAGTGATGCTCAGTGAGGAAAGAGGATAAGTGAGGAGTGGAGCTCAGTGAGGAGTGGAGCTCAGTGAGGAGTGACGCTCAGTGAGGAGTGACGCTCAGTGAGGAGTGACGCTCAGTGAGGAGTGACGCTCAGTGAGGAGTGGAGCTCAGTGAGGAGTGGAGCTCAGTGAGGAGAGACGCTCAGTGAGGAGTGGAGCTCAGTGAGGAGTGACGCTCAGTGTGGAGTGACGCTGTGAGGAGTGACGCTCAGTGAGGAGTGGAGCTCAGTGAGGAGTGACGCTGTGAGGAGTGACGCTCTGTTAGGCGTGGAGCTCAGTGAGGACTGACGCTGAGTGAGGAGTGACGTTCAGTGAGGAGTGATGCTCAGTGAGGAGTGATGCTCAGTGAGGAGTGGAGCTCAGTGAGGAGTGGAGCTCAGTGAGTAGTGGAGCTCAGTGAGGAGTGGAGCTCAGTGAGGAGTGGAGCTCAGTGAGGAGTGACGCTCAGTGCGGAGTGACGCTCAGTGAGGATGGATCTCAGTGAGGAGTGACGCTCAGTGAGGAGTGGAGCTCAGTGAGGAGTGACGCTGAGTGAGGAGTGACGGTCAGTGAGTAGTGAAGCTCAGTGAGGAGTGACGCTCAGTGAGGAGTGGAGCTCAGTGAGGAGTGGAGCTCAGTGAGGAGTGACGCTCAGTGTGGAGTGACGCTGTGAGGAGTCACGCTCAGTGAGGAGTGGAGCTCAGTGAGGAGTGACGCTGTGAGGAGTGACACTCAGTGAGGAGTGGAGCTCAGTGAGGACTGACGCTGAGTGAGGAGTGACGATCAGTGAGGAGTGACGCTCAGTGAGGAGTGGAGCTCAGTGAGGAGTGACGCTCAGTGAGGAGTGGAGCTCAGTGAGGAGAGACGCTCAGTGAAGAGTGACCCTCAGTGAGGAGTGAAGCTCAGTGAGGAGTGAAGCTCAGTGAGGAGTGGAGCTCAGTGAGGAGTGACGCTCAGTGAGGAGTGACGCTCAGTGAGGAGTGACGCTCAGTGAGGAGTGGAGCTCAGTGAGGAGTGACACTAAGTGAGGACTGACGCTCAGTGAGGAGTGAGGCTCAGTGAGGAGTGAAGCTCAGTGAGGAGTGAAGCTCAGTGAAGAGTGACGCTCAGTGAGGAGTGACGCGCATTGAGGAGTGGAGCTCAGTGAGGAGTGACGCTCAGTGAGGAGTGACGCTCAGTGAGGAGTGATGCTCAGTGAGGAGTGACGCTCAGTGAGGAGTGACGCTCAGTGAGGAGTGGAGCTCAGTGAGGAGTGACGCTCAGTGAGGAGTGAAGATCAGTGAGGAGTGACGCTAAGTGAGGAGTGGAGCTCAGTGAGGAGTGACACTCAGTGAGGAGTAAAGCTCAGTGAGGAGTGCTGCTCAGTGAGGAGTGACGCTCAGTGAGGATTGATGCTCAGTGAGGAGTGACGCTCAGTGAGGAGTGGAGCTCAGTGAGGAGTGGAGCGCAGTGAGTATTGACGCTGAGTGAGGAGTGGAGCTCAGTGAGGAGTGACGCTCAGTGAAGAGTGATGCTCAGTGAGGAGAGAGGCTCAGTGAGGAGTGATGCTCAGAGAGGAGTGACGCTCAGTGAGGAGAGAGGCTCAGTGAGGAGTGGAGCTCAGTGAGGAGTGGAGCTCAGTGAGGAGTGACGCTCAGTGAGGAGAGAGGCTCAGTGAGGAGTGGAGCTCTGTGAGGAGTGGAGCTCAGTGAGGAGTGGAGCTCAGTGAGGACTGACGCTCAGTGAGGACTGACGCTCAGTGCGGAGTGACGCTCAGTGAGGAGTGACGCTCAGTGAGGAGTGACGCTCAGTGAGGAGTGACGCTCAGTGAGGAGTGGAGCTCAGTGAGGAGTGGAGCTCAGTGAGGAGTGACGCTCAGTGTGGAGTGACGCTGTGAGGAGTGACGCTCAGTGAGGAGTGGAGCTCAGTGAGGACTGACGCTGAGTGAGGAGTGACGATCAGTGAGGAGTGACGCTCAGTGAGGAGTGGAGCTCAGTGAGGAGTGACGCTCAGTGAGGAGTGGAGCTCAGTGAGGAGAGACGCTCAGTGAAGAGTGACCCTCAGTGAGGAGTGAAGCTCAGTGAGGAGTGAAGCTCAGTGAGGAGTGACGCTCAGTGAGGAGTGGAGCTCAGTGAGGAGTGACGCTCAGTGAGGAGTGAAGCTCAGTGAGGAGTGACGCTCAGTGAGGAGTGGAGCTCAGTGAGGAGTGACACTAAGTGAGGACTGACGCTCAGTGAGGAGTGAGGCTCAGTGAGGAGTGAAGCTCAGTGAGGAGTGAAGCTCAGTGAAGAGTGACGCTCAGTGAGGAGTGACGCGCATTGAGGAGTGGAGCTCAGTGAGGAGTGACGCTCAGTAAGGAGTGAAGCTCAGTGAGGAGTGGAGCTCAGGGAGGAGTGGAGCTCAGGGAGGAGTGAAGCTCAGTGAGGAGTGAAGCTCAGTGAGGAGTGATACTCAGTGAGGAGTGGAGCTCAGTGAGGAGTGACGCTCAGTGAGGAGTGACGCTCAGTGAGGAGTGACGCTCAGTGAGGAGTGACGCTCAGTGAGGAGTGGAGCTCAGTGAGGAGTGGAGCTCAGTGAGGAGTGACGCTCAGTGAGGAGTGGAGCTCAGTGAGGAATGACGCTCAGTGAGGAGTGAAGCTCAGTGAGGAGTGAAGCTCAGTGAGGAGTGACGCTCAGTGAGGAGTGATGCTCAGTGAGGAGTGGGCTCAGTGAGGAGTGACGCTCAGTGAGGAGTGAAGATCAGTGAGGAGTGACGCTAAGTGAGGAGTGGAGCTCAGTGAGGAGTGACACTCAGTGAGGAGTGAAGCTCAGTGAGGAGTGCTGCTCATTGAGGAGTGACGCTCAGTGAGGATTGATGCTCAGTGAGGAGTGACGCTCAGTGAGGAGTGGAGCTCAGTGAGGAGTGGAGCTCAGTGAGGAGTGATGCTGAGTGAGGAGTGGAGCTCAGTGAGGAGTGACGCTCAGTGACGAGTGACGCTCAGTGAGGAGTGGAGCTCAGTGAGGAGTGAAGCTCAGTGTGGAGTGGACCTTAGTGAGGAGTGACGCTCAGTGAGGAGTGACGCTCAGTGAGGAGTGACGCACAGTGAGGAGTGAAGCTTAGTGAGGAAAGATGCTCAGTGAGGAGTGACGCTCAGTGAGGAGTGACGCTGAGTGAGGAGTGACGCTCAGTGAAGAGTGACGTTCAGTGAGGAGTAACGCTCAGTGAGGAGTGACGCTCAGTGAGGAGAGACTCTGAGTGAGGAGTGACGCTCAGTGAGGAGTGGAGCTCAGTGAGGAATGGAGCTCAGTGAGGAGTGACGCACAGTGAGGAGAGACACTCAGTGAGGATGGAGCTCTGTGAGGAGTGACGCTCTGTGAGGATGGAGCTCTGTGAGGAGTGAGGCTCAGTGAGGAGTGACGCTCAGTGAGGAGTGGAGCTCAGTGAGGAGTGACGCTCAGTGAGGAGTGACGCTCAGTGTGGATGGAGCTCTGTGAGGAGTGAGGCTCAGTGAGGAGTGAGGCTCAGTGAGGAGTGACGCTCAGTGAGGACTGACGCTTAGTGAGGACTGACGCTCAGTGAGGATGGAGCTCTGTGAGGAGTGGAGCTCAGTGAGGAGTGACGCTCAGTGAGGAGTGACGCTCAGTGCGGAGTGACGCTCAGTGAGGATGGATCTCAGTGAGGAGTGACGCTCAGTGAGGAGTGGAGCTCAGTGAGGAGTGACGCTGAGTGAGGAGTGACGCTCAGTGAGGAATGAAGCTCAGTGAGGAGTGACGCTCAGTGAGGAGTGACGCTCAGTGAGGAGTGGAGCTCAGTGAGGAGTGAAGCTCAGTGAGGAGTGGACCTTAGTGAGCAGTGACGCTGAGTGAGGAGTGGAGCTCAGTGAGGGGTGGAGCTCAGTGAGGAGTGACGCTCAGTGAGGAGTGACACTCAGTGAGGATGGAGCTCTGTGAGGAGTGACGCTCTGTGAGGATGGAGCTCTGTGAGGAGTGAGGCTTAGTGCGGAGTGACGCTCAGTGAGGAGTGGAGCTCAGTGAGGAGTGACGCTCAGTGAGGAGTGACGCTCAGTGTGGATGGAGCTCTGTGAGGAGTGAGGCTCAGTGAGGAGTGACGCTCAGTGAGGAGTGGAGCTCAGTGAGGAGTGACGCTCAGTGAGGAGTGACGCTCAGTGAAGAGTGACGCTCAATGTGGAGTGACGCTCAGTGAGGAGTGAAGCTTAGTGAGGACTGACGCTCAGTGAGGAGTGGAGCTCAGTGAGGAGTGGAGCTCAGTGAGGAGTGGAGCTCAGTGAGGAGTGACGCTCAGTGCGGAGTGACGCTCAGTGAGGATGGATCTCAGTGAGGAGTGACGCTCAGTGAGGAGTGGAGCTCAGTGAGGAGTGACGCTGAGTGAGGAGTGACGGTCAGTGAGTAGTGAAGCTCAGTGAGGAGTGACGCTCAGTGAGGAGTGACGCTCAGTGAGGAGTGACGCTCAGTGAGGAGTGGAGCACAGTGAGGAGTGACGCTAAGTGAGGAGTGACGCTCAGTGAGGAGTGACGCTGAGTGAGGAGTGACACTGAGTGAGGAGTGACGCTCAGTGTGGAGTGACGCACAGTGAGGAGTGACGCTCAGTGAGGAGTGACGCTCAGTGAGGAGTGACGCTCAGTGAGGAGTGACGCTCAGTGAGGAGTGACGCTCAGTGAGGAGTGACGCTCAGTGATGAGTGACGCTCAGTGATGACTGATGCTCATTGAGGAGTGAGGCTCAGTGAGGAGTGACGCTCAGTGAGGAGTGGAGCTCAGTGAGGAGTGACGCTCAGTGAGGGGTGACGCTCAGTGGGGAGTGACGCTCAGTGAGGAGTGACGCTCAGTGTTGAGTGAGGCTCAGTGAGGAGTGACGCTCAGTGAGGAGTGACGCTCAGTGAGGAGTGACGCTCAGTGAGGAGTGACGCTCAGTGAGGAGTGACGCACAGTGAGGAGTGACGCTCAGTGAGGAGTGACGCTCAGTGAGGAGTGACTCTCAGTGAGGAGTGACGCTCAGTGAGGAGTGACGCTCAGTGAGGAGTGACGCTCAGTGAGGAGTGACACTCAGTGAGGAGTGGAGCTCAGTGAGGAGTGACGCTCAGTGAGGAGTGACGCTGAGTGAGGAGTGGAGCTCAGTGAGGAGTGACGCGCAATGAGGGGTGACGCTCAGTGGGGAGTGACGCTCAGTGAGGAGTGACGCTCAGTGTTGAGTGAGGCTCAGTGAGGTGTGACGCTGAGTGAGGAGTGACGCTCAGTGAGGAGTGACGCTCAGTGAGGAGTGACTCTCAGTGAGGAGTGACTCTCAGTGAGGAGTGACGCTCAGTGAGGAGTGACGCTCAGTGAGGAGTGGAGCACAGTGTGGAGTGGAGCTCAGTGTGGAGTGGAGCTCGGTGAGGAGTGGAGCTCAGTGGGGAGTGGAGCTCAGTGGGGAGTGAGGCTCAGTGAGGAGTGACGCTCAGTGTGGAGTGACGCACAGTGAGGAATGACGCACAGTGAGGATTGACGCTCAGTGTCAGTGACGCACAGTGAGGAGTGACGCTCAGTGAGGAGTGGAGTTCAGTGAGGAGTGACGCTCAGTGAAGAGTAACGTTCAGTGAGGAGTGACGCTCAGTGAGGAGTGACGCTCAGTGTGGAGTGACGCTCAGTGAGGAGTGGAGTTCAGTGAGGAGTGACGCTCAGTGACGAGTGGAGCTCAGTGAGGAGTGACGTTCAGTGAGGAGTGGAGCTCAGTGAGCAGTGACGCTCAGTGAGGAGTGACGCTCAGTGAGGAGTGACGCTCAGTGTGGAGTGACGCTGAGTGAGGAGTGACGCTCAGTGAGGAGTGACGCTCAGTGAGGAGTGACGCTCAGTGTGGAGTGACGCTGAGTGAGGAGTGACGCTCAGTGAGGAGTGGAGCTCAGTGAGGAGTGGAGCTCAGTGAGGAGTGGAGCACAGTGAGGAGTGGAGCTCAGTGAGGAGTGACGCTGTGTGAGGAGTGGAGCTCAGTGAGGTGTGACGCTCAGTGAGGAGTGACGCTCAGTGAAGAGTGACGCTCAGTGAGGAGTGACGCTCAGTGAAGAGTGACGCTCAGTGAAGTGTGACGCTCAGTGAGGAGTGACGCTCAGAGAGGAGTGACGCTCAGTGAGGAGTGATGCTCAGTGAGGAGTGACGCTCAGTGAGGAGTGACGCTCAGTGAGGAGTGACGCTCAGTGAGGAGTGACGCACAGTGAGGAGTGACGCTCAGTGAGGAGTGACGCTCAGTGAGGAGTGACGCTCAGTGAGGAGTGGAGCTCAGTGAGGAGTGGAGCTCAGTGAGGAGTGACGCACAGTGAGGAGTGACGCTGAGTGAGGTGTATCGCTCAGTGTGGAGTGATGCACAGTGCGGAGTGACGATCAGTGAGGAGAGACGCTCAGTGAGGAGTGAGGCTCCGTGAGGAGTGACGCTGAGTGAGGAGTGACGCTGAGTGAGGAGTGGAGCTCAGTGAGGAGTGGAGCTCAGTGAGGAGTGATGCTCAGTGAGGAGTGAAGCTCAGTGAGAGTGGAGCTCAGTGAGGAGTGGAGCTCAGTGAGGAGTGGAGCTCAGTGAGGAGTGACGCTCAGTGAGGAGTGACACTCAGTGAGGAGTGGAGCTCAGTGAGGAGTGACGCGCAGTGAGGAATGACGCTCAGTGAGGAGTGACGCTCAGTAAGGAGTGACGCTCAGTGTGTAGTGGCGCTCAGTGAGGAGTGACGCTGAGTGAGGAGTGGAGCTCAGTGAGGAGTGACGCTCAGTGAGGAATGATGCTCAGTGGGGAGTGACGCTCAGTGAGGAGTGACGCTCAGTGTTGAGTGAGGCTCAGTGAGGAGTGACGCTGAGTGAGGAGTGACGCTGAGTGAGGAGTGACGCTGAGTGAAGGGTGACGCTGAGTGAGTAGTGACGCTGAGTGAGGAGTGACGCTCAGTGAGGAGTTATGCTCAGTGTGGAGTGGAGCACAGTGTGGAGTGGAGCTCAGTGAGGAGTGGAGCTCAGTGAGGAGTGGAGCTCAGTGAGGAGTGGAGCTCAGTGAGGAGTGGAGCTCAGTGAGGAGTGGAGCTCAGTGAGGAGTGACGCTCAGTGAGGAGTGACGCTCAGTGAGGAGTGGAGCTCAGTGTGGAGAGGAGCTCAGAGAGGAGTGGAGCTCAGTGAGGAGTGACGCTCAGTGAGGAGTGGAGCTCACTGAGGAGTGACGCTCAGTATGGAGTGATGCACAGTGAGGAGTGACGCACAATGAGGATTGACGCTCAGTGTGGAGTGACGCACAGTGAGGAGTGACGCTCAGTGAAGAGTGGAGTTTAGTGAGGAGTGACGCTCAGTGAAGAGTGAAGCTCAGTGAGGAGTGGTGCTCAGTGAGGAGTGGAGCTCAGTGAGGAGTGACGCTGAGTGAGGAGTGACTCTCAGTGAGGAGTGGAGCCCAGTGAGGAGTGGAGCCCAGTGAGGAGTGGAGCTCAGTGAGGAGTGACGCTCAGTGAGGAGTGACGCTCAGTGAGGAGTGATGCTCTGTGTGGATAGACGGTCAGTGAGGAGTGGAGCTCAGTGAGGAGTGACGCTCAGTAAGGAGTGGAGCTGAGTGAGGAGTGAGGCTCAGTGAGGAGTGACGCTCAGTGTGGAGTGACGCACAGTGAGGAGTGACGCACAGTGAGGATTGACGCTCAGTGTGGAGTGACGCACAGTGAGGAGTGACGCTCAGTGAGGAGTGGAGTTCAGTGAGGAGTGGAGTTCAGTGAGGAGTGACGCTCAGTGAGGAGTGACGCTCAGTGAGGAGTGACGCTCAGTGAGGAGTGGAGCTCAGTGAAGAGTGACGCTCAGTGAGGAGTGACGCTCAGTGAGGAGTGATGCTCAGTGAGGAGTGATGCTGAGTGTGGAGTGACGCTGAGTGAGGAGTGGAGCTGAGTGAGGAGTGGAGCTCAGTGAGGAGTGACGCTCAGTGAGGAGTGAAGCTCAGTGAGGAGTGACGCTCAGTGAGGAGTGGAGCTCAGTGAGGAGTGACGCTCAGTGAGGAGTGACACTCAGTGAGGAGTGGAGCTCAGTGAGGAGTGACGCTCAGTGTGTAGTGACGCTCAGTGAGGAGTGATGCTGGGTGAGGAGTGGAGCTCAGTGAGGGGTGACGCTCAGTGGGGAGTGACGCTCAGTGAGGAGTGACGCTCAGTGTTGAGTGAGGCTCAGTGAGGAGTGACGCTGAGTGAGGAGTGACGCTGAGTGAGGAGTGACGCTCAGTGAGGAGTGACGCTCAGTGAGGAGTGTCTCTCAGTGAGGAGTGACTCTCAGTGAGGAGTGACGCTCAGTGAGGAGTGACGCTCAGTGAGGAGTGACGCTCAGTGAGGAGTGATGCTCAGTGAGGAGTGGAGCTCAGTGAGGAGTGACGCTCAGTGTGGAGTGACACTCAGTGAGGAGTGACGCTCAGTGAGGAGTGACGCTCAGTGAGGAGTGACACTCCGTGAGGAGTGGAGCTCAGTGAGGAGTGACGCTCAGTGTGTAGTGACGCTCAGTGAGGAGTGACGCTGAGTGAGGAGTGGAGCTCAGTGAGGAGTGACGCGCAATGAGGGGTGACACTCAGTGGGGAGTGACGCTCAGTGAGGAGTGACGCTCAGTGTTGAGTGAGGCTCAGTGAGGAGTGACGCTGAGTGAGGAGTGACGCACAGTGAGGAGTGACGCTCAGTGAGGAGTGACTCTCAGTGAGGAGTGACTCTCAGTGAGGAGTGACGCTCAGTGAGGAGTGACGCTCAGTGAGGAGTGGAGCTCAGTGTGGAGTGGAGCTCGGTGAGGAGTGGAGCTCAGTGGGGAGTGACGCACAGTGAGGAGTGACGCACAGTGAGGATTGACGCTCAGTGTCAGTGAAGCACAGTGAGGAGTGACGCTCAGTGAGGAGTGGAGTTCAGTGAGGAGTGACGCTTAGTGAAGAGTAACGTTCAGTGAGGAGTGATGATCAGTGAGGAGTGACGCTCAGTGTGGAGTGACGCTCAGTGAGGAGTGGAGTTCAGTGAGGAGTGACGCTCAGTGACGAGTGGAGTTCGTGAGGTGTGACGCACAGTGAGGAGTGGAGCTCAGTGAGGAGTGACGCTCAGTGAGGAGTTACGCTCAGTGAGGAGTGGAGCTCAGTGAGCATTGACGCTCAGTGAGGAGTGACGCTCAGTGAGGAGTGACGCTCAGTGAGGAGTGACGCTCAGTGTGGAGTGACGCTGAGTGAGGAGTGACGCTCAGTGAGGAGTGACGATCAGTGAGGAGTGACGCTCAGTGTGGAGTGAAGCTGAGTGAGGAGTGACGCTCAGTGAGGAGTGGAGCTCAGTGAGGAGTGGAGCTCAGTGAGGAGTGGAGCTCAGTGAGGAGTGACGCTTGGTGAGGAGTGACTCTCAGTTAAGAGTGGAGCTCAGTGAGGAGTGGAGCTCAGTGAGGAGTGGAGCTCAGTGAGGAGTGACGCTCAGTGAGGAGTGACGCTCAGTGAGGAGTGCCGCTCAGTGAGGAGTGACGCACAGTGAGGAGTGACGCTCAGTGAGGAGTGACGCTCAGTGAGGAGTGACGCTCAGTGAGGAGTGACGCTCAGTGAGGAGTGGAGCTCAGTGAGGAGTGGAGCTCAGTGAGGAGTGACGCTGAGTGAGGAGTGACGCTCAGTGAGGAGTGACGCTCAGTGAGGAGTGACGCTCAGTGAGGAGTGACGCTCAGTGAGGAGTGACGCTCAGTGAGGAGTGACGCTCAGTGAGGAGTGACGCTCAGTGTGGAGTGACGCTGAGTGAGGAGTGACGCTCAGTGAGGAGTGGAGCTCAGTGAGGAGTGACGCTGAGTGAGGAGTGACTCTCAGTGAGGAGTGGAGCTCAGTGAGGAGTGGAGCTCAGTGAGGAGTGGAGCTCAGTGAGGAGTGAGGCTCAGTGAGGAGTGACGCTCAGTGAGGAGTGACGCTCAGTGAGGAGTGACGCTCAGTGAGGAGTGACGCACAGTGAGGAGTGACGCACAGTGAGGAGTGAGGCTCAGTGAGGAGTGGAGCTCAGTGGGGAGTGGAGCTCAGTGTGGAGTAACGCTCAGTGAGGAGTGGAGCTCAGTGAGGAGTGATGCTCAGTGAGGAGTGGAGCTCAGTGAGGAGTGACGCACAGTGATGAGTGGAGCTCAGTGAGGAGTGACGCTCAGTGAGGAGTGACGCTCAGTGAGGAGTGGAGCTCAGTGAGGAGTGGAGCTCAGTGTGGAGTGACGCTCAGTGAGGAGTGACGCCCAGTGAGGAGTGACGTTCAGTGAGGAGTGACGCTCAGTGAGGAGTGACGCTCAGTGATGAGTGACGCTCAGTGAGGAGTGGAGCACAGTGTGGAGTGGAGCTCAGTGTGGAGTGGAGCTCAGTGTGGAGTGGAGCTCAGTGAGGAGTGACGCTCAGTGAGGAGTGACGCTCAGTGAGGAGTGACGCTCAGTGAGGAGTGGAGCTCAGTGTGGAGTGGAGCTCAGTGAGGAGTGGAGCTCAGTGAGGAGTGAGGCTCAGTGAGGAATGAGGCTCAGTGAGGAGTGACGCTCAGTGAGGAGTGTCGCTCAGTGTCGAGTGACGCTCAGTGTGGAGTGACGTACAGTGAGGAGTGACGCAAAATGAGGATTGACGCTCAGTGTGGAGTGACGCTCAGTGAGGAGTGGAGTTCAGTGAGGAGTGACGCTCAGTGAGGAGTGACGCTCAGTGAGGAGTGACTCTCAGTGTGGAGTGACGCTGATTGAGGAGTGACGCTCAGTGAGGAGTGACGCTCAGTGAGGAGTGCCGCTCAGTGTGGAGTGCCGCTCAGTGTGGAGTGGAGCTCAGTGAGGAGTGACGCTGAGTGAGGAGTGACTCTCAGTGAGGAGTGGAGCTCAGTGAGGAGTGGAGCTCAGTGAGGAGTGGAGCTCAGTGAGGAGTGATGCTCAGTGAGGAGTGACGCTCTTTGAGGAGTGGAGCTCAGTGAGGAGTGACGCTCAGTGTGGAGTGATGCTCAGTGAGGAGTGGAGCTCAGTGAGGAGTGACGCTCAGTGAGGAGTGACGCTCTGTGCGGAGTGACGCTCAGTGCGGCGTGACGCTCAGTGAAGAGTGACGCTCAGTGAAGAGTGACGCTCAGTGAGGCGTGGAGCTCAGTGAGGAGTGACGCTCAGTGAGGAGTGACGCACAGTGAGGAGTGACGCTCAGTGAGGAGTGACGCTCAGTGAGGAGTGACGCTCAGTGAGGAGTGGAGCTCAGTGAGGAGTGGAGCTCAGTGAGGAGTGGAGCTCAGTGAGGAGTGACGCTCAGTGAGGAGTGACGCTCAGTGAGGTGTGACGCTCAGTGAGGAGTGAGGCTCAGTGAGGAGTGACGCTCAGTGAGGAGTGACGCTCAGTGAGGAGTGACGCACAGTGAGGAGTGACGCACAGTGAGGAGTGAGGCTCAGTGAGGAGTGGAGCTCAGTGGGGAGTGGAGCTCAGTGTGGAGTAACGCTCAGTGAGGAGTGGAGCTCAGTGAGGAGTGATGCTCAGTGAGGAGTGGAGCTCAGTGAGGAGTGACGCACAGTGATGAGTGGAGCTCAGTGAGGAGTGACGCTCAGTGAGGAGTGACGCTCAGTGAGGAGTGGAGCTCAGTGAGGAGTGGAGCTCAGTGTGGAGTGACGCTCAGTGAGGAGTGACGCCCAGTGAGGAGTGACGTTCAGTGAGGAGTTACGCTCAGTGAGGAGTGACGCTCAGTGATGAGTGACGCTCAGTGAGGAGTGGAGCAAAGTGTGGAGTGGAGCTCAGTGTGGAGTGGAGCTCAGTGTGGAGTGGAGCTCAGTGAGGAGTGACGCTCAGTGAGGAGTGACGCTCAGTGAGGAGTGACGCTCAGTGAGGAGTGGAACTCAGTGTGGAGTGGAGCTCAGTGAGGAGTGGAGCTCAGTGAGGAGTGAGGCTCAGTGAGGAATGAGGCTCAGTGAGGAGTGACGCTCAGTGAGGAGTGTCGCTCAGTGTCGAGTGACGCTCAGTGTGGAGTGACGTACAGTGAGGAGTGACGCAAAATGAGGATTGACGCTCAGTGTGGAGTGACGCTCAGTGAGGAGTGGAGTTCAGTGAGGAGTGACGCTCAGTGAGGAGTGACGCTCAGTGAGGAGTGACTCTCAGTGTGGAGTGACGCTGATTGAGGAGTGACGCTCAGTGAGGAGTGACGCTCAGTGAGGAGTGCCGCTCAGTGTGGAGTGCCGCTCAGTGTGGAGTGGAGCTCAGTGAGGAGTGACGCTGAGTGAGGAGTGACTCTCAGTGAGGAGTGGAGCTCAGTGAGGAGTGGAGCTCAGTGAGGAGTGGAGCTCAGTGAGGAGTGATGCTCAGTGAGGAGTGACGCTCTTTGAGGAGTGGAGCTCAGTGAGGAGTGACGCTCAGTGTGGAGTGATGCTCAGTGAGGAGTGGAGCTCAGTGAGGAGTGACGCTCAGTGAGGAGTGACGCTCTGTGCGGATAGACGCTCAGTGAGGAGTGGAGCTCAGTGAGGAGTGACGCTCAGTGAGGAGTGGAGCTCAGTAAGGAGTGGAGCTGAGTGAGGAGTGAGGCTCAGTGAGGAGTGACGCTCAGTGTGGAGTGACGCACAGTGAGGAGTGACGCACAGTGAGGATTGACGCTCAGTGTGGAGTGACGCACAGTGAGGAGTGACGCTCAGTGAGGAGTGGAGTTCAGTGAGGAGTGACGCTCAGTGAAGAGTGACGTTCAGTGAGGAGTGACGCTCAGTGAGGAGTGACGCTCAGTGAGGATTGACGTTCAGTGAGGAGTGACGCTCAGTGAGGAGTGACGCTCAGTGAGGAGTGGTGCTCAGTGACGAGTGACGCTCAGTGCGGAGTGACGCTCAGTGAGGAGTGAATGTCAGTGAGGAGTGACGCTCAGCATGGAGTGACGCTGAGTGAGGAGTGACGCTCAGTGAAGAGTAGAGCTCAGTGAGGAGTGGAGCTCAGTGAGGAGTGGAGCTCAGTGAGGAGTGACGCTGAGTGAGGAGTGACTCTCAGTTAAGACTGGAGCTCAGTGAGGAGTGCAGCTCAGTGAGGAGTGCAGCTCAGTGAGGAGTGGAGCTCAGTGAGGAGTGATGCTCAGTGAGGAGTGACGCTCAGTGTGGAGTGACACTCAGTGAGGAGTGACGCTCAGTGAGAAGTGACGCTCAGTGTGGAGTGGAGCTCAGTGAGGAGTGACGCTCAGTGAGGAGTGATGCTCAGTGTGGAGTGGAGCTCAGTGAGGAGTGACGCTCAGTGAGGAGTGACGCTCAGTGAGGAGTGGAGCTCAGTGTGGAGTGACACTCAGTGAGGAGTGACGCTGGGTGAGGAGTGACGCTCAGTGAGTAGTGACGCTCAATGAGGAGTGAGGCTCAGTGTGGAGTGACGCAGAGTGTGGAGTGACGCAGAGTGAGGAGTGACGCTCAGTGAGGAGTGACGCTCAGTGAGGAGTGACGCTCAGTGAGGAGTAACGCTCAGTGAGGAGTGGAGCTCAGTGAGGAGTGACGCTCAGTGAGGAGTGGAGCTCAGTGAGGAGTGACGCACAGTGATGAGTGGAGCTCAGTGAGGAGTGACGCTCAGTGAGGAGTGACGCTCAGTGAGGAGTGGAGCTCAGTGAGGAGTGGAGCTCAGTGTGGAGTGACGCTCAGTGAGGAGTGACGTTCAGTGAGGAGTGACGTTCAGTGAGGAGTGACGCTCAGTGAGGAGTGACGCTCAGTGAGGAGTGGAGCTCAGTGTGGAGTGGAGCTCAGTGAGGAGTGGAGCTCAGTGAGGAGTGACGCTCAGTGGGGAGTGGAGCTCAGTGAGGAGTGGAGCTCAGTGAGGAGTGAGGCTCAGTGAGGAGTGAGGCTCAGTGAGGAGTGACGCTCAGTGAGGAGTGTCGCTCAGTGTCGAGTGACGCTCAGTGTGGAGTGACGCACACTGAGGAGTGACGCAAAATGAGGATTGACGCTCAGTGTGGAGTGACGCACAGTGAGGAGTGACGCTCAGTGAGGAGTGGAGTTCAGTGAGGAGTGACGCTCAGTGAGGTGTGACGCACAGTGAGGAGTGGAGCTCAGTGAGGAGTGGAGCTCAGTGAGGAGTGGAGCTCAGTGAGGAGTGGAGCTCAGTGAGGAGTGACGCTCAGTGAGGAGTGACGCTCAGTGAGGAGTGGAGTTCAGTGAGGAGTGACGCTCAGTGAGGAGTGACGCTCAGTGAGGAGTGACGCTCAGTGAGGAGTGACGCTCAGTGTGGAGTGACGCTGATTGAGGAGTGACGCTCAGTGAGGAGTGACGCTCAGTGAGGAGTGACGCTCAGTGTGGAGTGATGCTGAGTGAGGAGTGGAGCTCAGTGAGGAGTGACGCTGAGTGAGGAGTGGAGCTCAGTGAGGAGTGGAGCTCAGTGAGGAGTGGAGCTCAGTGAGGAGTGGAGCTCAGTGAGGAGTGACGCTCAGTGAGGAGTGGAGCTCAGTAAGGAGTGGAGCTGAGTGAGGAGTGAGGCTCAGTGAGGAGTGACGCTCAGTGTGGAGTGACGCACAGTGAGGAGTGACGCACAGTGAGGATTGACGCTCAGTGTGGAGTGACTCACAGTGAGGAGTGACGCTCAGTGAGGAGTTGAGTTCAGTGAGGAGTGACGCTCAGTGAAGAGTGACGTTCAGTGAGGAGTGACGCTCAGTGAGGAGTGACGCTCAGTGAGGAGTGACGCTCAGTGAGGAGTGGTGCTCAGTGAGGAGTGACGCTCAGTGAGGTGTGACGCTCAGTGAGGAGTGAATCTCAGTGAGGAGTGACGCTCAGCATGGAGTGACGCTGAATGAGGAGTGACGCTCAGTGAGGAGTAGAGCTCAGTGAGGAGTGGAGCTCAGTGAGGAGTGGAGCTCAGTGAGGAGTGACGCTGAGTGAGGAGTGACTCTCAGTTAAGACTGGAGCTCAGTGAGGAGTGACGCTCAGTGAGGAGTGACGCTCAGTGTGGAGTGGAGCTCAGTGAGGAGTGACGCTCAGTGAGGAGTGATGCTCAGTGTGGAGTGGAGCTCAGTGAGGAGTGGAGCTCAGTGAGGAGTGGAGCTCTGGGGAGTGGAGCTCAGTGAGGAGTGGAGCTCAGTGAGGAGCGACGCTCAGTGTGGAGTGACGCTCAGTGAGGAGTGGAGCTCAGTGAGGAGTGACGCTGAGTGAGGAGTGGAGCTCAGTGAGGAGTGACGCTCAGTGAGGAGTGACGCTCAGTGAGGAGTGGAGCTCAGTGAGGAGTGACGCACAGTGAGGAGTGGAGTTCAGTGAGGAGTGACGCTCAGTGAGGAGTGGAGCTCAGTGTGGAGTGACGCTCAGTGAGGAGTGACGCTCAGTGAGGAGTGACGCTCAGTGAGGAGTGACGCTCAGTGGGGAGTGACGCTCAGTGGGGAGTGGAGCTCAGTGAGGAGTGACGCTCAGTGAGGAGTGACGCTCAGTGAGGAGTGACGCTCAGTGAGGAGTGGAGCTCAGTGAGGAGTGACGCTCAGTGAGGAGTGACGCTCAGTGAGGAGTGACGCTCAGTGAGGAGTGATGCTCAGTGAGGAGTGATACTCAGTGAGGAGTGACGCTCAGTGTGGAGTGACGCACAGTGAGGAGTGACGCACAGTGAGGATTGACGCTCAGTGTGGAGTGACGCACAGTGAGGAGTGACGCTCAGTGAGGAGTGGAGTTCAGTGAGGAGTGACGCTCAGTGAAGAGTGACGTTTAGTGAGGAGTGACGCTCAGTGAGGAGTGACGCTCAGTGAGGATTGACGCTCAGTGAGGAGTGACGCTCAGTGAGGAGTGACGCTCAGTGAGGAGTGGTGCTCAGTGAGGAGTGACGCTCAGTGAGGAGTGACGCTCAGTGAGGAGTGAATGTCAGTGAGGAGTGACGCTCAGCATGGAGTGACGCTGAGTGAGGAGTGACGCTCAGTGAGGAGTAGAGCTCAGTGAGGAGTGACGCTCAGTGTGGAGTGACACTCAGTGAGAAGTGACGCTCAGTGTGGAGTGGAGCTCAGTGAGGAGTGACGCTCAGTGAGGAGTGATGCTCAGTGTGGATTGGAGCTCAGTGAGGAGTGACGCTCAGTGAGGAGTGGAGCACAGTGAGGAGTGGAGCTCAGTGTGGAGTGACACTCAGTGAGGAGTGACGCTGGGTGAGGAGTGACGCTCAGTGAGTAGTGACGCTCAATGAGGAGTGAGGCTCAGTGTGGAGTGACGCAGAGTGAGGAGTGACGCAGAGTGAGGAGTGACGCTCAGTGAGGAGTGACGCTCAGTGAGGAGTGACGCTCAGTGAGGAGTGACGCTCAGTGTGGAGTGACGCACAGTGAGGAGTGGAGCTCAGTGAGGAGTGACGCTCAGTGAGGAGTGACGCTCTGTGCGGATAGACCCTCAGTGAGGAGTGGAGCTCAGTGAGGAGTGACGCTCAGTGAGGAGTGGAGCTCAGTAAGGAGTGGAGCTGAGTGAGGAGTGAGGCTCAGTGAGGAGTGACGCTCAGTGTGGAGTGACGCACAGTGAGGAGTGACGCACAGTGAGGATTGACGCTCAGTGTGGAGTGACGCACAGTGAGGAGTGACGCTCAGTGAGGAGTTGAGTTCAGTAAGGAGTGACGCTCAGTGAACAGTGACGTTCAGTGAGGAGTGACGCTCAGTGAGGAGTGACGCTCAGTGAGGAGTGACGCTCAGCATGGAGTGACGCTGAGTGAGGAGTGACGCTCAGTGAGGAGTAGAGCTCAGTGAGGAGTGGAGCTCAGTGAGGAGTGGAGCTCAGTGAGGAGTGACGCTGAGTGAGGAGTGACTCTCAGTTAAGACTGGAGCTCAGTGAGGAGTGACGCTCAGTGTGGAGTGGAGCTCAGTGAGGAGTGACGCTCAGTGAGGAGTGATGCTCAGTGTGGAGTGGAGCTCAGTGAGGAGTGGAGCTCAGTGAGGAGTGGAGCTCTGAGTAGTGGAGCTCTGAGGAGTGGAGCTCTGAGGAGTGGAGCTCAGTGAGGAGTGACGCTCAGTGTGGAGTGACGCTCAGTGAGGAGTGGAGCTCAGTGAGGAGTGACGCTGAGTGAGGAGTGGAGCTCAGTGAGGAGTGACGCTCAGTGAGGAGTGAGGCTCAGTGAGGAGTGACGCTGAGTGAGGAGTGACGCTCAGTGAGGAGTGACGCTCAGTGAGGTGTGACGCTCAGTGAGGAGTGAGGCTCAGTGAGGAATGAGGCTCAGTGAGGAGTGAGGCTCAGTGAGGAGTGACGCTCAGTGAGGAGTGACGCTCAGTGAGGAGTGAGGCTCAGTGAGGAGTGATGCTCAGTGAGGAGTGATGCTCAGTGAGGAGTGGAGCTCAGTGAGGAGTGGAGCTCAGTGTGGAGTGACGCTCAGTGAGGAGTGGAGCTCAGTGAGGAGTGACGCTCAGTGAGGAGTGGAGCTCAGTGAGGAGTGACGCACAGTGAGGAGTGGAGCTCAGTGAGGAGTGACGCTCAGTGAGGAGTGGAGCTCAGTGTGGAGTGATGCTCAGTGAGGAGTGACGCTCAGTGAGGAGTGACGCTCAGTGAGGAGTGACGCTCAGTGGGGAGTGGAGCTCAGTGAGGAGTGACGCTCAGTGAGGAGTGACGCTCAGTGAGGAGTGACGCTCAGTGAGGAGTGGAGCTCAGTGAGGAGTGACGCTCAGTGAGGAGTGACGCTCAGTGAGGAGTGACGCTCAGTGAGGAGTGACGCTCAGTGAGGAGTGACGCTCAGTGTGGAGTGACGCACAGTGAGGAGTGACGCACAGTGAGGATTGACGCTCAGTGTGGAGTGACGCACAGTGAGGAGTGACGCTCAGTGAGGAGTGGAGTTCAGTGAGGAGTGACGCTCAGTGAAGAGTGACGTTTAGTGAGGAGTGACGCTCAGTGAGGAGTGACGCTCAGTGAGGATTGACGTTCAGTGAGGAGTGACGCTCAGTGAGGAGTAGAGCTCAGTGAGGAGTGACGCTCAGTGTGGAGTGACACTCAGTGAGGAGTGACGCTCAGTGAGAAGTGACGCTCAGTGTGGAGTGGAGCTCAGTGAGGAGTGACGCTCAGTGAGGAGTGATGCTCAGTGTGGAGTGGAGCTCAGTGAGGAGTGACGCTCAGTGAGGAGTGGAGCTCAGTGAGGAGTGGAGCTCAGTGTGGAGTGACACTCAGTGAGGAGTGACGCTGGGTGAGGAGTGACGCTCAGTGAGTAGTGACGCTCAATGAGGAGTGAGGCTCAGTGTGGAGTGGAGCTCAGTGAGGAGTGACGCTCAGTGAGGAGTGACGCTGAGTGAGGAGTGACGCTCAGTGAGGAGTGACGCTCAGTGAGGTGTGACGCTCAGTGAGGAGTGAGGCTCAGTGAGGAATGAGGCTCAGTGAGGAGTGAGGCTCAGTGAGGAGTGACGCTCAGTGAGGAGTGACGCTCAGTGAGGAGTGAGGCTCAGTGAGGAGTGATGCTCAGTGAGGAGTGATGCTCAGTGAGGAGTGGAGCTCAGTGAGGAGTGGAGCTCAGTGTGGAGTGACGCTCAGTGAGGAGTGGAGCTCAGTGAGGAGTGACGCTCAGTGAGGAGTGGAGCTCAGTGAGGAGTGACGCACAGTGAGGAGTGGAGCTCAGTGAGGAGTGACGCTCAGTGAGGAGTGGAGCTCAGTGTGGAGTGATGCTCAGTGAGGAGTGACGCTCAGTGAGGAGTGACGCTCAGTGAGGAGTGACGCTCAGTGGGGAGTGGAGCTCAGTGAGGAGTGACGCTCAGTGAGGAGTGACGCTCAGTGAGGAGTGACGCTCAGTGAGGAGTGGAGCTCAGTGAGGAGTGACGCTCAGTGAGTAGTGACACTCAGTGAGGAGTGACGCTCAGTGAGGAGTGACGCTCAGTGAGGAGTGACGCTCAGTGTGGAGTGACGCACAGTGAGGAGTGACGCACAGTGAGGATTGACGCTCAGTGTGGAGTGACGCACAGTGAGGAGTGACGCTCAGTGAGGAGTGGAGTTCAGTGAGGAGTGACGCTCAGTGAAGAGTGACGTTTAGTGAGGAGTGACGCTCAGTGAGGAGTGACGCTCAGTGAGGATTGACGTTCAGTGAGGAGTGACGCTCAGTGAGGAGTAGAGCTCAGTGAGGAGTGACGCTCAGTGTGGAGTGACACTCAGTGAGGAGTGACGCTCAGTGAGAAGTGACGCTCAGTGTGGAGTGGAGCTCAGTGAGGAGTGACGCTCAGTGAGGAGTGATGCTCAGTGTGGAGTGGAGCTCAGTGAGGAGTGACGCTCAGTGAGGAGTGGAGCTCAGTGAGGAGTGGAGCTCAGTGTGGAGTGACACTCAGTGAGGAGTGACGCTGGGTGAGGAGTGACGCTCAGTGAGTAGTGACGCTCAATGAGGAGTGAGGCTCAGTGTGGAGTGGAGCTCAGTGAGGAGTGACGCTCAGTGAGGAGTGACGCTCAGTGAGGAGTGACGCTCAGTGAGGAGTGACGCTCAGTGAGGAGTGAGGCTCAGTGAGGAGTGACGCTCAGTGACGAGTGACGCTCAGTGAGGAGTGACGCACAGTGAGGAGTGAGGCTCAGTGAGGAGTGGAGCTCAGTGGGGAGTGGAGCTCAGTGTGGAGTAACGCTCAGTGAGGAGTGGAGCTCAGTGAGGAGTGAAGCTCAGTGAGGAGTGGAGCTCAGTGAGGAGTGACGCACAGTGATGAGTGGAGCTCAGTGAGGAGTGACGCTCAGTGAGGGGTGACGCTCAGTGAGGAGTGGAGCTCAGTGAGGAGTGGAGCTCAGTGTGGAGTGACGCTCAGTGAGGAGTGACGCTCAGTGAGGAGTGACGTTCAGTGAGGAGTGACGCTCAGTGAGGAGTGACGCTCAGTGAGGAGTGACGCTCAGTGAGGAGTGGAGCACAGTGTGGAGTGGAGCACAGTGTGGAGTGGAGCTCAGTGTGGAGTGGAGCTCAGTGAGGAGTGACGCTCAGTGAGGAGTGACGCTCTGTCCGGAGTGACGCTCAGTGTGGAGTGGAGCTCAGTGTGGAGTGGAGCTCAGTGAGGAGTGGAGCTCAGTGAGGAGTGACGCTCAGTGGGGAGTGGAGCTCAATGAGGAGTGGAGCTCAGTGAGGAGTGAGGCTGAGTGAGGCTCAGTGAGGATTGACGCTCAGTGAGGAGTGTCGCTCAGTGTCGAGTGACGCTCAGTGTGGAGTGACGCAAAATGAGGATTGACGCTCAGTGTGGAGTGACGCACAGTGAGGAGTGATGCTCAGTGAGGAGTGGAGTTCAGTGAGGAGTGACGCTCAGTGAGGTGTGACGCTCAGTGAGGAGTGGAGCTCAGTGAGGAGTGACGCTCAGTGAGGAGAGACGCTCAGTGAGGATTGGAGTTCAGTGAGGAGTGACGCTCAGTGAGGAGTGACGCTCAGTGAGGAGTGACGCTCAGTGAGGAGTGACGCTCAGTGAGGAGTGACGCTCAGTGTGGAGTGACGCTGATTGAGGAGTTACGCTCAGTGAGGAGTGACGCTCAGTGAGGAGTGACGCTCAGTGTGGAGTGACGCTGAGTGAGGAGTGGAGCTCAGTGAGGAGTGACGCTGAGTGAGGAGTGACTCTCAGTTAAGAGTGGAGCTCAGTGAGGAGTGGAGCTCAGTGAGGAGTGGAGCTCAGTGAGGAGTGGAGCTCAGTGAGGTGTGATGCTCAGTGAGGCGTGACGCTCTGTGAGGAGTGGAGCTCAGTGAGGAGTGACGCTCAGTGTGGAGTGACGCTCAGTGAGGAGTGGAGCTCAGTAAGGAGTGGAGCTGAGTGAGGAGTGAGGCTCAGTGAGGAGTGACGCTCAGTGTGGAGTGACGCTCAGTGAGGAGTGACGCTCAGTGAGGAGTGACGCTCTGTGCGGATAGACGCTCAGTGAGGAGTGGAGCTCAGTGAGGAGTGACGCTCAGTGAGGAGTGGAGCTCAGTAAGGAGTGGAGCTGAGTGAGGAGTGAGGCTCAGTGAGGAGTGACGCTCAGTGTGGAGTGACGCACAGTGAGGAGTGACGCACAGTGAGGATTGACGCTCAGTGTGGAGTGACGCACAGTGAGGAGTGACGCTCAGTGAGGAGTTGAGTTCAGTGAGGAGTGACGCTCAGTGAAGAGTGACGTTCAGTGAGGAGTGGAGTTCAGTGAGGAGTGACGCTCAGTGAGGAGTGGAGCTCAGTGAGGTGTGACGCACAGTGAGGAGTGACGCTCAGTGAGGAGTGACGCTCAGTGAGGAGTGACGCTCAGTGAGGAGTGGTGCTCAGTGAGGAGTGACGCTCAGTGAGGAGTGACGCTCAGTGAGGAGTGAATCTCAGTGAGGAGTGACGCTCAGCATGGAGTGACGCTGAGTGAGGAGTGACGCTCAGTGAGGAGTAGAGCTCAGTGAGGAGTGGAGCTCAGTGAGGAGTGGAGCTCAGTGAGGAGTGACGCTGAGTGAGGAGTGACTCTCAGTTAAGACTGGAGCTCAGTGAGGAGTGCAGCTCAGTGAGGAGTGACGCTCAGTGTGTAGTGGAGCTCAGTGAGGAGTGACGCTCAGTGAGGAGTGGAGCTCAGTGAGGAGTGGAGCTCAGTGAGGAGTGGAGCTCAGTGAGGAGTGGAGCTCAGTGAGGAGTGATGCTCAGTGTGGAGTGACGCTGAGTGAGGAGTGACGCTCAGTGAGGAGTGACGCTCAGTGAGGTGTGACGCTCAGTGAGGAGTGAGGCTCAGTGAGGAGTGACGCTCAGTGAGGAGTGACGCTCAGTGAGGAGTGACGCTCAGTGAGGAGTGACGCTCAGTGAGGAGTGAGGCTCAGTGAGGAGTGATGCTCAGTGAGGAGTGATGCTCAGTGAGGAGTGATGCTCAGTGAGGAGTGGAGCTCAGTGAGGATTGGAGCTCAGTGTGGAGTGACGCTCAGTGAGGAGTGGAGCTCAGTGAGGAGTGACGCTCAGTGAGGAGTGGAGCTCAGTGAGGAGTGACGCACAGTGAGGAGTGGAGCTCAGTGAGGAGTGGAGCTCAGTGAGGAGTGGAGCTCAGTGTGGAGTGACGCTCAGTGAGGAGTGACGCTCAGTGAGGAGTGACGCTCAGTGAGGAGTGACGCTCAGTGAGGAGTGACGCTCAGTGGGGAGTGGAGCTCAGTGAGGAGTGATGCTCAGTGAGGAGTGGAGCTCAGTGAGGAGTGGAGCTCAGTGAGGAGTGATGCTCAGTGAGGAGTGATGCTCAGTGAGGAGTGACGCTCAGTGAGGAGTGACGCTCAGTGAGGAGTGACGCTCAGTGAGGAGTGACGCTCAGTGAGGAGTGGGGCTCAGTGAGGAGTGACACTCACTGAAGAGTGGAGCTCAGTGAGGAGTGACGCTCAGTGAGGAGTGACGCTCAGCGAGGAGTGACGCTCAGCGAGGAGTGACGCTGTGAAGAGTGGAGCTCAGTGTGGAGTGGAGCTCAGTGAGGAGTGACGCTGTGAAGAGTGGAGCTCAGTGTGGAGTGGAGCTCAGTGAGGAGTGACGCTCAGTGTGGAGTGACGCTCAGTGTGGAGTGACGCTCAGTGAGGAGTGACGCTGTGAAGAGTGGAGCTCAGTGAGGAGTGACGCTCAGTGAGGAGTGAATCTCAGTGAGGAGTGAAGCTCAGTGAGGAGTGACGCTCAGTGAGGAGTGACGCTCAGTTTGGAGTGACGCTCAGTGAGGAGTGACGCTGTGAAGAGTGGAGCTCAGTGTGGAGTGACGCTCAGTGAGGAGTGACGCTGTGAAGAGTGGAGCTCAGTGTGGAGTGACGCTCAGTGAGGAGTGACGCTGTGAAGAGTGGAGCTCAGTGTGGAGTGGAGCTCAGTGAGGAGACGGATTGCTTTGTGGAGACGGAGGTCTGTGCGACTGGTCTCTGAGGCGGCAGATTAACATTCACCCTACAGCGAATTATAAGTTGTAATTAATTTATTGTAATTAGATGTTGGTGTGCAGCTGAAGGAGTTACCTAATTCATATTAAAATTGGAAATTATAATTCCCTTGTTGTGTGCCTGGGCCTGTAATATTCTTCATTATTTATTTCTGTTCGGGTTGTTAGAAATAATCCTGATTTTAAAATAAAGCGAAGCCATCTTTGAAATGATTGCCCTCCAGCCTTTTAATTTATAACAAGTGGCCTGTGCTTGAACTAATCGTTACTGAGCCTTCGCGACCAGGAGCTCCCTACATTTCAGTCCAGGTTCCTGCTGATAGGTGGTTCTCAGGAGGTGCAGCTCGGGCTGTTCAATGTGCCTCAGTGCCAACTGGAGAGAGGGCCAAATCAGCCTGGTTTCCCCACTGAATTGCTGCCTTCCATGGTCGAATAGCTGAAAATTGCCATTGTGCTTGGGTCACCCGTGAAAAATGAACATTTGGGTGATGTTCTGACAACGCCTGAATTTTAAAATCCTCATCTTTGTTTTCAAATCCCTCCACGGCCTCGGCCCCCTCCCTATCTCTGTAACCTCCTCCAGCCCTACAAGCCTCGGAGATCTCTGCGCTCCTCCAATTCTGGCCTCTCGCGCATCCCCCGGTTTTAATCGCTGCACCATTGGCGGCCATGCCTTCATCTGCCTGGGCCCTAAGCTCTGGAATTCCCTCCCTAAACCTCTCCGTCTCTCTCTCCTCCTTTAAGATGCTCCTTAAAACCGACCTCTTTGACCAAGCTTTTGGTCACCTGCCCTAATATCTCCTTATGTTGCTCGGTTTCAAATTTTGTTTGATAATCGCTCTCCTGTGAAGTTGCTTGGAGAGTGTTTTACTACATTAGAGGTGCTGTATAAGTACAACTTGAGGTCCTAAAAGGTGCTGTATAAATGTGAGTCCTTCCTTCTCGGTGCTGTTGGAACTCCTTTCCCGAGTGTTGACCGCCCCATATCCTGGTTCCTTAGTTGGCATCTGTCAAACTCTTTGTCCCAGCTCAGCTCAGATGTGGGACGACCAACTGCCGCCGAAGACTGCGGCAGTGAAAGTCCGCATTACCTGAGCACCTCAAAAGTTCTTGCTGGGCAGTCTGTGGGATCAGCGCCTGATGACTTCAAACAGCTATGTGCTGAGCATGTTGTTGTAAATTGTGTAAACGGGACTAAAAGCAAGGATATCGTCACCGGAAAGTGAAACAGTCGAATGCCTAAGAGTCATTCAGCCGTATCTGTAACGATCTGGAATATGTTGGCCTTCATAGCGAGAGGGTTTGAGTACAGGAACAGGGATGTCTTACTGCAGTTGTACAGGGCCTTAGTGAGACCACACCTTGAGTATTGTCTGCAGTTTTGGTCGCCTTATCTGAGGAAGGAGGTTCTTGCCATGGAAGGAGTTCAGCGAAGATTCACCAGGCTGATACCTGGGATGGCAGGAATGACGTATGAGGTGAGATTGGGTCGATTGGGCTTATACTCGCTGGAGTATAGAAGAATGAGAGGGGATCTCATCGAAACATATAAAATTCTGTCAGGTCTGGACAAACTAGATGCAGGAAGAATGTTCCCGATGGTCGGAGAGTCCAGAACCAGGGGTCATAATCTAAGGATAAGGGGTAAGCCATTTCGGACAGAAATGAGGAAGAATTTATTCACCCAGAGAGTGGTGAACCTGTGGAATTCTCTACCACAGAAGGTAGTTGAGGCCAAGTCATTAAATATATTGAAGAATGAGTTAGATATATTTCTTAAAGCTAAAGGTATCAAGTGATATGGGGAGAAGGCAGGGACAGGGTACTGAGTTTGGATGATCAGCCATGATCTCATCGAATGGTTGAGCAGGCTCAAGGGGCCGAATGGCCTACTCCTGCTCCCATCTTCTATGTTTCTATGTTGGCTTGGTCACTTGTGTTTAGGGGAATGGGAAGTTTATGACGGCAATAAAATAATTAGAAGAGTTAAGTTAATGTTTGTTGGGCTTATTCTGTTGTCATTTGTAGGTATCTTTGATGTAGTATGGTTTATTGGTGGTGCGCATGGAATGCAGCAATCAAAGGTGAAATTTAGTACCGGAGATGGGAGTGGACCAGCGTTAACAGCTCGTACGGGGACCGTGAAGCATGGTGTCTCGGAGAGCTCTCGTATTGGTTTTTTGCAGGATGGAGTTTCAGTTAAATCCTGATCCTGCATTTCCACAACTGAGTGTGTGCGCGATCTGGCGTTTAAGGTAACTGAGAGGAAAAAAGAACAGGAAAGTGGTCCAACATGGACGCACTCGGGTTTCAGAAGATGAGAAAACAGGAGATGGAGGTATGACGGGGAATAATTAAAAAAAACACCCACACACCGAGTCACTGCACCAGCAGCGACGCCTCCCCTCTGAATTTCCATTATGATTTTATTGATGCTGAGTAGGATGATTCACTCAGTTAGAATTTTGATGCTGAGAAATACATATTTTTTTCTGAATGATTAACACAAGAGCAGAGCAGGCCTTGAGGCAGAAGGAGGTCCTTATCTCACTTCAACATATCTCTCGGTAACGTCTCGAAGCCCTTCACGCAGAGGGCTACATTTTCGGCCCCCCCCCACCCCACCCCCACCCCCGCCCGCTCAGAGTTCCTTGTGCGAAGAATTCATCAGCCGATTCCAGGGGATGGTCGCCCCACCCCCTCAGAGTTAACGAGGGAGAGGGGAAATCAGCCAGGGTTCCCACTCCATCCAGGGCTGCGGCACCCGCCCCCCCCACCCCCCTTGCGGGTAAGTGACGTGTGTTGGCATCGAGCGAGGTCAGGGTGGGGCTCGGCTGTAATGCCCCCCATGGTCGACAGCTCTTCTTCCAATAGTGACATGTCCACCTGAACAGGGCAGATCGGTTTTTAACCAAGTATTTACAAGGTATTTACAGCACAGAAACAGGCCATTCGGCCCAACTGGTCCGTGCCAGTGTTTATGCTCCACTCGAGCCTCCTCCCCACCCCTCTTCATCTCCCCCCATCAACATAACCCTCTATTCCTTTCTCCCTCATGTGTTTATCCAGCTTCCCCTTAACTGCATCTCTGCTATTCGCCTCAACCACTCCCTGTGGTAGCGAGTTCCACATTCTCACCTCTCTCTGGGGAAAGAAGTTTCTCCTGAATGCCCTATTGGATTTATTAGTGACTATCTTAAATTCAAGGCCCCTAGTTCTGGTGGAAATATCTTGTTTACATCTACCCTAACAAACCCCTTCATAATTTTAAAGACCTCGATCAGGTCACCCCTCAGCCTTCTCTTTTCTAGAGAAAAGAGCCCCAGCCTGTTCAATCTTTCCTGATGTTCTGGTATCATTCTAGTAACACTTTTTTGCACCTTCTCCAGTGCCTCGATATCCTTTTTATAATATGGAGACCAGAGCTTAACACCTCACCCGAAAGACGGCACCTGCGACAGTGCGGCACTCCCTCAGTACTGCACTGGGAGCGTCAGCCTGGATTATGCGGTTGGGTCCTGAGGTGGGACTTGAACCCCCGACCTTCTGACTCAGAGGCGAGAGTGCGATCCACGAAGAGGCAGAGAGAGAAATTCAAACAGAGATAGTGAGATAAAGGAAGTGAGAGGGAGGCAGGGATCAGACGCCACAGAGTGAGGAGGATAGTTAGATTTACGCAGCGAGTTGTTGTGATCTGGAATGCGCTGCCTGAAAGGGCGGTGGAAGCAGATTCAATAGTAACTTTCAAAAGGGAATTGGATAAATACTTGAAAAGGAGAAATGTGCAGGGCTGTGGGGAAAGAGCAGGGGGGGGGAGTGGGACTAATTGGAGAGCTCTTTCAAAGAGCCGGCACAGGCACGATGGGCCAAATGGCCTCCTTCTGAGCTGTATGATTCTATGAAAGAGAGACCGAGAGATAGAGAAAAAGAGAGTGAGATAGAGAGAAAGAGGTAGATAGGAGAGAAAGAAAGAGAGCAAGCAATAGAGAGAGTGAGATAGAGAGAGAGAGGTAGATAGGAGAGAAAGAAAGAGAGCAAGCAATAGAGAGAGAGAGTTAGAGAGAGAGGGAGAGAGAAAGAATTGAAAGAGTGATTGATAAAGGGAGATAGGGAGATAGAAAGAGCAAGATAGAGAGTAAGAGAGATAGAAAGAGAGATAGCAAAAGAGAGAGAGAGTAAGAGATAGAAAGAGCGAGATAGAGAGTAAGAGAGATAGAGAGATAGCAAAAGAGAAAGAGATAGAAAGAGCGAGATAGAGAGTAAGAGATAGAAAGAGATAGCAAAAGAGAGATAGAGTAAGAGATAGAGAGAGATAGAGAGAAAGAGGTAGATGGAGAGAGAGAGATAGAAAGTAAAGCGAGGGATTGGTTGATAAAGAGAGATAGGGAGAGTTAGAAAGAGAGATAGATAGGGAGAGAGGGAAAGAGTAGAAAGAGAGAGAGATTGATAAAGAGAGATAGAGCAATAGATAGGGAGAGAGGGGAAAAAATGAGATATAGAGAAAGAGAGGGATAGGAGAAAGAGAGAGAAAAGTGCTCAATTAAAATTCAAATCCACTGGACGGAGGCTGCAGTGACTGGTCTGATTGATGTGTTTGTGGAAGAGAAAGAGATAGAGGAAGGGAGCGCCTCCGTCCTCCCTCATTGTCCAAGATACAGACCAAAGCTTTGAAGAGGTAATGAAGGTTTGAATGGGTTTTGATTTTTCGAAGTGGCGTGGAGGAGGGGGGGAGCTCATCTGTATTCAGCATCCATCTGCACCGGGTTATATTTGGGAGAGATACGGTCTCCTGAGGCTGGTGACTCACCCACTGCAAACCTCTCTGTGCGTCAGTACTGCTACACGTAGAGGGGGAGGGAGGGGGGACAATTGAAAGGTCTTCACAACATTCATTGCAACAGATTATGGGAAGAGAGAGAAAGTGAGAGAGAATTTCTAATGCACCTCAATGCAGCAGAGCTTTGAATGCAAGATGTAGACCACCTCTCAGGGTATAGTTTCCCCCTTTGCAAAGTAAATCAAAACTATTCCACATCAAATGTTTTTTTTTAAAGACGAGGGAGCCGGATTCGCGGGTTGCAAGGCGTGTGAGTTACATTGAAACTCAGCCGATCAAAAAAACAGCAACACACACCGTGTAAAGCAAGAATGGAAACCGACCGGGGCCAATTGTTTCGGTCACGTTTTGCAAAATGGATTGAAATGCATCCATTCAATTGCAATCCGTCAGCCCTGATCTCCTGTCCCCCTCCCCCTGATAGCAGTGGGCCGGTGGGTGGGCGAATTCTGCTTGCAAAATACAGACTATCTATGTCCCCCCCCCCCCCCTCTCCTACCCACCACGCCCTGAAAATATGACACAGCCACTGGGGACCCCCTTTCAGCTATTGAGACTTTTATGGGGACTCCAACTCCTGCACATAAGAACATAAGAAATAGGAGCAGGAGTCGACCATTCGGCCCCTCCAGCCCACTCCACCATTCAATAGGATCATGGCTGATCTGATCTTCGGCCTCAACTCCACTTTCCCGCCCGCTCCCCGTAACCCTTGACTCCCCCGTCGCTCAAATATTGACACGTTTCCAGTGACACCTCCATAAATATCCACCGTACTTCCAGGATCCCCACCCGGAATAGAATGCATTTGAGGGGAAGCTGGATAAACACATGAGGGAGGAAGGAATAGAAGGATATGTTGATGGAGTGAGATGAAGAGGGATGGGAGGAGGCTGGTGTGGAGCAGAAACACCGGCACAGAAGGGATATGGGGACAGGGCGGGAAAGTGGAGTTGAGGTCGAAGATCAGCCATGATCTTATTGAATGGCGGAGCAGGCTCGAGGGGCCGCATGGTCGTGTTTCTGTGCTGTAATTTCTATGTAATATAACGCATTCCTGGGCACCCCTTGCAAATCCTGACACATTTAAAGGGATCCCCTGCAAATATTAATATACTCCAGGGGGGGACCCGTTTAACGGAGGCACTGGCCCAAGTTAGATGAGCGGGTGAACGCCCCGGGCGAGAGGAATGTGGCGCTGACCCGTTGAGTGTGTCTGTTTATATTAGCACCTTTCACCACCTCAGGATGTGACGTCCCAAAGCGCTTTACAGCCAATGAAGTACTTTCGAAGTGCAGTCACTGTTGTAATGTAGGAAACGCGGCAGCCAAGTTGCGCACAGCAAGCTCCCACAAACTTCTTCTTAGGCAGTCCCTCGGAACCGAGGATGACTTGCTTCCACATTAAAAATGAGTTCTCAGGTGACTGATGAGTCCAATGCGGGACCTACAGTCTCTGTCACAGGTGGGGCAGACGGTGGTTGAAGGGGCGGGTGGGTGGGGTGCTTGGGTTGACGTGCGCTCCTTGCGCTGTTTGCGCTTGTCTTCCGCTTGCTCCCGGCGAAGAGACTTGAGGTGTTCGGCGCCTTCCCCGAATGCTTCTCCTCCACTTTGTGCGGTCTTGGGCCAGGGATTCCCAGGTGTCGGTGGGGATGTTGCCCTTTTTCAAGGAGGCTTTGAGGGTGTCCTTGAAGCGTTTCCTCTGCCCACCTGGGGCTCTCTTGCCGTGCCGGAGCTCCGAGTAGTGCGCTTGTTTTGGAAGTCTCGTGTCGGGCATGCGGACGATGTGGCCCGTCCATCGGAGCTGATCGAGCGTGGTCAAAGCTTCGATGCTGGGGATGTTGGCCTGAGCGAGAACACTGACGTTGGTGCGCCTATCCTGCCAATGCATTTGCAGGATCTTGCGGAGGCAGCGTTGGTGGTACCTCTCCAGTGCTTTGAGGTGCCTGCTGTACATGGTCCATGTCTCTGAGGCATACAGGAGGGCGGGTATCACTACTGCTCCGTAGACCATGAGCTTGGTGCTGCCTGGCCCACAAACAGCAATGTGATAATGACCAGATAATCGTTTTTTAGTGATGTTGGTTGAGGGATAAATATTGGCCCCTGGACACCGCGGAGAACTCCCCCTGCTCTTCTTCGAAATAGTGGCCATGGGATCTTTTACGTCCACCTGAGAGGGCAGATGGGGCCTCGGTTTAACGTCTCATCTGAAAGACGGCCCCTCCGACAGTGAAATGTCAGCCTGGATGGATGGGGTGCGCAGTGGTTCCTCAACCCCATTCTCACTGGCTTCCAGTCCTCCAATACCTTCAACTTAAAATCACTCATCGTTGTGTTTAAATCCATCCATGGCCTCGCTAATGGAATGTTGGCCTGTATCTCAATGGGGGCTGGAGTACTAAGGGCTGGAGTTATGCTACAGTTGTATAAAGCTCTGGTCAGACCCCATCTGGAGTAACTGTGTTCAGTCCTGGGCACCGTACCTCAGGAAGGATATACTGGCCTTGGAGGGGGAGCAGCGCAGATTCACCAGAATGATACCGGGGCTAAAAGGGTTAAATTACGAGGACAGGTTGCACAGACTAAGCTTGTATTCCCTCGAGTATAGGAGATTAAGGGGTGATCTAATCGAGGTGCGTAAGATGATTAAAGGATTAGATAGGGTAGGATGGACGAGATAGAGAGAAACTATTTCCTCTGGTGGGGGGGAGTCCAGAACAAGAGGGCGTAACCTTAAAATTAGAGCCAGGCCATTCAGGGGTGATGTCAGGAAGCACTTCTTCACACAAAGGGTGGTGGGAATCTGGAACTCTCTCCCCCCAAATTGCGGTTGAGGCTGGGGGTCAATTGAAAATTTCAAGTTCAGATCGATAGATTTTTGTTAGGTAAGAGTATGAAGGGATATGGAGCAAAGGCAGGTAAATGGAGTTGAGGTTACAGATCAGCCATGATTTAGTTCAATGGCGGAACAGGCTCAAGGGGCTGAATGGCCTCCTCTTGTTCTATGTTCCTTCCCTATCTCTTTAGCACTACAACCGCACCCCTCTTCCAAATTCTGTGCTCCTCTAACTCTGGCCTCTTGTGCACCCCCCAACCCCCCCCTCTTTTTGTCTGATTTCTGCTCCTGTGAAGCGCCTTGGGACGTTATGTTACGTGAAAGGCGCTATATAAATGCAAGTTATGTTAGACTTGAGCACAAAAGTCTAGGCTGACGCTCCCAGTGCCAGGACTGAGGGAGCGCTGCACTGTCGGAGGTGCCGTCTCTCGGATGAGCCGTTGAACCGAGGCCCCGTCTGCTCTCTCTCAGGTGGACGTAAAAGATGCCACGGCCACTGTTTCAAAGAAGAGCAGGGGGGATAGCAAAATACTGCAGATGCTGGAAATCCGAAATAACAACAGAAAACGCTGGAAAAACTCAGCAGGCCAGGCAGCATCCGTAGAGAGAGAAAGAGAGTTGACGTTTCAGGTCGATGACCTTTCATCAGGGGGGAGTTCTCCCCGGCGTCCTGGGGCCAATATTTATCCCTCAATCAACATCACTAAAAAACAGATTATCTGGTCATGATTACACATTGCTGTTTGTGGGAGCTTGCTGTGCGCAAATTGGCTGCCGCGTTTCCCACTTTACAACAGTGACGCCACTTCAAACAGTACTTCATTGGCTGTAAAGCGCTTTGAGACGTGCGGTGGTCGTGAAAGGCGCTATAGAAAGGCAAGTCTTTCTTTTTAGCATTTCAAATGGTTGTCACAGGAATACACGGAAACTGACAAGGCAGAGGGATTATGAATAATTAACAGCAGAACATAGCCATGGGACAATGGACAGGATGAGGGGGGCACAATCCACAAAAAGCAAAGATCAGAATCCCGGAATCGCGCGAGATGAAAACAGATCTTTGATTTATTCGCTCGCCATGAGCTGGGAGCATGAACCGTTAACCCGTCCCTGTGACGCTGATCTGTTGCAACAGGTCTGTCGGCACTTTGTAAAGGATTACTGCGCCGAAATTAACTCCGAAACTGACCCAGATGCACAGGGCTTCCTCTGCCAGAGTATCTGCGCACTCCATGCCTGTACAAGATCATCCCTGCCCGTCAGAGCTGTAAACAGATGAGTCATGGGCCCAAGGTCTGATTAGAATACAGAAGAGCCCCAGGAATGAGATTGTGCGAGGTCCCTGATCGGACATGCGATGCATTGTGTGGTGTGTCTGGTGTCTGTCTCACTCTACAGCCCCTGTGTCTGGTGTCTGTCTCACTCTACAGCCCCTGTGTCTGGTGTCTGTCTCACTCTACAGCCCGTGTGTCTGGTGTCTGCCTCACTCTACAGCCCCTGTGTCTGGTGTCTGTCTCACTCTACAGCCCCTGTGTCTGGTGTCTGTCTGCAGCCCCTGTGTGTTGTGTCTGGTGTCTGTCTCACTCTACAGCCCGTGTGTCTGGTGTCTGTCTCACTCTACAGCCCGTGTGTCTGGTGTCTGCCTCACTCTACAGCCCCTGTGTCTGGTGTCTGCCTCACTCTACAGCCCCTGTGTCTGGTGTCTGTCTCACTCTACAGCCCGTGTGTCTGGTGTCTGCCTCACTCTACAGCCCCTGTGTCTGGTGTCTGTCTCACTCTACAGCCCCTGTGTCTGGTGTCTGTCTGCAGCCCCTGTGTGTTGTGTCTGGTGTCTGTCTCACTCTACAGCCCCTGTGTCTGGTGTCTGCCTCACTCTATAGCCCCTGTGTCTGGTGTCTGTCTCACTCTACAGCCCGTGTGTGATGTCTCTGTGGTCTGGAGTCTGTCTCACTCCCCAGCCACTGCGTCTGGTGTCTGTTTGCAGCCCCTGTGTGTTAGGTCTGGTGTCTGTCTCACTCCCCAGCCCCTGAGATATGAGGTCTGGGGTCTGGGGTCTGGAGACTGTCTCACTCCCTAGCCCCTGAGGTCTGAGGTCTGGTGTCTGTCTCACTCCCCAGCCCCTGAGGTCTGAGGTCTGGGGTCTGGGGTCTGTCTCACTCCCCAGCCCCTGAGATCTGAGGTCTGGGGTCTGGAGACTGTCTCACTCCCCAGCCCCTGCGTCTGGTGTCTGTCTACAGCCCCTGTGTGTTGGGTCTGGGGTCTGTCTCGCTCTACAGCCACTGTGTCTGGTGTCTATCTCGCCCTACAGCCCCTGTGTGCTGGGACTGGGGTCTGTCTCACTCTTCAGCTCCTGAGGTCTGGGGTCTGGAGTCTGTCTCTTTCCCCAGCCCCTGAGGTCTGGTGTCTGTCTCGCTCTACAGTCCCTGTGTGCTGTCTCTGAGGTCTGGAGTCTGTCTCACTCCCCAGCCACTGCGTCTGGTGTCTGTCTGCAACCCCTGTGTGCTGGGACTGGAGTCTGTCTCACTCCCCAGCTGCTGAGGTCTAGGGTCTGGAGTCTGTCTCACTCTGCAGCCACTATGTCTGGTGTCTGTCTCACTCTACAGCCCCTGTGTGTTGGGTCTGGGGTCGGTCTCACTCCCTAGCTCCTGAGGTCTGGGGTCTGGAGACTGTCTCACTCCCCAATCCCTGCGTCTGGTGTCTGTCTACAACCCCTGTGTGTTGGGTCTGGGGTCTGTCTCACTCCCCAGCTCCTGGGGTTTAGGGTCTGTCTACAGCCCCTGTGTGTTGGGTCTAGGGTCTGTCTCACTCTACAGCCACTGTGTCTGGTGTCTGTCTCGCTCTATAGACCCTGTGTGCTGGGACTGGAGTCTGGAGTCTGTCTCACTCCCCCGCCCCTGAGGTCTGGGGACTGGGGTCTGTCTCACTCTACAGCCACTGTGTCTGGGGTCTGTCTCACTCTACAGCCACTGTGTCTGGTGTCTGTCTCGCTCTATAGCCCTTGTGTGCTGGGACTGGAGTCTGGAGTCTGTCTCACTCCCCAGCTCCCCTTTTATTGGAGCGGTTGCCCTCACTATATGTTCCATGTAAACAGTGCTATTTCTCTCCCTCTCTGTGCAAAGGTTAATGCAAGTCTGTGTATGAAAATAATGTTTGTTGTATTTTTCATAAAGGTCACCGTGTGATTAAAATAAAGACTGGCACATCCCATAAATTTCACATTTATTGTGCTGAACTTTATCTTAAAGCATGTCTGTTTTTAATGATTTGATTAGAAGCCCATGCACCACATTAAACACCCACTCCCTCCACCACCAACACACCATGGCTCCAGTGTGTATGATTCAAAGGATCACCCCCGCTCCTCTTCGAATAGTGGCCATGGGATCTTTTACGTCCATCTGAGAGGGCAGACGGGGCTCTCGGTTTAACGTCTCATCCGAAAGACGGCATCTCCGACAGTGCGGCGCTCCCTCAATGGTAGGCACTGGGAGTATCCGCCTAGTCAAGTTCCATGGGGCGGGACTTGAACCCACGCCCTATACTGACTCAGGGACGAGGGTTCGGCCCACTGAGCCACGGCCAGAGTAGAGAGAACAAGGGAAGGGTCGGCAAGGGGGTGACGGAGAGCGGAGGAGGTCGTGGGTGTGGTAAAGGGAAAGAGGACAGAGCCCGCAGTGAGTTCATTGGGAACAGAACCTCAGCGTGAACCAGTGAGGGTTCTTCCCAGACTTTTCCAGGATGGGGTTCAAATGGACCGGCCCCCTCTTCAAAATGACTGAACTAGGGGAGAGCACTGGATCATGAAGGGTTAAAATCATGAAGGGTTTCGATGGCGTAAATAAGGAGAGTGTTGTGGCTGCCGTGAAGCACGAATTGAGGCCGAGTCAATATGTGGAGCACATGGCTTTTAATCACATACTCCTTGGCAAAATGGCTGCTGCAACTTCTCTCTGCAAAACCCTACTGGTTGAGGGCGACGCCCGCTCTTTTTAAGTTCACACTGAGGGCGACGCCCACTCCTTTTTTCATGCCTTAAAGGCAGCATGCGCCTTAAAGGCAAGGTGCCCGATTTATTGTCCACGGACGGAAAAGTGGATTGCTCCCGTTTAGGTGGCGATCCGCCACAAGAGACTGTTTCCAATGGCTGACAGGCTGATAACCAGAGGGCACAGATTTAAGGTGACTGGCAAAAGAACCAGAGGCGACATGAGGAAAAACTTTTTCACGCAGCGAGTGGTTAGGATTTGGAACGTGCTGCCTGATAGGGCGGTGGATACAGATTCAATAGTAGCCTTCAAAAGGGAATTGGATAAATACTGGAAGGAGAAAAAATTGCAGGGATATGGGGAAAGAGCGCGAGGGCAGTGGACTAACTGGGTCGCTCTCCGAAAGAGCCGGGGCAGACTCGAGGGGCCGAATGGCCTCCTTCCGCGCTGTGCTATTCGATGATTCTGTGAAAGCTGACTCAAACATGAAATAAGCAGCTACTTTCCAACACTCAGCTCCTGAAACCCAGCCAACCCTCTCCCACATATCACCTTGAAACAACAGCAGCCTTCGTGGTGGCTGACTAGCATAAATCCTTTTTATAAAGTGTTTACTGTTATTTGTTTTCAGTTCAGGTTGGTCTGCTGAGTGGATGACTCACCGGAGCTGCGGTACAGAGATAGGCATATTTTCAGTCCCTGTTTACCGAACTGCGGGATCGTGCGGGATGCGTTTTTTTGTCGTGTAGCGAGCTAATTTATAATTAATAGCCCTGAGCGACTCACTTTCTTCCCTCCCGTCAGTCGTCTCTCGTGAGCATTACCACGTGCAAGATGAAGGAGAACAGTCAAGCCATCATGATCCTCTCATCCTATTTGGATCAATAGTGAGGCAACACGGTGGCATAGTGGTTAGCACTGTTGCCTCACAGCGCCAGGGACCCGGGTTCGAATCCAGCTCTCGGGTGACTGTCTGTGTGGAGTTTGCACATTCTCCCCGTGTCTGCGTGGGTTTCCTCCGGGTGCTCCGGTTTCCTCCCACAGTCCAAAGATGTGCGGGTTAGGTTGATTTGGCTACGATAAATTGACCCTTAGTGTTAGGGGGATTAAATAGTGGGGATAGGGTGGGATATGTGTCGGTGCAGGCTCGATGGGCCGAAATGGCCTCTATCTGCACTGTGGGTATCTGTGATTCTGTGAATACTTCAAGGGGTAAAATTGACAGGGCTATGGGGAAAGAGCGGGGACGGGACGCGGGGAGTGGGACTAATTGGATCGCTCTGCCAAAGAGCCGGCACAGGCACGATGGGCCGAAAGACCTCCTTGGAGGCGGTGCAACGAAGATTCACTAGATTGATTCCTGGGATGAGAGGACTGTCCTATGATGAGAGATTGTATAGAATGGGCCTATACTCTCTGGAGTTTAGAAAAATGAGAGGTGATCTCATTGAAACATACAAGATTCTGAAGGGGATTGACGGGATAGATGCTGAGAGGTTGTTTCCCCCTGACTGGAGAGTCTAGAACTAGGGGGCATAGTCTCAGGATAAGGGGTCGGCCATTTAAGACTGAGATGAGGAGGAATTTCTTCACTCAGACGGTTGTGAATCTTTGGAATTCTCTGCCCCAGAGGGCTGTGGATGCTGAGTCTTTGAGTATATTCAAGGCTGAGATAGATAGAATTTTGGACTCCAGCGGAATCAAGGGATATGGAGATCGGGTGGGAAAGTGGAGTTGAGGTCGATGATCAGCCATGATCGTATTGAATGGCGGAGCAGGCTCGAGGGGCCGAATGGCCGACTCCTGCTCTTACTTCTTATGTTCTTATGTTCTGTGCTGTATCGTTCTGTGACACCGGGTAACTCTCCAATTGTCCCCATCGCTATGTCTAACTGCCCCTTTGTGGTATTGTACTGGTTAAATTACTGGACTAATAATCCAGAGAGCGTGACTTTGAATTTAGTTTAAAAACAAATATGAAAGTTAAAAAAAAACTAGTTTCAATTCAAGTGAAGCTGTCGGAATGGGGTAAAAACCTAACTGTTTAATGTCCTTTAGGGAAGGAAACCTGTCGTCTTTACCTGGTCTGGGCCTGTCTGTGACTCCAGTCCCCACACCAACATGGTTGACTCTTAACTGCCCTCTGAAGTGGCCTAGCAAGCCACTCTACGTAGAAGGCCCACCACCACCTTCTCAGTGCTACTAGAGATGGGCGATAAATAGGCCCACTTGATTGGCACCCCATCCACCACCTTAAACATTCACTCCCTCCACCACCGGCGTACCGTGGCTGCAGTGTGTACCATCTACAAGATGCACTGCAGCAACTCGCCAAGGCTTCTTCTGCAGCACCTCCCAAACCCGCGACCTCTACTACCTAGAAAGACAAGGGCAGCAGGCGCATGGGAACACCACCACCTCCAAGTTCCCCTCCAAGTCACACACACCATCCTGACTTGGAAATATATCACCGATCCTTCATCGTCGCTGGGTCAAAATCCTGGAACTCCCTCCCTAACAGCACTGTGGGAGCACCTTCACCACACGGACTGCAGCGGTTCAAGAAGGCGGCTCACCACCACCTTCTCGAGGGGCAACTAGGGATGGGCAATAAAAGCTGGCCTTGCCAGCGACGCCCACATCCCAGGAACTAATAAAAGAAATGCCAGCCTCGCCAGCGACACCCATATCCTGAGAATTATGATTATTTAAATCTCTCTTTCCAGCAAATATGGCAAATATTATGGTCTCCATGTTATAAAAAGGATATAGAGGCACTGGAGAAGGTGCAAAACAGATTTACAAGTATGATACTACAACTGAGAGGTTAGAACTATCAGGCCTTGGTGAGACCACACCTTGAGTATTGTGTGCAGTTTTGGTCGCCTTATCTGAGGAAGGATGTTCTTGCCATGGAGGGAGTGCAGCGAAGATTCACCAGGCTGATACCTGGGATGGCAGGAATGACGTATGAGGAGAGATTGGGTCGATTGGGCTTATACTCGCTGGAGTATAGAAGAATGAGAGGGGATCTCATTGAAACTTATAAAATTCTGACAGGTCTGGACAAACTAGATGCAGGAAGGATGTTCCCGATGGTCGGAGAGTCCAGAATCAGGGGTCACAGTCTAAGGATAAGGGGTAAGCCATTTCGGACAGAAATTAGGAAGAATTTCTTCACCCAGAGAGTGGTGAACCTGTGGAATTCTCTACCACAGAAGGTAGTTGAGGCCAAGTCATTAAATATATTAAAGAATGAGTTAGATATATTTCTTAAAGCTAAAGGGATCAAGGGATATGGGGAGAAGGCAGGGACAGGGTACTGAGTTTGGATGATCAGCCATGATCGCATCGAATGGCGGAGCAGGCTAGAGGGGCCGAATGGCCTACTCCTGCCCCTATCTTCTATGTTTCTATGTTTCTAACTAGGATCCCATAAATATAAGATGGTCACCAATAAATCCAATCGGGAATTCAGGAGAAACTTCTTTCCCCAGAGAGTGGTGAGAATGTGGAACTCGCTACCACAGGGAGTGGTTGAGGCGAATAGCGTAGATGCATTCAAGGGGAAGCTGGATAAATACATGAGGGAGAAAGGAATAGAAGGTTAAGTTGATGGGGTGAGAGGAAGAGGGGGTGGGAGGAGGCTCTTGTGGAGCATCAGTGCTGGTATGGACCAGTTGGGCCCAATGGCCTGTCTCTGTGCTGCAGATTCTGTGTAAGAAGAGGCCGTGCCTGTCGGGACGCTTGCCGAGGTTTGACACGCTGCCAGCTGCTTCACAGGGCTGACAGATGGAGAAGTTTACAGAGTGAGCAAATATTCACAGCACACAGCAAGTGTTGGCCAAACAAGTCGAGGGTCCCTCGTTGCGCGCCGCGCGGGCAAGTGCCAGCTGCTTTTGGTTGTTATGGCAACCGGCTATTGGTGAGCAGCGACCAGAGAGAGTGTTGGGGCTGGTAATGGAACCAGCTGGCGAGCTTCTTGCCTCAAGCTCAGTCAAGCCGCCCCCCCGCCCCCCGCTTACCTCCGGCACGACTATCTCGGCCCAGTTTTTCATTTCTCCCCCGAAGGTCCCGGCTTCTTGCTGAGACCCCCAGTCCCATCGGAACGTTAGGAACAGGAGGAGGCCCTTCAGCCCCTCGAGCCTGCTCCGCCATTCAGTTAGAACACGGCTGATCTGTACCTCAACCCCATACCTTTTTACACGGCCTCCCTGACCTAACAAAATTCTATCTCAGTCTCCAAAGCTCCAGTTGACTCCCAGCATCCGCAACCTTTTGCGGGGAGAGAGTTCCAGATTTCCACCACCCTTTGTATGAAGAAGTGCTTCCTGACATCACCCCTGAACGGCCTGGCTCTAATTTTAAGATTATGCCCCCTTGTTCTGGACTCCCCCCACCAGAGGAAATAGTTTCTCTCTCTCTACCCCATCGAATCCTTTAATCATCTTAAACACCTTGATTAGACCACCCCTTAATCTTCTAAACTCAAGCGACTACAAGCCCAGTCTATACAACCTGCCTGGTGTTTACCTTCCAAGGGCTCAATTTACCTTCTTATGATTGTATGTTTTCCTGGAACTTATCATTTTCAGGAAAGGCCCTTTATCCTTGTTTTCAAATCCCTCACCCCATCCTATCTCTGTAACCTCCTCCAGCCCTACAACCCTCCGAGATCTCTGCTCTCTTCCAATTCTGGCCTCTTTCGCAACTCCGATTTTCATCTCTCCACCATTGGCGGCCATGCCTTCAGCTGCCTGGGCCCTAAACTCTGGGATTCCCTCCCTAAACCGCTCCGCCTCTCTATCTCTCTCTCCTCCTTTAAGACGTTCCTTAAAGCCGACCTCATTGACCAAGCTTTCGGTCATCTGTCCTAATGTCTCCTTTTGTGGCTCGATGCTTGGTAACGCTCCTGTGAAGCGCCAAGGGAGGTTTTACTATGTTAAAGGCGCTATATAAATGCAAGTTGTGGTTGTTGGCAAATCGACACTGTGCATTGCCATTGCTTTCATATCCTGACCCAAAACAGTGCATGAATTTGTATTAAGAAAATCTGTTTCACATTTAAGCACTGCATTAACACTGCCCTAGCATAAAGCCATACACCACATCGAACTACCAGGGCTAAAAGGGTTAAATTATGAGGACAGGTTGCACAGACTGGGCTTGTATTCCCCTGAGTGTAGAAGATTAAGGGGTGATCTAATCGAGGTGTTTACATAAGAACATAAGAAATAGGAGCAGGAGTCGGCCAATCGGCCCCTCGAGCCTGCTCCGCCATTCAATAAGATCATGGCTGATCTGATCCTAACCGCCAATCTACTATCACAGAACCATCTCCTGAACCTAACAGAATTGGACACACGAAATAGGAGCAGGATCAGGCTACACGGCCCCTGGGCCCGCTCCGCTACCCACGGGGCCATGACCGATCCGAACCTAGACTCATGTCCAAATTCCTGCCCGCTCCCCGTAACCCTTAATTCCCTTTACTTCTTGGAAACTGTCTATTTCTGTTTTAAATTTATGTAATGATGTATTAAAGGAGTTGATAGGGTAGCCAGAGATAGGTAGATATTTCCTCTGGTGGGGGGAGTCCAGAACAAGGGGGCGTAACCTTAAAATTGAGCCAGTCCGTTCAGGGGTGATGTCAGGAAGCACTTCTTCACACAAAGGCTAGTGGAAATCTGGAACTCTCTCCCCCAAAAAGCTGTTGAGGCTGGGGGTCAATTGGAAATTTCAAAACGGAGATTGATAGATTTTTGTTGGGTAAGGGTATTAAGGGTTACGGAACCAAGGTGGGTAGATGGAGTTAAGATACAGCTCAGCCATGAACAGGCTCGAGGGAGCTGAATGGCCTCCTCCTGTTCCGATATTTCCTATGAACTCTGATTTGGATAATCGTGGTACAAACAGAAGGGGGGTAGAGTCTATTTCTCAGTTCGTTGAGCGCTAAACATCCCCACGTCACAAACAATTAGGATTTTTAACACAACATAATGGAGCGATGCAGTTGCTTAATGATTGTGTGAGTCACACTGCAGCAGCCATGATTACTGCTCTGACTGAACTCCCAGCTCCGACCGTACCTGCGATGCATCTGGCAAGGCTCCCTCCCCAGCTATTGTAATATAGAGCTTTAGCTAAAGTTTAAAGTTCTCATCCTTGTGCTGAAATCCCACCACGATATTGCCCATTCTTACCAACGTTTTGCTTACAGTTCTGTGAAGTGCCTTGGGACATTTTTCGATGTTAATGATGCTATATAAATGTACCTTGTTATTAGTAGCCTTATCTGTCGCGTTAGATGGGGTACTTGGCCTCACGTGTCTCGTTAGATGGGGTATTTGGTCTCACGTGTCTCGTTAGATGGGGTATTTGGTCTCACGTGTCTCGTTAGATGGGGTATTTGGATCACGTGTCCCGTTAGATGGGGTATTTGGATCACGTGTCCCGTTAGATGGGGTATTTGGTCTCACGTGTCTCGTTAGATGGAGTATTTGGATCACGTGTCCCGTTAGATGGGGTATTTGGCCTCACGTGTCTCGTTAGATGGGGTATTTGGTCTCACGTGTCCCGTTAGATGGGGTATTTGGATCACGTGTCCCGTTAGATGGGGTATTTGGCCTCACGTGTCTCGTTAGATGGGGTATTTGGCCTCACGTGTCTCGTTAGATGGGGTATTTGGTCTCACGTGTCTCGTTAGATGGGGTATTTAGATCACGTGTCACGTTAGATGGGGTATTTGGCCTCACGTGTCCCGTTAGATGGGGTATTTGGCCTCACGTGTCTCATTAGATGGGGTATTTGGATCACGTGTCTCGTTAGATGGGGTATTTGGTCTCACGTGTCTTGTTAGATGGGGTATTTGGCCTCACGTGTCTCGTTAGATGGGGTATTTGGTCTCACGTGTCTCGTTAGATGGGGTATTTGGTCTCACGTGTCTCGTTAGATGGGGTATTTGGTCTCACGTGTCCCGTTAGATGGGGTATTTGGATCACGTGTCCCGTTAGATGGGGTATTTGGCCTCACGTGTCTCGTTAGATGGGGTATTTAGATCACGTGTCACGTTAGATGGGGTATTTGGCCTCACGTGTCTCGTTAGATGGGGTATTTGACCTCACGTGTCTCGTTAGATGGGGTATTTGGTCTCATGTGTCCCGTTAGATGGGGTATTTGGTCTCACGTGTCTCGTTAGATGGGGTATTTGGATCACGTGTCTCGTTAGATGGGGTATTTGGTCTCACGTGTCCCGTTAGATGGGGTATTTGGATCACGTGTCCCGTTAGATGGGGTATTTGGTCTCACGTGTCTCGTTAGATGGGGTATTTGGTCTCACGTGTCCCGTTAGATGGGGTATTTGGATCACGTGTCACGTTAGATGGGGTATTTGGCCTCACGTGTCTTGTTAGATGGGGTATTTGGCCTCACGTGTCTCGTTAGATGGGGTATTTGGATCACGTGTCTCGTTAGATGGGGTATTTGGTCTCACGTGTCTTGTTAGATGGGGTATTTGGATCACGTGTCCCGTTAGATGGGGTATTTAGATCACGTGTCTCGTTAGATGGGGTATTTGGATCACGTGTATCGTTAGATGGGGTATTTGGATCACGTGTCTCATTAGATGGGGTATTTGGACTCACGTGTCTCGTTAGATGGGGTATTTGGATCACGTGTCTCGTTAGATGGGGTATTTGGATCACGTGTCCCGTTAGATGGGGTATTTGGATCACGTGTCCCGTTAGATGGGGTATTTGGATCACGTGTCCCGTTAGATGGGGTATTTGGATCACGTGTCTCGTTAGATGGGGTATTTGGATCACGTGTCTCGTTAGATGGGGTATTTGGATCACGTGTCCCGTTAGATGGGGTATTTTACCTCACGTGTCCCGTTAGATTGGGTATTTGGATCACGTGTCCCGTTAGATGGGGTATTTGGATCACGTGTCCCGTTAGATGGGGTATTTGGATCACGTGTCCCGTTAGATGGTGTATTTGGTCTCACGTGTCCCGTTAGATGGGGTATTTGGTCTCACGTGTCTCGTTAGATGGGGTATTTGGATCACGTGTCCCGTTAGATGGGGTATTTGGATCATGTGTCTCGTTAGATGGGGTATTTGGATCACGTGTCTCGTTAGATGGGGTATTTGGATCACGTGTCCCGTTAGATGGGGTATTTGGTCTCACGTGTCTCGTTAGATGGGGTATTTGGCCTCACGTGTCTCGTTAGATGGGGTATTTGGTCTCACGTGTCTCGTTAGATGGGGTATTTGGATCACGTGTCTCGTTAGATGGGGTATTTGGATCACGTGTCTCATTAGATGGGGTATTTGGTCTCACGTGTCCCGTCAGATGGGGTATTTGGATCACGTGTCACGTTAGATGGGGTATTTGGCCTCACGTGTCTCATTAGATGGGGTATTTGGATCACGTGTCTCGTTAGTTGGGGTATTTGGTCTCACGTGTCTCGTTAGATGGGGTATTTGGTCTCACGTGTCTCGTTAGATGGGGTATTTGGTCTCACGTGTCTCGTTAGATGGGGTATTTGGTCTCACGTGTCTCGTTAGATGGGGTATTTGGATCACGTGTCCCGTTAGATGGGGTATTTGGCCTCACGTGTCTCGTTAGATGGGGTATTTAGATCACGTGTCACGTTAGATGGGGTATTTGGCCTCACGTGTCCCGTTAGATGGGGTATTTGGCCTCACGTGTCTCGTTAGATGGGGTATTTGACCTCACGTGTCTCGTTAGATGGGGTATTTGGTCTCATGTGTCCCGTTAGATGGGGTATTTGGTCTCACGTGTCTCGTTAGATGGGGTATTTGGATCACGTGTCTCGTTAGATGGGGTATTTGGATCACGTGTCTCATTAGATGGGGTATTTGGTCTCACGTGTCCCGTCAGATGGGGTATTTGGATCACGTGTCACGTTAGATGGGGTATTTGGCCTCACGTGTCTCATTAGATGGGGTATTTGGATCACGTGTCTTGTTAGATGGGGTATTTGGTCTCACGTGTCTTGTTAGATGGGGTATTTGGCCTCACGTGTCTCGTTAGATGGGGTATTTGGATCACGTGTCTCGTTAGATGGGGTATTTGGTCTCACGTGTCTTGTTAGATGGGGTATTTGGATCACGTGTCACGTTAGATGGGGTATTTGGTCTCACGTGTCTCGTTAGATTGGGTATTTGGATCACGTGTCCCGTTAGATGGGGTATTTGGATCACGTGTCTCATTAGATGGGGTATTTGGATCACGTGTCTCGTTAGATGGGGTATTTGGATCACGTGTCACGTTAGATGGGGTATTTGGTCTCACGTGTCTCGTTAGATGGGGTATTTGGATCACGTGTCTCATTAGATGGGGTATTTGGATCACGTGTCCCGTTAGATGGGGTATTTGGTCTCACGTGTCTCGTTAGATGGGGTATTTGGATCACGTGTCCCGTTAGATGGTGTATTTGGTCTCACGTGTCCCGTTAGATGGGGTATTTGGATCACGTGTCCCGTTAGATGGGGTATTTTACCTCACGTGTCCCGTTAAATTGGGTATTTGGATCACGTGTCCCGTTAGATTGGGTATTTGGATCACGTGTCCCGTTAGATGGGGTATTTGGATCACGTGTCCCGTTAGATGGGGTATTTGGATCATGTGTCTCGTTAGATGGGGTATTTGGATCACGTGTCTCGTTAGATGGGGTATTTGGATCACGTGTCCCGTTAGATTGGGTATTTGGTCTCACGTGTCCCGTCAGATGGGGTATTTGGATCACGTGTCTCGTTAGATGGGTTATTTGGTCTCTCGTGTCTCGTTAGATGGGGTATTTTACCTCACGCGTCCCGTTAGATTGGGTATTTGGATCACGTGTCCCGTTAGATGGGGTATTTGGATCACGTGTCCCGTTAGATGGGGTATTTGGATCATGTGTCCCGTTAGATGGGGTATTTGGATCACGTGTCTCGTTAGATGGGGTATTTGGATCACGTGTCTCGTTAGATGGGGTATTTGGATCACGTGTCCCGTTAGATGGGGTATTTGGATCACGTGTCTCGTTAGATGGGGTATTTGGTCTCACGTGTCCCGTTAGATGGGATATTTGGATCACGTGTCCCGTTAGATGGGGTATTTGGTCTCACGTGTCTCGTTAGATGGGGTATTTGGTCTCACGTGTCTCGTTAGATGGGGTATTTGGATCACGTGTCTCGTTAGATGGGGTATTTGGATCACGTGTCTCGTTAGATGGGGTATTTGGATCACGTGTCTCATTAGATGGGGTATTTGACCTCTCGTGTCCCGTTAGATGGGGTATTTGGATCACGTGTCTCATTAGATGGGGTATTTGACCTCTCGTGTCCCGTTAGATGGGGTATTTGGATCACATGTCCCGTTAGATGGGGTATTTGGTCTCACGTGTCCCGTTAGATGGGGTATTTGGATCACGTGTCTCGTTAGATGGGGTATTTGGATCACGTGTCTCGTTAGATGGGGTATTTGGATCACGTGTCTCGTTAGATGGGGTATTTGGATCACGTGTCTCGTTAGATGGGGTATTTGGATCACGTGTCTCGTTAGATGGGGTATTTGGATCACGTGTCTCGTTAGATGGGGTATTTGACCTCACGTGTCCCGTTAGATGGGCTATTTGGTTCACGTGTCCCGTTAGATGTGGTATTTGGATCACATGTCCCGTTAGATGGGGTATTTGGATCACGTGTCTCGTTAGATGGGGTATTTGGCCTCACGTGTCCCGTTAGATGTGGTATTTGGATCACATGTCCCGTTAGATGGGGTATTTGGATCACGTGTCTCGTTAGATGGGGTATTTGGATCACGTGTCCCGTTAGATGGGGTATTTGGTCTCACGTGTCCCGTCAGATGGGGTATTTGGATCACGTGTATCGTTAGATGGGGTATTTGGTTCACGTGTCCCGTTAGATGTGGTATTTGGATCACATGTCCCGTTAGATGGGGTATTTGGATCACGTGTCTCGTTAGATGGGGTATTTGGCCTCACGTGTCCCGTTAGATGTGGTATTTGGATCACATGTCCCGTTAGATGGGGTATTTGGATCACGTGTCTCGTTAGATGGGGTATTTGGATCACGTGTCTTGTTAGATGGGGTATTTGGTCTCACGTGTCTCGTTAGATGGGGTATTTGGATCACGTGTCTCGTTAGATGGGGTATTTGGATCACGTGTATCGTTAGATGGGGTATTTGGATCACGTGTATCGTTAGATGGGGTATTTGGATCACATGTCCCGTTAGATGGGGTATTTGGTCTCACGTGTCCCGTTAGATGGGGTATTTGGATCACGTGTATCGTTAGATGGGGTATTTGGATCACGTGTCTCGTTAGATGGGGTATTTGGATCACGTGTCTCGTTAGATGGGGTATTTGGATCACGTGTCTCGTTAGATGGGGAATTTGGTCTCACGTGTCTCGTTAGATGGGGTATTTGGATCACGTGTCTCGTTAGATGGGGTATTTGGATCACGTGTCTCGTTAGATGGGGTATTTGGATCACGTGTATCGTTAGATGGGGTATTTGGATCACGTGTCTCGTTAGATGGGGTATTTGGATCACGTGTCTCGTTAGATGGGGTATTTGGATCACGTGTCTCGTTAGATGGGGTATTTGGATCACGTGTCCCGTTAGATGGGGTATTTGGATCACGTGTCCCGTTAGATGGGGTATTTGGATCACGTGTCCCGTTAGATGGGGTATTTGGATCACGTGTCTCGTTAGATGGGGTATTTGGTCTCACGTGTCTCGTTAGATGGGGTATTTGGCCTCACGTGTCCCGTTAGATGGGGTATTTGGCCTCACGTGTCTCATTAGATGGGGTATTTGGATCACGTGTCTCGTTAGATGGGGTATTTGGATCACGTGTCTCGTTAGATGGGGTATTTGGATCACGTGTATCGTTAGATGGGGTATTTGGATCACGTGTCCCGTTAGATGGGGTATTTGGATCACGTGTCTCGTTAGATGGGTTATTTGGCCTCACGTGTCTCGTTAGATGGGGTATTTGGATCACGTGTCTCGTTAGATGGGGTATTTGGATCACGTGTCTCGTTAGATGGGGTATTTGGATCACGTGTCTCGTTAGATGGGGTATTTGGATCACGTGTCCCGTTAGATGGGGTATTTGGTCTCACGTGTACCGTTAGATGGGATATTTGACCTCTCGTGTCCCGTTAGAGGGGGTATTTGGATCACGTGTCTCGTTAGATGGGGTATTTGGTCTCACGTGTCTCGTTAGATGGGGTATTTGGATCACGTGTCCCGTTAGATGGGGTATTTGGATCACGTGTCCCGTTAGATGGGGTATTTGGATCACGTGTCTCGTTAGATGGGGTATTTGGATCACGTGTCTCGTTAGATGGGCTATTTGGATCACGTGTCCCGTTAGATGGGGTATTTGGATCACGTGTCCCGTTAGATGGGGTATTTGGATCACGTGTCTCGTTAGATGGGGTATTTGGATCACGTGTCTCGTTAGATGGGGTATTTGGATCACGTGTCTCGTTAGATGGGGTATTTGGATCACGTGTCCCCTTAGATGGGGTATTTGGATCACGTGTCCCGTTAGATGGGGTATTTGGATCACGTGTCCCGTTAGATGGGGTATTTGGATCACGTGTCCCGTTAGATGGGGTATTTGGATCACGTGTCTCGTTAGATGGGGTATTTGGATCACGTGTCCCGTTAGATGGGGTATTTGGATCACGTGTCCCGTTAGATGGGGTATTTGGATCACGTGTCTCGTTAGATGGGGTATTTGGATCACGTGTCTCGTTAGATGGGGAATTTCGATCACGTGTCTCGTTAGATGGGGTATTTGGCCTCACGTGTCTCGTTAGATGGGGTATTTGGATCACGTGTCCCGTTAGATGGGGTATTTGGATCACGTGTCTCGTTAGATGGGGTATTTGGATCACGTGTCTCGTTAGATGGGGTATTTGGATCACGTGTCTCGTTAGATGGGGTATTTGGATCACGTGTCTCGTTAGATGGGGAATTTCGATCACGTGTCTCGTTAGATGGGGTATTTGGCCTCGTGTCCCGTTAGATGGGGTATTTGGATCACGTGTCCCATTAGATGGGGTATTTGGATCAAGTGTCCCGTTAGATGGGGTATTTGGATCACGTGTCTCGTTAGATGGGGTATTTGGATCACGTGTATCGTTAGATGGGGTATTTGGATCACGTGTCTCGTTAGATGGGGTATTTGAATCACGTGTCTCGTTAGATGGGTTATTTGGATCACGTGTCTCGTTAGATGGGGTATTTGGATCACGTGTCTCGTTAGATGGGGTATTTGGATCACGTGTCTCGTTAGATGGGGAATTTCGATCACGTGTCTCGTTAGATGGGGTATTTGGCCTCGTGTCCCGTTAGATGGGGTATTTGGATCACGTGTCCCATTAGATGGGGTATTTGGATCAAGTGTCCCGTTAGATGGGGTATTTGGATCACGTGTCTCGTTAGATGGGGTATTTGGATCACGTGTATCGTTAGATGGGGTATTTGGATCACGTGTCTCGTTAGATGGGGTATTTGGATCACGTGTCTCGTTAGATGGGGTATTTGGTCTCACGTGTCTCGTTAGATGGGGTATTTGGCCTTTCGTGTATCGTTAGATGGGGTATTTGGTCTCACGTGTCTCGTTAGATGGGGTATTTGGATCACGTGTCCCGTTAGATGGGGTATTTGGATCACGTGTCTCGTTAGATGGGGTATTTGGATCACGTGTCTCGTTAGATGGGGTATTTGGTCTCACGTGTCTCGTTAGATGGGCTATTTGGTCTCACGTGTCTCGTTAGATGGGGTATTTGGTCTCATGTGTCTCGTTAGATGGGGTATTTGGATCACGTGTCTCGTTAGATGGGGTATTTGGTCTCACGTGTCTCGTTAGATGGGGTATTTGACCTCACGTGTCCCGTTAGATGGGGTATTTTACCTCACGTGTCTCGTTAGATGGGGTATTTGGATCACGTGTCCCGTTAGATGGGGTATTTGGATCACGTGTCCCGTTAGATGGGGTATTTGGTCTCACGTGTCTCGTTAGATGGGGTATTTGGATCACGTGTCTCGTTAGATGGGGTATTTGGATCACGTGTCCCGTTAGATGGGGTATTTGGATCACGTGTCTCGTTAGATGGGGTATTTGGATCACGTGTCTCGTTAGATGGGGTATTTGGATCACGTGTCTCGTTAGATGGGGTATTTGGATCACGTGTCTCGTTAGATGGGGTATTTGGATCACGTGTCCCGTTAGATGGGGTATTTGGTCTCACGTGTCCCGTTAGATGGGGTATTTGGATCACGTGTCTCCTTAGATGGGGTATTTGGATCTCGTGTCTCGTTAGATGGGTTATTTGGTCTCTCGTGTCTCGTTAGATGGGGTATTTTACCTCATGTGTCCCGTTAGATTGGGTATTTGGATCACGTGTCCCGTTAGATGGGGTATTTGGATCACGTGTCCCGTTAGATGGGGTATTTGGATCATGTGTCTCGTTAGATGGGGTATTTGGATCACGTGTCTCGTTAGATGGGGTATTTGGATCACGTGTCCCGTTAGATGGGGTATTTGGATCACGTGTCCCGTTCGATGGGGTATTTGGATCACGCGTCTCGTTAGATGGGTTATTTGGATCACGTGTCTCGTTAGATGGGTTATTTGGATCACGTGTCCCGTCAGATGGGGTATTTGGATCACGTGTCTCGTTAGATGGGGTATTTGGTCTCACGTGTCTCGTTAGATGGGGTATTTGGATCACGTGTCTCGTTAGATGGGGTATTTGGATCACGTGTCTCGTTAGATGTGGTATTTGGATCACCTGTCTCGTTAGATGGGGTATTTGGATCACGTGTCTCGTTAGATGGGGTATTTGGATCACGTGTCCCGTTAGATGGGGTATTTGGATCACGTGTCTCGTTAGATGGGGTATTTGGCCTCGTGTCCCGTTAGATGGGGTATTTGACCTCTCGTGTCCCGTTAGATGGGGTATTTGGATCACGTGTCCCGTTAGATGGGGTATTTGGATCACGTGTCTTGTTAGATGGGGTATTTGGATCACGTGTCTCGTTAGATGGGGTATTTGGATCACGTGTCTCGTTAAATGGGGTATTTGGTCTCACGTGTCCCGTTAGATGGGATATTTGGATCACGTGTCCCGTTAGATGGGGTATTTGGTCTCACGTGTCTCGTTAGATGGGGTATTTGACCTCACGTGTCCCGTTAGATGGGGTATTTGGATCACGTGTCTCATTAGATGGGGTATTTGGATCACGTGTCCCGTTAGATGGGGTATTTGGATCACGTGTCTCGTTAGATGGGGTATTTGGACTCACGTGTCTCGTTAGATGGGGTATTTGGATCACGTGTCTCATTAGATGGGGTATTTGGATCACGTGTCTCGTTAGATGGGGTATTTGGACTCACGTGTCTCGTTAGATGGGGTATTTGACCTCTCGTGTCCCGTTCGATGGGGTATTTGGATCACGTGTATCGTTAGATGGGGTATTTGGTCTCACGTGTCTCGTTAGATGGGGTATTTGGTCTCACGTGTCCCGTTAGATGGGGTATTTGGATCACGTGTCCCGTTAGATGGGGTATTTGGCCTCACGTGTCTCGTTAGATGGGGTATTTGGATCACGTGTCTCGTTAGATGGGGTATTTGGATCACGTGTCTCGTTAGATGGGGTATTTGGATCACGTGTCTCGTTAGATGGGGTATTTGGATCACGTGTCTCGTTAGATGGGGTATTTGACCTCTCGTGTCCCGTTAGATGGGGTATTTGGATCACGTGTCCCGTTAGATGTGCTATTTGGATCACATGTCCCGTTAGATGGGGTATTTGGATCACGTGTCTCGTTAGATGGGGTATTTGGCCTCACGTGTCTCGTTAGATGGGGTATTTGGATCACGTGTCTCGTTAGATGGGGAATTTCGATCACGTGTCTCGTTAGATGGGGTATTTGGCCTCGTGTCACGTTAGATGGGGTATATGGATCACGTGTCTCGTTAGATGGGGTATTTGGATCACGTGTCTCGTTAGATGGGGTATTTGGATCACGTGTCTCGTTAGATGGGGTATTTGGATCACGTGTCCCATTAGATGGGGTATTTGGATCAAGTGTCCCGTTAGATGGGGTATTTCGATCACGTGTCTCATTAGATGGGGTATTTGGCCTCACGTGTCTCGTTAGATGGGGTATTTGGTCTCACGTGTCTCGTTAGATGGGGTATTTGGATCACGTGTCTCGTTAGATGGGGTATTTGGATCACGTGTCTCGTTAGATGGGGTATTTGGATCACGTGTCCCGTTAGATGGGGTATTTGGTCTCACGTGTCTCGTTAGATGGGGTATTTGGATCACGTGTCTCGTTAGATGGGGTATTTGGATCACGTGTCCCGTTAGATGGGGTATTTGGCCTCACGTGTCTCGTTAGATGGGGTATTTGGATCACGTGTCTCGTTAGATGGGGTATTTGGTCTCACGTGTCTCGTTAGATGGGGTATTTGGATCACGTGTCTCGTTAGATGGGGTATTTGGATCACGTGTCTCGTTAGATGGGGTATTTGGATCACGTGTCCCGTTAGATGGGGGTATTTGGTCTCACGTGTCTCGTTAGATGGGGTATTTGGATCACGTGTCTCGTTAGATGGGGTATTTGGATCACGTGTCTCGTTAGATGGGGTACTTGGTCTCACGTGTCTCGTTAGATGGGGTATTTGGATCACGTGTCTCGTTAGATGGGGTATTTGGTCTCACGTGTCTCGTTAGACGGGGTATTTGGCCTTTCGTGTATCGTTAGATGGGGTATTTGGATCACGTGTCTCGTTAGATGGGGTATTTGGATCACGTGTCTCGTTAGATGGGGTACTTGGCCTCACGTGTCTCGTTAGATGGGGTATTTGGATCACGTGTCCCGTTAGATGGGGTATTTGGATCACGTGTCTCGTTAGATGGGGTATTTGGATCACGTGTCTCGTTAGATGGGGTATTTGGATCACGTGTCTCGTTAGATGGGGTATTTGGATCACGTGTCTCGTTAGATGGGCTATTTGGTCTCACGTGTCTCATTAGATGGGGTATTTGGTCTCATGTGTCTCGTTAGATGGGGTATTTTAGCCTTCGTGTCTCGTTAGATGGGGTATTTGACCTCACGTGTCCCGTTAGATGGGGTATTTTACCTCACGTGTCTCGTTAGATGGGGTATTTGGTCTCACGTGTCTCGTTAGATGGGGTATTTGGCCTCACGTGTCACGTTAGATGGGGTATTTGGCCACACGTGTCTCGTTAGATGGGGTATTTGGCCTCACGTGTCCCGTTAGATGGGGTATTTGGCCTCACGTGTCCCGTTAGATGGGGTATTTGACCTCACGTGTCACGTTAGATGGGGTATTTGGTCTCATGTGTCTCGTTAGATGGGGTATTTGGATCACGTGTCTCGTTAGATGGGGTATTTGGATCACGTGTCTCATTAGATGGGGTATTTGGTCTCACGTGTACCGTCAGATGGGGTATTTGGATCACGTGTCACGTTAGATGGGGTATTTGGCCTCACGTGTCCCGTTAGATGGGGTATTTGGATCACGTGTCTCGTTAGATGGGGTATTTGGTCTCTCGTGTCCCGTTAGATGGGGTATTTGGTCTCACGTGTCTCGTTAGATGGGGTATTTGGATCACGTGTCTCGTTAGATGGGGTATTTGGTCTCACTTGTCTCGTTAGATGGGGTATTTGGATCACGTGTCACGTTAGATGGGGTATTTGGCCTCACGTGTCACGTTAGATGGGGTATTTGGTCTCTCGTGTCCCGTTAGATGGGGTATTTGGTCTCACGTGTCTCGTTAGATGGGGTATTTGGATCACGTGTCTCGTTAGATGGGGTATTTGGTCTCACTTGTCTCGTTAGATGGGGTATTTGGATCACGTGTCTCGTTAGATGGGGTATTTGGTCTCACGTGTCTCGTTAGATGGGGTATTTGGATCACGTGTCTCGTTAGATGGGTTATTTGGACTCACGTGTCTCGTTAGATGGGGTATTTGGATCACGTGTCTCGTTAGATGGGGTATTTGGATCACGTGTCCCGTTAGATGGGGTATTTGGATCACGTGTCCCGTTAGATGGGGTATTTGGATCACGTGTCTCGTTAGATGGGGTATTTGGATCACGTGTCTCGTTAGATGGGGTATTTGGATCACGTGTCTCGTTAGATGGGGTATTTGGATCACGTGTCTCGTTAGATGGGGTATTTGGATCACGTGTCTCATTAGATGGGGTATTTGACCTCACGTGTCTCGTTAGATGGGGTATCTGGATCACGTGTCCCGTTAGATGGGGTATTTGGATCACGTGTCTCGTTAGATGGTTTATTTGGTCTCTCGTGTCTCGTTAGATGGGGTATTTTACCTCACGTGTCCCGTTAGATGGGGTATTTTACCTCACGTGTCTCGTTAGATGGGGTATTTGGATCACATGTCTCGTTAGATGGGGTATTTGGATCACGTGTCCCGTTAGATGGGGTATTTGGATCACGTGTCCCGTTAGATGGTGTATTTGGTCTCACGTGTCCCGTTAGATGGGGTATTTGGATCACGTGTCTCGTTAGATGTGGTATTTGGATCACGTGTCTCGTTAGATGGTTTATTTGGTCTCTCGTGTCTCGTTAGATGGGGTATTTTACCTCACGTGTCCCGTTAGATGGGGTATTTTACCTCACGTGTCCCGTTAGATTGGGTATTTGGATCACGTGTCCCGTTAGATGGGGTATTTGGATCACGTGTCTTGTTAGATGGGGTATTTGGATCACGTGTCTCGTTAGATGGGGTATTTGGATCACGTGTCTCGTTAGATGGGGTATTTGGATCACGTGTCTCGTTAGATGGGGTACTTGGTCTCACGTGTCTCGTTAGATGGGGTATTTGGATCACGTGTCTCGTTAGATGGGGTATTTGGTCTCACGTGTCTCGTTAGATGGGGTATTTGGATCACGTGTCTCGTTAGATGGGGTATTTGGATCACGTGTCTCGTTAGATGGGGTATTTGGATCACGTGTCTCGTTAGATGGGGTATTTGGTCTCACGTGTCTCGTTAGATGGGGTATTTGGATCACGTGTCTCGTTAGATGGGGTATTTGGATCACGTGTCTCGTTAGATGGGGTATTTGGATCACGTGTCTCGTTAGATGGGGTATTTGGTCTCACGTGTCCCGTTAGATGGGATATTTGGATCACGTGTCCCGTTAGATGGGGTATTTGGTCTCACGTGTCTCGTTAGATGGGGTATTTGGCCTCACGTGTCTCGTTAGATGGGGTATTTGGATCACGTGTCCCGTTAGATGGGGTATTTGGCCTCACGTGTCTCGTTAGATGGGGTATTTGGATCACGTGTCTCGTTAGATGGGGTATTTGGATCACGTGTCTCATTAGATGGGGTATTTGACCTCTCGTGTCCCGTTAGATGGGGTATTTGGATCACGTGTCTCGTTAGATGGGTTATTTGGATCACGTGTCCCGTTAGATGGGGTATTTGGATCACGTGTCTCGTTAGATGGGGTATTTGGTCTCACGTGTCCCGTTAGATGGGCTATTTGGTCTCACGTGTCTCGTTAGATGGGGTATTTTACCTCACGTGTCTCGTTAGATGGGGTATTTGACCTCTCGTGTCCCGTTAGATGGGGTATTTGGATCACGTGTCCCGTTAGATGGGGTATTTGGCCTCACGTGTCTCGTTAGATGGGGTATTTGGCCTCACGTGTCTCGTTAGATGGGGTATTTGGTCTCACGTGTCTCGTTAGATGGGGTATTTGGATCACGTGTCTCGTTAGATGGGGTATTTGGATCACGTGTCCCGTTAGATGGGGTATTTGGTCTCACGTGTCTCGTCAGATGGGGTATTTGGATCACGTGTATCGTTAGATGGGGTATTTGGATCACGTGTCTCGTTAGATGGGGTATTTGGTCTCACGTGTCTCGTTAGATGGGGTATTTGGATCACGTGTATCGTTAGATGGGGTATTTGGATCACATGTCCCGTTAGATGGGGTATTTGGTCTCACGTGTCCCGTTAGATGGGGTATTTGGATCACGTGTATCGTTAGATGGGGTATTTGGATCACGTGTCTCGTTAGATGGGGTATTTGGATCACGTGTCTCGTTAGATGGGGTATTTGGATCACGTGTCTCGTTAGATGGGGTATTTGGATCACGTGTCCCGTTAGATGGGGTATTTGGTCTCACGTGTCTCGTTAGATGGGGTATTTGACCTCACGTGTCTCGTTAGATGGGGTATTTTACCTCACGTGTCCCGTTAGATGGGGTATTTGGATCACGTGTCTCGTTAGATTGGGTATTTGGTCTCACGTGTCCCGTTAGATGGGGTATTTGGTCTCACGTGTCTCGTTAGATGGGGTATTTGGTCTCACGTGTCTCGTTAGATGGGGTATTTGGATCACGTGTCTCGTTAGATGGGTTATTTGGATCACGTGTCTCATTAGATGGGGTATTTGGATCACGTGTCTCGTTAGATGGGGTATTTGGATCACGTGTCACGTTAGATGGGGTATTTGGTCTCACGTGTCGCGTTAGATGGGGTATTTTAGCCTTCGTGTCTCGTTAGATGGGGTATTTGGATCTCGTGTCCCGTTAGATGGGGTATTTGGATCACGTGTCCCGTTAGATGGGGTATTTGGTCTCTCGTGTCTCGTTAGATGGGGTATTTGGTCTCTCGTGTCTCGTTAGATGGGGTATTTGGCCTTTCGTGTCTCGTTAGATGGGGTATTTGGTCTCATGTGTATCGTTAGATGGGGTATTTGGTCTCACGTGTCACGTTAGATGGGCTATTTGGTCTCACATGTCGCGTTAGATGGGGTATTTGGATCACGTGTCCCGTTAGATGGGGTATTTGGATCACGTGTCCCGTTAGATGGGGTATTTGGTCTCATGTGTCTCGTTAGATGGGGTATTTGGCCTCGTGTCACGTTAGATGGGGTATTTGGATCACGTGTCTCGTTAGATGGGGAATTTCGATCACGTGTCTCGTTAGATGGGGTATTTGGCCTCGTGTCCCGTTAGATGGGGTATTTGGATCACGTGTCTCGTTAGATGGGGTATTTGGATCACGTGTCTCGTTAGATGGGGATTTGGATCACGTGTCTCGTTAGATGGGGTATTTGACCTCTCGTGTCCCGTTAGATGGGGTATTTGGATCACGTGTCCCATTAGATGGGGTATTTGGATCAAGTGTCCCGTTAGATGGGGTATTTCGATCACGTGTCTCGTTAGATGGGGTATTTGGCCTCACGTGTCTCGTTAGATGGGGTATTTGGTCTCACGTGTCTCGTTAGATGGGGTATTTGGATCACGTGTCTCGTTAGATGGGGTATTTGGATCACGTGTCTCGTTAGATGGGGTATTTGGATCACGTGTCCCGTTAGATGGGGTATTTGGTCTCACGTGTCTCGTTAGATCGGGTATTTGGATCACGTGTCTCGTTAGATGGGGTATTTGGATCACGTGTCCCGTTAGATGGGGTATTTGGCCTCACGTGTCTCGTTAGATGGGGTATTTGGATCACGTGTCTCGTTAGATGGGGTATTTGGTCTCACGTGTCTCGTTGGATGGGGTATTTGGATCACGTGTCTCGTTAGATGGGGTATTTGGATCACGTGTCTCGTTAGATGGGGTATTTGGATCACGTGTCCCGTTAGATGGGGTATTTGGTCTCACGTGTCTCGTTAGATGGGGTATTTGGATCACGTGTCTCGTTAGATGGGGTATTTGGATCACGTGTCTCGTTAGATGGGGTACTTGGTCTCACGTGTCTCGTTAGATGGGGTATTTGGATCACGTGTCTCGTTCGATGGGGTATTTGGTCTCACGTGTCTCGTTAGACGGGGTATTTGGCCTTTCGTGTATCGTTAGATGGGGTATTTGGATCACGTGTCTCGTTAGATGGGGTATTTGGATCACGTGCCCCGTTAGATGGGGTATTTGGCCTCACGTGTCTCGTTAGATGGGGTATTTGGCCTCACGTGTCCCGTTAGATGGGGTATTTGGCCTCACGTGTCTCGTTAGATGGGGTATTTGACCTCACGTGTCACGTTAGATGGGGTATTTGGTCTCATGTGTCTCGTTAGATGGGGTATTTGGATCACGTGTCTCGTTAGATGGGGTATTTGGATCACGTGTCTCATTAGATGGGGTATTTGGTCTCACGTGTACCGTCAGATGGGGTATTTGGATCACGTGTCACGTTAGATGGGGTATTTGGCCTCACGTGTCACGTTAGATGGGGTATTTGGTCTCTCGTGTCCCGTTAGATGGGGTATTTGGTCTCACGTGTCTCGTTAGATGGGGTATTTGGATCACGTGTCTCGTTAGATGGGGTATTTGGTCTCACTTGTCTCGTTAGATGGGGTATTTGGATCACGTGTCACGTTAGATGGGGTATTTGGCCTCACGTGTCACGTTAGATGGGGTATTTGGTCTCTCGTGTCCCGTTAGATGGGGTATTTGGTCTCACGTGTCTCGTTAGATGGGGTATTTGGATCACGTGTCTCGTTAGATGGGGTATTTGGTCTCACTTGTCTCGTTAGATGGGGTATTTGGATCACGTGTCTCGTTAGATGGGGTATTTGGTCTCACGTGTCTCGTTAGATGGGGTATTTGGATCACGTGTCTCGTTAGATGGGTTATTTGGACTCACGTGTCTCGTTAGATGGGGTATTTGGATCACGTGTCTCGTTAGATGGGGTATTTGGATCACGTGTCCCGTTAGATGGGGTATTTGGATCACGTGTCCCGTTAGATGGGGTATTTGGATCTCGTGTCCCGTTAGATGGGGTATTTGGATCACGTGTCCCGTTAGATGGGGTATTTGGATCACGTGTCTCGTTAGATGGGGTATTTGGTCTCACGTGTCTCGTTAGATGGGGTATTTGGATCACGTGTCTCGTTAGATGGGGTATTTGGATCACGTGTCTCATTAGATGGTTTATTTGGTCTCTCGTGTCTCGTTAGATGGGGTATTTTACCTCACGTGTCCCGTTAGATGGGGTATTTTACCTCACGTGTCTCGTTAGATGGGGTATTTGGATCACATGTCTCGTTAGATGGGGTATTTGGATCACGTGTCCCGTTAGATGGGGTATTTGGATCACGTGTCCCGTTAGATGGTGTATTTGGTCTCACGTGTCCCGTTAGATGGGGTATTTGGATCACGTGTCTCGTTAGATGGGGTATTTGGATCACGTGTCTCGTTAGATGGTTTATTTGGTCTCTCGTGTCTCGTTAGATGGGGTATTTTACCTCACGTGTCCCGTTAGATGGGTATTTGGATCACGTGTCCCGTTAGATGGGGTATTTGGATCACGTGTCTTGTTAGATGGGGTATTTGGATCACGTGTCACGTTAGATGGGGTATTTGGATCACGTGTCTCGTTAGATGGGGTATTTGGATCACGTGTCTCGTTAGATGGGGTATTTGGATCACGTGTCTCGTTAGATGGGGTACTTGGTCTCACGTGTCTCGTTAGATGGGGTATTTGGATCACGTGTCTCGTTAGATGGGGTATTTGGTCTCACGTGTCTCGTTAGATGGGGTATTTGGATCACGTGTCTCGTTAGATGGGGTATTTGGATCACGTGTCTCGTTAGATGGGGTATTTGGATCACGTGTCTCGTTAGATGGGGTATTTGGTCTCACGTGTCTCGTTAGATGGGGTATTTGGATCACGTGTCTCGTTAGATGGGGTATTTGGATCACTTGTCTCGTTAGATGGGGTATTTGGATCACGTGTCTCGTTAGATGGGGTATTTGGTCTCACGTGTCCCGTTAGATGGGATATTTGGATCACGTGTCCCGTTAGATGGGGTATTTGGTCTCACGTGTCTCGTTAGATGGGGTATTTGGCCTCACGTGTCTCGTTAGATGGGGTATTTGGATCACGTGTCCCGTTAGATGGGGTATTTGGCCTCACGTGTCTCGTTAGATGGGGTATTTGGATCACGTGTCTCGTTAGATGGGGTATTTGGATCACGTGTCTCATTAGATGGGGTATTTGACCTCTCGTGTCCCGTTAGATGGGGTATTTGGATCACGTGTCTCGTTAGATGGGGTATTTGGATCACGTGTCTCGTTAGATGGGTTATTTGGATCACGTGTCCCGTTAGATGGGGTATTTGGATCACGTGTCTCGTTAGATGGGGTATTTGGTCTCACGTGTCCCGTTAGATGGGCTATTTGGTCTCACGTGTCTCGTTAGATGGGGTATTTTACCTCACGTGTCTCGTTAGATGGGGTATTTGACCTCTCGTGTCCCGTTAGATGGGGTATTTGGATCACGTGTCCCGTTAGATGGGGTATTTGGCCTCACGTGTCTCGTTAGATGGGGTATTTGGCCTCACGTGTCTCGTTAGATGGGGTATTTGGTCTCACGTGTCTCGTTAGATGGGGTATTTGGATCACGTGTCTCGTTAGATGGGGTATTTGGATCACGTGTCCCGTTAGATGGGGTATTTGGTCTCACGTGTCTCGTCAGATGGGGTATTTGGATCACGTGTATCGTTAGATGGGGTATTTGGATCACGTGTCTCGTTAGATGGGGTATTTGGTCTCACGTGTCTCGTTAGATGGGGTATTTGGATCACGTGTATCGTTAGATGGGGTATTTGGATCACATGTCCCGTTAGATGGGGTATTTGGTCTCACGTGTCCCGTTAGATGGGGTATTTGGATCACGTGTATCGTTAGATGGGGTATTTGGATCACGTGTCTCGTTAGATGGGGTATTTGGATCACGTGTCTCGTTAGATGGGGTATTTGGATCACGTGTCTCGTTAGATGGGGTATTTGGATCACGTGTCCCGTTAGATGGGGTATTTGGTCTCACGTGTCTCGTTAGATGGGGTATTTGACCTCACGTGTCCCGTTAGATGGGGTATTTTACCTCACGTGTCTCGTTAGAGGGGGTATTTGGATCACGTGTCTCGTTAGATTGGGTATTTGGTCTCACGTGTCCCGTTAGATGGGGTATTTGGTCTCACGTGTCTCGTTAGATGGGGTATTTGGATCACGTGTCTCGTTAGATGGGGTATTTGGATCACGTGTCTCGTTAGATGGGTTATTTGGATCACGTGTCTCATTAGATGGGGTATTTGGATCACGTGTCTCGTTAGATGGGGTATTTGGATCACGTGTCACGTTAGATGGGGTATTTGGTCTCACGTGTCGCGTTAGATGGGGTATTTTAGCCTTCGTGTCTCGTTAGATGGGGTATTTGGATCTCGTGTCCCGTTAGATGGGGTATTTGGATCACGTGTCCCGTTAGATGGGGTATTTGGTCTCTCGTGTCTCGTTAGATGGGGTATTTGGTCTCTCGTGTCTCGTTAGATGGGGTATTTGGCCTTTCGTGTCTCGTTAGATGGGGTATTTGGTCTCATGTTTATCGTTAGATGGGGTATTTGGTCTCACGTGTCACGTTAGATGGGGTATTTGGTCTCATGTGTCTCGTTAGATGGGGTATTTTAGCCTTCGTGTCTCGTTAGATGGGGTATTTGGTCTCATGTGTATCGTTAGATGGGGTATTTGGTCTCTCGTGTCTCGTTAGATGGGGTATTTGGCCTCACGTGTCACGTTAGATGGGGTATTTGGTCTCACGTGTCTCGTTAGATGGGGTATTTGGATCACGTGTCTCGTTAGATGGGGTATTTGGATCACGTGTCCCGTTAGATGGTGTATTTGGTCTCACGTGTCTTGTTAGATGGGGTATTTGGATCACGTGTCCCGTTAGATGGGGTATTTGGATCACGTGTCTCGTTAGATGGGGTATTTGGATCACGTGTCCCGTTAGATGGGGTATTTGGTCTCACGTGTCCCGTTAGATGGGGTATTTGGCCTCTCGTGTCACGTTAGATGGGGTATTTGGTCTCTCGTGTCCCGTTAGATGGGGTATTTGGCCTCACGTGTCTCGTTAGATGGGGTATTTGGATCACGTGTCTCGTTAGATGGGGTATTTGGTCTCACGTGTCTCGTTAGATGGGGTATTTGGATCACGTGTCTCGTTAGATGGGGTATTTGGATCACGTGTCTCGTTAGATGGGGTATTTGGATCACGTGTCCCGTTAGATGGGGTATTTGGTCTCACGTGTCTCGTTAGATGGGGTATTTGGATCACGTGTCTCGTTAGATGGGGTATTTGGATCACGTGTCTCGTTAGATGGGGTACTTGGTCTCACGTGTCTCGTTAGATGGGGTATTTGGATCACGTGTCTCGTTAGATGGGGTATTTGGTCTCACGTGTCTCGTTAGACGGGGTATTTGGCCTTTCGTGTATCGTTAGATGGGGTATTTGGATCACGTGTCTCGTTAGATGGGGTATTTGGATCACGTGTCTCGTTAGATGGGGTATTTGGCCTCACGTGTCTCGTTAGATGGGGTATTTGGCCTCACGTGTCCCGTTAGATGGGGTATTTGGCCTCACGTGTCTCGTTAGATGGGGTATTTGACCTCACGTGTCACGTTAGATGGGGTATTTGGTCTCACGTGTCTCGTTAGATGGGGTATTTGGATCACGTGTCTCGTTAGATGGGGTATTTGGATCACGTGTCTCGTTAGATGGGGTATTTGGTCTCACGTGTACCGTTAGATGGGGTATTTGGATCACGTGTCACGTTAGATGGGGTATTTGGCCTCACGTGTCACGTTAGATGGGGTATTTGGTCTCTCGTGTCCCGTTAGATGGGGTATTTGGTCTCACGTGTCTCGTTAGATGGGGTATTTGGATCACGTGTCTCGTTAGATGGGGTATTTGGATCACGTGTCTCGTTAGATGGGGTATTTGGATCACGTGTCCCGTTAGATGGGGTATTTGGCCTCACGTGTCACGTTAGATGGGGTATTTGGTCTCTCGTGTCCCGTTAGATGGGGTATTTGGTCTCACGTGTCTCGTTAGATGGGGTATTTGGATCACGTGTCTCGTTAGATGGGGTATTTGGTCTCACTTGTCTCGTTAGATGGGGTATTTGGATCACGTGTCTCGTTAGATGGGGTATTTGGTCTCACGTGTCTCGTTAGATGGGGTATTTGGATCACGTGTCTCGTTAGATGGGTTATTTGGACTCACGTGTCTCGTTAGATGGGGTATTTGGATCACGTGTCTCGTTAGATGGGGTATTTGGATCACGTGTCCCGTTAGATGGGGTATTTGGATCACGTGTCCCGTTAGATGGGGTATTTGGATCACGTGTCTCGTTAGATGGGGTATTTGGTCTCACGTGTCTCGTTAGATGGGGTATTTGGATCACGTGTCCTCGTTAGATGGGGTATTTGGATCACGTGTCTCTTAGATGGGGTATTTGACCTCACGTGTCTCGTTAGATGGGGTATCTGGATCACGTGTCCCGTTAGATGGGGTATTTGGATCACGTGTCTCGTTAGATGGTTTATTTGGTCTCTCGTGTCTCGTTAGATGGGGTATTTTACCTCACGTGTCCCGTTAGATGGGGTATTTTACCTCACGTGTCTCGTTAGATGGGGTATTTGGATCACATGTCTCGTTAGATGGGGTATTTGGATCACGTGTCCCGTTAGATGGGGTATTTGGATCACGTGTCCCGTTAGATGGTGTATTTGGTCTCACGTGTCCCGTTAGATGGGGTATTTGGATCACGTGTCTCGTTAGATGGGGTATTTGGATCACGTGTCTCGTTAGATGGTTTATTTGGTCTCTCGTGTCTCGTTAGATGGGGTATTTTACCTCACGTGTCCCGTTAGATTGGGTATTTGGATCACGTGTCCCGTTAGATGGGGTATTTGGATCACGTGTCTCGTTAGATGGGGTATTTGGATCACGTGTCTCGTTAGATGGGGTATTTGGTCTCACGTGTCTCGTTAGATGGGGTATTTGGACTCACGTGTCCGTTAGATGGGGTATTTGGACTCACGTGTCTCGTTAGATGGGGTATTTGGATCACGTGTCTCGTAGATGGGGTATTTGGTCTCACGTGTCTCGTTAGATGGGGTATTTGGATCACGTGTCTCGTTAGATGGGGTATTTGGATCACGTGTCTCGTTAGATGGGGTATTTGGATCACGTGTCTCGTTAGATGGGGTATTTGGACTCACGTGTCTCGTTAGATGGGGTATTTGGTCTCACGTGTCTCGTTAGATGGGGTATTTGGATCACGTGTCTCGTTAGATGGGGTATTTGGATCACGTGTCTCGTTAGATGGGGTATTTGGTCTCACGTGTCTCGTTAGATGGGGTATTTGGATCACGTGTCTCGTTAGATGGGGTATTTGGATCACGTGTCTCGTTAGATGGGGTATTTGGCCTCACGTGTCTCGTTAGATGGGGTATTTGGATCACGTGTCCCGTTAGATGGGGTATTTGGCCTCACGTGTCTCGTTAGATGGGGTATTTGGATCACGTGTCTCGTTAGATGGGGTATTTGGATCACGTGTCTCATTAGATGGGGTATTTGACCTCTCGTGTCCCGTTAGATGGGGTATTTGGATCACGTGTCTCGTTAGATGGGTTATTTGGATCACGTGTCCCGTTAGATGGGGTATTTGGATCACGTGTCTCGTTAGATGGGGTATTTGGTCTCACGTGTCCCGTTAGATGGGCTATTTGGTCTCACGTGTCTCGTTAGATGGGGTATTTTACCTCACGTGTCTCGTTAGATGGGGTATTTGACCTCTCGTGTCCCGTTAGATGGGGTATTTGGATCACGTGTCCCGTTAGATGGGGTATTTGGCCTCACGTGTCTCGTTAGATGGGGTATTTGGCCTCACGTGTCTCGTTAGATGGGGTATTTGGTCTCACGTGTCTCGTTAGATGGGGTATTTGGATCACGTGTCTCGTTAGATGGGGTATTTGGATCACGTGTCCCGTTAGATGGGGTATTTGGTCTCACGTGTCTCGTCAGATGGGGTATTTGGATCACGTGTATCGTTAGATGGGGTATTTGGATCACGTGTCTCGTTAGATGGGCTATTTGGTCTCACGTGTCTCGTTAGATGGGGTATTTGGATCACGTGTATCGTTAGATGGGGTATTTGGATCACATGTCCCGTTAGATGGGGTATTTGGTCTCACGTGTCTCGTCAGATGGGGTATTTGGATCACGTGTCTCGTTAGATGGGGTATTTGGTCTCACGTGTCCCGTTAGATGGGGTATTTGGATCACGTGTATCGTTAGATGGGGTATTTGGATCACGTGTCTCGTTAGATGGGGTATTTGGATCACGTGTCCCGTTAGATGGGGTATTTGGTCTCACGTGTCTCGTTAGATGGGGTATTTGACCTCACGTGTCCCGTTAGATGGGGTATTTTACCTCACGTGTCTCGTTAGATGGGGTATTTGGTCTCACGTGTCTCGTTAGATGGGGTATTTGGTCTCACGTGTCTCGTTAGATGGGGTATTTGGATCACGTGTCTCATTAGATGGGGTATTTGGATCACGTGTCTCGTTAGATGGGGTATTTGGATCACGTGTCACGTTAGATGGGGTATTTGGTCTCACGTGTCGCGTTAGATGGGGTATTTTAGCCTTCGTGTCTCGTTAGATGGGGTATTTGGATCTCGTGTCCCGTTAGATGGGGTATTTGGTCTCACGTGTCTCGTTAGATGGGGTATTTGGTCTCTCGTGTCTCGTTAGATGGGGTATTTGGCCTTTCGTGTCTCGTTAGATGGGGTATTTGGTCTCATGTGTATCGTTAGATGGGGTATTTGGTCTCACGTGTCACGTTAGATGGGCTATTTGGTCTCACGTGTCGCGTTAGATGGGGTATTTGGTCTCATGTGTCTCGTTAGATGGGGTATTTTAGCCTTCGTGTCTCGTTAGATGGGGTATTTGGTCTCTCGTGTCCCGTTAGATGGGGTATTTGGTCTCATGTGTATCGTTAGATGGGGTATTTGGTCTCTCGTGTCTCGTTAGATGGGGTATTTGGATCACGTGTCTCGTTAGATGGGGTATTTGGTCTCACGTGTCACGTTAGATGGGGTATTTGGTCTTGCGTGTATCGTTAGATGGGGTATTTGGTCTCACGTGTCCCGTTAGATGGGGTATTTGGATCACGTGTCTCGTTAGATGGGGTATTTGGTCTCTCGTGTCTCGTTAGATGGGGTATTTGGATCACGTGTCCCGTTAGACGGGGTATTTGGCCTTGCGTGTCTCGTTAGATGGGGTATATGGATCACGTGTCTTGTTAGATGGGGTATTTGGCCTCTCGTGTCCCGTTAGATGGGGTATTTTAGCCTTCGTGTCCCGTTAGATGGGGTATTTGGATCACGTGTCTCGTTAGAGGGGGTATTTGGATCACGTGTCTCGTTAGATGGGGTATTTGGATCACGTGTCCCGTTAGATGGGGTATTTGGATCTCGTGTCCCGTTAGATGGGGTATTTGTATCACGTGTCTCGTTAGATGGGGTATTTGGCCTCTCGTGTCCCGTTAGATGGGGTATTTGGATCACGTGTCTCGTTCGATGGGGTATTTGGTCTCTCGTGTCTCGTTAGATGGGGTATTTGGTCTCATGTGTATCGTTAGATGGGGTATTTGGCCTCTCGTGTCCCGTTAGATGGGGTATTTGGTCTCATGTGTCCCGTTAGATGGGGTATTTGGTCTCATGTGTATCGTTAGATGGGGTATTTGGATCACGTGTCTCGTTAGATGGGGTATTTGGTCTCATGTGTCCCGTTAGATGGGGTATATGGCCTTGCGTGTATCGTTAGATGGGGTATTTGCATCACGTGTCTCGTTAGATGGGGTATTTGGATCACGTGTCTCGTTAGATGGGGTATTTGGTCTCTCGTGTCTCGTTAGATGGGGTATTTGGTCTCATGTGTATCGTTAGATGGGGTATTTGGCCTTTCGTGTATCGTTAGATGGGGTATTTGGTCTCTCGTGTCACGTTAGATGGGGTATTTGGATCACGTGTCTCGTTAGATGGGGTATTTGGTCTCTCGTGTCCCGTTAGATGGGGTATTTGGTCTCTCGTGTCTCGTTAGATGGGGTATTTGGATCACGTGTCACGTTAGATGGGGTATTTGGTCTCACGTGTCTCGTTAGACGGGGTATTTGGCCTTTCGTGTATCGTTAGATGGGGTATTTGGTCTCACGTGTCACGTTAGATGGGTTATTTGGTCTCACGTGTCTCGTTAGATGGGGTATTTGGATCACGTGTCTCGTTAGATGGGGTATTTGGTCTCATGTGTATCGTTAGATGGGGTATTTGGATCACGTGTCTCGTTAGATGGGGTATATGGTCTCACGTGTCTCGTTAGATGGGGTATTTGGATCACGTGTCTCGTTAGATGGGGTATTTGGTCTCACGTGTCTCGTTAGATGGGGTATTTGGATCACGTGTCTCGTTAGATGGGGTATATGGTCTCACGTGTCTCGTTAGATGGGGTATTTGGATCACGTGTCTCGTTAGATGGGCTATTAGGCCTTGCGTGTCTCGTTAGATGGGGTATATGGATCACGTGTCTTGTTAGATGGGGTATTTGGCCTCTCGTGTCCCGTTAGATGGGGTATTTTAGCCTTCGTGTCCCGTTAGATGGGGTATTTGGTCTCACGTGTCTCGTTAGATGGGGTATTTGGCCTCTCGTGTCTCGTTAGATGGGGTATTTGGATCACGTGTCCCGTTAGATGGGGTATTTGGCCTCACGTGTCTCGTTAGATGGGGTATTTGGTCTCACCTGTCCAGTTAGATGGGATATTTGGTCTCACGTGTCTCGTTAGATGGGGTATTTTAGCCTTCGTGTCTCGTTAGATGGGGTATTTGGATCACGTGTCTCGTTAGATGGGGTATTTGGCCTCACGTGTCCCGTTAGATGGGGTATTTGGCCCTACGTTTCCCGTTAGATGGGGTATTTGGCCCTACGTGTCCCGTTAGATGGGGTATTTGGCCCTACGTGTCCCGTTAGATGGGGTATTTTAGCCTTCGTATCCCTTTAGATGGGGTATTTGGCCCCACGTTTCCCGTTAGATGGGGTACACAGCCTCTTGCTTGGCAAAGCTAACACCATTCACTGAGTAATTAGGTTATCCATTTTCCCTGTGTTGTGCAGTGCCTTACACTTACGGCAGTACTAAATACCGTCTGACGCTCATTCATTCATTCATTCATTGTTTAAGGTACTATCTCTCTTCTCGCATTCAACTGGCCGCCTTCTTCAGTTTCGCCTGCAAATTTGTCCAGCTACAATGATATTTATTAATGTTGCAGTGCGGGCATTAAATTAGCTTCAGATATCTATCCCAACGGGTCTCGACAGCTCCCAATGGCAAAGTCTCTCATGCACCATCAACTGGTGTAAGGACATTTCTCATAACCTGTCTCCTCACTTGCGCAGTGACAAATTTAAATTGATGAACCTTGTCCCTGTCACCCCAACCAGCGGAAGTAGTCTCTGCTCTGAGGGGAATAGTCCCAGTGTCTCAAATCTCTTCTCTTACATCCTCCATGAGAGAACCATCATTCAACATTGCGTACAACCCAACATATTTAATATTAAATTCACCTCCAACATCAACACAACTTATCAATTATGCCACTTCCATTGGAATCAATTTTTCTAATTACCTCACTTAATTCAATCACCGCCTGCGCTAATTAATTATTGCTTCTGGTTGAATGTCACCTCTTCCCATCTGTCGTCCTGTTCCATGAGATCTTTTGGCTCCTCCGATTCGCTCTTCTAATCTTTCCTATTTTCACAGTTCTTTACTGATTCGTAACATCAAGCTTTTTTGGGGGTTAATCATTGTGCTCATTAAGGTGGTGGGAGGGGGGGAGGCGGTTGCTGGAACACTGTTTCATTTTAGGCATTCACTTTCCCATCAAACACTCCCAGGGCAGGTACAGCACGGGTTAGATACAGAGTAAAGCTCCCTCTACACTGTCCCATCAAACACTCCCAGGGCAGGTACAGCACGGGGTTGGATACACAGTAAAGCTCCCTCTACACTGTCCCATCAAACACTCCCAGGGCAGGTACAGCACGGGTTAGATACAGAGTAAAGCTCCCTCTACACTGTCCCATCAAACACTCCCAGGGCAGGTACAGCACGGGTTAGATACAGAGTAAAGCTCCCTCTACACTGTCCCATCAAACACTCCCAGGGCAGGTACAGCACGGGTTAGATACAGAGTAAAGCTCCCTCTACACTGTCCCATCAAACACTCCCAGGGCAGGTACAGCACGGGTTAGATACAGAGTAAAGCTCCCTCTACACTGTCCCATCAAACACTCCCAGGGCAGGTACAGCACGGGTTAGATACAGAGTAAAGCTCCCTCTACACTGTCCCATCAAACACTCCCAGGGCAGGTACAGCATGGGTTAGATACAGAGTAAAGGAGAGAGGGAAGCACTGCAGCAACTTGCCAAGGCTTCTTCGGCAGCACCTCCCAAATCCGCGACCTCTTCCATCTTGAAGGACAAGGGCAGCAGGTGCATGGGAACACCACCACCTCCAAAGTTCCCCTCCAAGTCACACCCCATCCTGACTTGGAAATATATCGGCCGTTCCTTCATCGTCGCTGGGTCAAAATCCTGGAATTTCCTAATTAATAGCACTGTGATAGCACCTTCACCACACGGACTACAGCGGTTCAAGGAGGCGGCTCACCACCACCTTCTCAAGGGGCAATTAGGGATGGGCAATTAAATGCTGGCCTTGCCAGCGACGCCCACATCCCAGGAACAAATTAAAAAAAGATCCAGGCCAAGGCACAATGAGCTGTGGTGACTGACACTGGGGCGTCTCCGAGACGTGGGCTAGTGCTGACTCACATTGTCACGGCAGGGATGGCTGAGCAGCCATCGCTCATGGCAACAGAAGCTGGCAGAGCTGATGATGATGAGACAAAGGGCCCCTTTGTCTCATCCTGACAACACACACACAGCGCAGGAGGACTCTTCCGCATTAAGAGTTTGCCGGCTGCCCTGGGTTCGGCGGGTGGATGTGCTGGGGAACCTGGCCTGGGACGTTGCATTGAACGGGGATTGGGCTACTCGCAAATCCACTGGGCACAGCTGTTGTCCCATGCTAGGAATCCATGCCGGGTTTTCTTTACTACCCGACTCAACAACTATTCTACAGCGCTTTTAGCGTAGTTAAATGTCCCAAGGCCTTTCACAGGAGAGCGATTATCAAACAATATTCGACACCCAGCCACATGAGGAGATATTAGGGCAGGTGACCAAAAGCTTGGTCAAAGAGGTAGGTTTTAAGGAGCGTCTTAAAGGAGGAGAGAGAGGGGCGGAGAGGTTTAGGGAGGGAATTCCAGAGCTTGGGGCCTAGGCAGCTGAAGGCACGGCCGCCACTGGTGGAGTGATGAAAGTCGGGGATGCTTGAGAGATCAGAATTTGAGGAGCGCAGAGATCTCGGCGGGGGGGGGGGGGGGGGCGGTGGGGGGGTGTTGTAGGGCTGGAGGAGGCTACACAGATAGGGAGGGGACGAGGCCATGGAGGGGTTTGAAAACAAGGACGAGAATTTTAAAATCGAGGAATTGGCAGCACGGGAGCCAGTGTAGATCAGCGAGGACAGGGGGTGATGGGTGAACGAGACTTGTGTGAAGTGGGTTTGAGCAGTCCCAGGCCACTTTAAAACACCACTTCACGGGCGCAATGGATTCGGAGAGGCCACAATAAAGGAGGAGAATGTGGTGTGAGGGTGGGGTTCGGGGTGAGTGGGGTTCGGGGAGGGTGGGGTTCGGGGTGAGTGGGGTTCGGGGTGAGTGGGGTTCAGGGTGAGTGGGGTTCAGGGCGGGTGGGGTTCGGGGTGAGTGGGGTTCAGGGAGGGTGGGGTTCGGAGAGGGTGGGGTTCAGGGAGGGTGGGGTTCGGGGTGAGTGGGGTTCGGGGAGGGTGGGGTTCGGGGTGAGTGGGGTTCGGGGAGGGTGGGGTTCGGGGTGAGTGGGGTTCGGGGTGAGTGGGGTTCGGGGAGGGTGGGGTTCGGGGTGGGTGGGGTTCGGGGAGGGTGGGGTTCGGGGTGAGTGGGGTTCGGGGTGAGTGGGGTTCGGGGAGGTTGGGGTTCGGGGTGAGTGGGGTTCGGGGGTGGGGTGCGGGGTGAGTGGGGTTCAGGGAGGGTGGGGTTCGGGGTGAGTGGGGTTCGGGGAGGGTGGGGTTCGGGGTGAGTGGGGTTCGGGGAGGGTGGGGTTCGGGGTGAGTGGGGTTCGGGTGAGTGGGGTTCGGGGTGAGTGGGGTTCGGGGTGAGTGGGGTTCGGGGTGAGTGGGGTTCGGGGTGAGTGGGGTTCGGGGAGGGTGGGGTTCGGGGAGGGTGGGGTTCGGGGTGAGTGGGGTTCGGAGAGGGTGGGGTTCGGGGGTGAGTGGGGTTCGGGGTGAGTGGGGTTCGGGGTGAGTGGTGTGCGGGGGAGGGTGGGGTTCGGGGTGAGTGGGGTTCGGGTGGGTGGGGTTCGGGGAGGGTGGGGTTCGGGGTGAGTGGGGTTCGGGGAGGGTGGGGTTCGGGGTGAGTGGGGTTCGGGGTGAGTGGGGTTCGGGGAGGGTGGGGTTCGGGGTGAGTGGGGTTCGGGGGTGGGGTTCGGGGTGAGTGGGGTTCGGGGAGGGTGGGGTTCGGGGTGAGTGGGGTTCGGGGAGGGTGGGGTTCGGGGTGAGTGGGGTTCGGGGTGAGTGGGGTTCGGGGTGAGTGGGGTTCGGGTGAGTGGGGTTCGGGTGAGTGGGGTTCGGGGTGAGTGGGGTTCGGGGTGAGTGGGGTTCGGTGTGAGTGGGGTTCGGGGTGAGTGGGGTTCGGGGAGGGTGGGGTTCGGGGTGAGTGGGGTTCGGGGAGGGTGGGGTTCGGGGAGGGTGGGGTTCGGGGTGAGTGGGGTTCGGGGAGGGTGGGGTTCAGGGAGGGTGGAGTTCAGGGTGAGTGGGGTTCGGGGTGAGTGGGGTTCGGGGTGAGTGGGGTTCGGGGTGAGTGGGGTTCGGGGTGAGTGGGGTTCGGGGAGGGTGGGGTTCGGGGTGAGTGGGGTTCGGGGAGGGTGGGGTTCGGGGTGAGTGGGGTTCGGGGTGAGTGGGGTTCGGGGTGAGTGGGGTTCGGGGAGGGTGGGGTTCGGGGTGAGTGGGGTTCGGGGTGAGTGGGGTTCGAGGTGAGTGGGGTTCGGGGAGGGTGGGGTTCGGGGTGAGTGGGGTTCGGGGAGGGTGGGGTTCGAGGTGAGTGGGGTTCGGGGTGAGTGGGGTTCAGGGAGGGTGGGGTTTGGGGTGAGTGGGGTTCGGGGAGGGTGGGGTTCGGGGAGGGTGGGGTTCGGGGATGGTGGGGTTCGGGGTGAGTGGGGTTCGGGGAGGGTGGGGTTCGGGGAGGGTGGGGTTCAGGGAGGGTGCGGTTCGGGGAGAGTGCGGTTCGGGGAGAGTGGGGTTCGGGGTGAGTGGGGTTCGGGGAGGGTGGGGTTCGGGGACGGTGGGTTTCGGGGAGGGTGGGGTTCGGGGTGAGTGGGGTTCAGGGAGGGTGGGGTTCGGGGTGAGTGGGGTTCGGGGAGGGTGGGTTTCGGGCAGGGTGGGGTTCGGGGAGGGTGGGGTTCGGGGTGAGTGGGGTTCGAGGTGAGTGGGGTTCGGGGAGGGTGGGGTTCGGGGTGAGTGGGGGTTCGGGGAGGGTGGGGTTCGAGGTGAGTGGGGTTCGGGGAGGGTGGGGTTCGGGTGAGTGGGGTTCGGGGTGAGTGGGGTTCGGGAGGAGTGGGGTTCGGGGAGAGTGGGGGTTCGGGGTGAGTGGGGTTCGGGATGAGTGGGGTTCGGGGAGAGTGGGGTTCGGGGAGGGTGGGGTTCGTGGAGGGTGGGGTTCGGGGTGAGTGGGGAGGGTGGGGTTCGGGGAGGGTGGGGATCGGGGTGAGTGGGGTTCGGGGTGAGTGGGGTTCGGGGAGGGTGGGGTTCGGGGTGAGTGGGGTTCGGGGAGGGTGGGGTTCGGGGTGAGTGGGGTTCGGGGAGGGTGGGGTTCGAGGAGGGTGGGGTTCGGGGTGAGTGGGGTTCGGGGAGGGTGGGGTTCGGGGAGGGTGGGGTTCGGGGAGGGTGGGGTTCGGGGTGAGTGGGGTTCGGGGAGGGTGGGGTTCGGAGTGAGTGGGGTGAGTGGGGTTCGGGGTGAGTGGGGTTCGGGGAGGGTGGGGTTCGGGGTGAGTGGGGTTCGGGGAGGGTGGGGTTCGGGGTGAGTGGGGTTTGGGGTGAGTGGGGTTCGGGGTGAGGGGTTCGGGGTGAGTGGGGTTCGGGGAGGGTGGGGTTCGGGGTGAGTGGGGTTCGGGGAAGGTGGGGCTCGGCGTGAGTGGGGTTCGGGGAGGGTGGGGTTCGGGGAGGGTGGGGTTCGGGGCGAGTGGGGTTCGGGGTGAGTGGGGTTCGAGGTGAGTGGGGTTCGGGGAGGGTGGGGTTCGGGGTGAGTGGGGTTCGGGGAGGGTGGGGTTCGAGGTGAGTGGGGTTCGGGGGAGGGTGGGGTTCGGGTGAGTGGGGTTCGGGGTGAGTGGGGTTCAGGAGGGTGGGGTTTTGGGTGAGTGGGGTTCGGGAGGGGGGGTTCGGGGAGGTGGGGTTCGGGGATGGTGGGGTTCGGGGTGAGTGGGGTTCGGGGAGGGTGGGGTTCGGGGAGGGTGGGGTTCAGGGAGGGTGCGGTCGGGGAGAGTGCGGTTCGGGGAGAGTGGGGTTTCGGGTGAGTGGGTTCGGGGAGGGTGGGGTTCGGGACGGTGGGTTTCGGGAGGGTGGGGTTCGGGGTGAGTGGTTCAGAGGGTGGGGTTCGGGGTGAGTGGGGTTCGGGGAGGGTGGGTTTCGGGCAGGGTGGGGTTGGGAGGGGGGGGTTCGGGGAGGGTGGGGTTCGGGTGAGTGGGGTTCGGGGTGAGTGGGTTCGGGAGAGTGGGGTTCGGGGTGAGTGGGGTTCGGGGAGGGTGGGGTTCGGGGAGGGTGGGGTTCGGGGAGGGTGGGGTTCGGGGTGAGTGGGGAGGGTGGGGTTCGGGGAGGGTGGGGTTCGGGGTGAGTGGGGTTCGGGGTGAGTGGGGTTCGGGGAGGGTGGGGTTCGGGGTGAGTGGGGTTCGGGGAGGGTGGGGTTCGGGGTGAGTGGGGTTCGGGGAGGGTGGGGTTCGGGGAGGGTGGGGTTCGGGGTGAGTGGGGTTCGGGGAGGGTGGGGTTCGGGGAGGGTGGGGTTCGGGGAGGGTGGGGTTTGGGGTGAGTGGGGTTCGGGGAGGGTGGGGTTCGGGGTGAGTGGGGTGAGTGGGGTTCGGGGTGAGTGGGGTTCGGGGAGGGTGGGGTTCGGGGTGAGTGGGGTTCGGGGTGAGTGGGGAGGGTGGGGTTCGGGGTGAGTGGGGTTCGGGGAGGGTGGGGTTCGGGGTGAGTGGGGTTCGGGGAGGGTGGGGTTCGGGGGTGAGTGGGGTTCGGGGTGAGGGGTTCGGGGAGGGTGGGGTTCGGGGTGAGTGGGGTTCGGGGTGAGTGGGGTTCGGGGAGGGTGGGGTTCGGGGTGAGTGGGGTTCGGGGAGGGTGGATTCGAGGAGGGTGGGGTTCGGGGAGGGTGGGGTTCGGGGTGAGTGGGGTTCGTGGAGGGTGGGGTTCGGGGAGGGTGGGGTTCGGGGTGAGTGGGGTTCGGGGAGGGTGGGGTTCGGGGAGGGTGGGGTTCGGGGAGGGTGGGGTTCGGGGTGAGTGGGGTTCGGGGGAGGGTGGGGTTCGGGGTGAGTGGGGAGGGTGGGGTTCGGGGTGAGTGGGGAGGGTGGGGTTCGGGGTGAGTGGGGTTCGGGGAGGGTGGGGTTCGGGGTGAGTGGGGTTCGGGGAGGGTGGGGTTCGGGGTGAGTGGGGTTCGGGGTGAGTGGGGTTCGGGGTGAGTGGGGTTCGGGGTGAGTGGGGTTCGGGGAGTGTGGGGTTCGGGGAGGGTGGGGTTCGGGGAGGGTGGGGTTCGGGGTGAGTGGGGTTCGGGGAGGGTGGGGTTTGGGGTGAGTGGGGTTCGGGGAGTGTGGGGTTCGGGGAGGGTGGGGTTCGGGGGAGGGTGGGGTTCGGGGTGAGTGGGGTTCGGGGGAGGGTGGGGTTCGGGGTGAGTGGGGAGGGTGGGTTCGGGGAGGGTGGGGTTCGGGGAGGGTGGGTTTCGGGGGTGAGTGGGGTTCGGGGAGGGTGGGGTTCGGGGAGGGTGGGGTTCGGGGAGGGTGGGGTTCGGGGTGAGTGGGGTTCGGGGAGGGTGGGGTTCGGGGTGAGTGGGGTTCGGGGAGGGTGGGGTTCGGGGTGAGTGGGGTTCGGGGTGAGTGGGTTTCGGGGTGGGTGGGGTTCGGGGTGAGTGGGGTTCGGGGAGGGTGGGGTTCGGGGAGGGTGGGGTTCGGGGTGAGCGGGGTTCGGGGAGGGTGGGGTTCGGGGAGGGTGGGGTTCGGGGAGGGTGGGGTTCGGGGTGAGTGGGGTTCGGGGTGAGTGGGGTTCGGGGTGAGTGGGGTTCGGGGAGGGTGGGGTTCGGGGTGAGTGGGGTTCGGGGAGGGTGGGGTTCGGGGTGAGTGGGGTTCGGGGAGGGTGGGGTTCGGGGAGGGTGGGGTTCGGGGTGAGTGGGGTTCGGGGTGAGTGGGGTTCGGGTGAGTGGGGTTCGGGGAGGGTGGGGTTTGGGGAGGGTGGGGTTCGGGGAGTGTGGGGTTCGGGGAGGGTGGGGTTCGGGGTGAGTGGGGTTCGGGGAGGGTGGGGTTCGGGGTGAGTGGGGTTCGGGGTGAGTGGGGTTCGGGGAGGGTGGGGTTCGGGGTGAGTGGGCTTCGGGGAGGGTGGGGTTCGGGGTGAGAGGGGTTCGGGGAGGGTGGGGTTCGGGGTGAGTGGGGTTCGGGGAGGGTGGGGTTCGGGGAGGGTGTGGTTTGGGGAGGGTGGGGTTCGGGGTGAGTGGGGTTCGGGGAGGGTGGGGTTCGGGGAGGGTGGGGTTCGGGGAGGGTGGGTTTCGGGGTGAGTGGGGTTCGGGGGTGAGTGGAGTTCGGGGAGGGTGGGGTTCGGGGTGAATGGGGTTCGGGGTGAGTGGGGTTCGGGAGGGTGGGGTTCGGGGAGGGTGGGGTTTGGGGAGGGTGGGGTTCGGGGAGGGTGGGGTTCGGGGAGGGTGGGGTTCAGGGTGAGTGGGGTTCGGGGAGGGTGGGGTTCGGGGTGAGTGGGGTTCGGGGTGAGTGGGGTTCGGGGAGGGTGGGGTTTGGGGTGAGTGGGGTTCGGGGTGAGTGGGGTTCGGGGAGTGTGGGGTTCGGGGAGGGTGGGGTTCGGGGTGAGTGGGGTTCGGGGAGGGTGGGTTTCGGGGTGAGTGGGGTTCGGGGTGAGTGGGGTTCGGGGAGGGTGGGGTTCGGGGAGGGTGGGGTTCGGGGAGGGTGGGGTTCGGGGTGAGTGGGGTTCGGGTGAGTGGGGTTCGGGGTGAGTGGGGTTCGGGGAGGGTGGGGTTTGGGGAGGGTGGGGTTCGGGGAGGGTGGGGTTCGGGGTGAGTGGGGTTCAGGTAGGGTGGGGTTCGGGGTGAGTGGGGTTCGGGTAGGGTGGGGTTCGGGGAGGGTGGGGTTCGAGGAAGGTGGGGTTCGGGGAGGGTCGGGTTCGGGGTGAGTGGGGTTCGGGGTGAGTGGGGTTCGGGGTGAGTGGGGTTCTGGGAGGGTGGGGTTCGGGGTGAGTGGGGTTCGGGGTGAGTGGGGTTCGGGGTGAGTGGGGTTCGGGGAGGGTGGGGTTCGGGGAGCGTGGGGTTCGGGGAGGGTGGGTTTCGGGGAGGGTGGGGTTCGGGGTGAGTGGGGTTCAGGGTGAGTGGAGTTCGGGGAGGGTGGGGTTCGGGGAGGGTGGGTTTCGGGGAGGGTGGGGTTCGGGGTGAGTGGGGTTCGGGGAGGGTGGGGTTCGGGGAGGGTGGGGTTCGGGGTGAGTGGGGCTCGGGGAGGGTGGGGTTCGGGGAGGGTGGGGTTCGGGGTGAGTGGGGTTCGGGGTGAGTGGGGTTCGGGGTGAGTGGGGTTCGGGGTGAGTGGGGTTCGGGTGAGTGGGGTTCGGGGTGAGTGGGGTTCGGGGTGAATGGGGTTCGGGGTGAGTGGGGTTCGGGGAGGGTGGGGTTCGGGGAGGGTGGGGTTCGGGGAGGGTGGGGTTCGGGGTGAGTGGGGTTCAGGGTGAGTGGGGTTCGGGGAGGGTGGGGTTCGGGGTGAGTGGGGTTCGGGGTGAGTGGGGTTCGGGGTGAGTGGGGTTCGGGGAGGGTGGGGTTCGGGGAGGGTGGGGTTCGGGGAGGGTGGGGTTCGGGGTGAGTGGGGTTCAGGGTGAGTGGGGTTCGGGGAGGGTGGGGTTCGGGGTGAGTGGCGTTCGGGGTGACTGGGGTTCGGGGAGGGTGGGTTTCGGGGAGGGTGGGGTTCGGGGTGAGTGGGGTTCGGGGTGAGTGGGGTTCGGGGAGGGTGGGGTTCGGGGTGAGTGGGGTTCGGGGAGGGTGGGGTTCGGGGTGAGTGGGGTTCGGGGAGGGTGGGGTTCGGGGAGGGTGGGGTTCGGGGTGAGTGGGGTTCGGGGAGGGTGGGGTTCGGGTGAGTGGGGTTCGGGGAGGGTGGGGTTCGGGGTGAGTGGGGTTCGGGGAGGGTGGGGTTCGGGGAGGGTGGGGTTCGGGGTGAGTGGGGTTCGGGGAGGGTGGGGTTCGGGGTGAGTGGGGTTCGGGGTGAGTGGGGTTCGGGGTGAGTGGGGTTCGGGGTGAGTGGGGTTCGGGGAGGGTGGGGTTCGGGGAGGGTGGGGTTCGGGGTGAGTGGGGTTCGGGGTGAGTGGGGTTCGGGGAGGGTGGGGTTCGGGGTGAGTGGGGTTCGGGGAGGGTGGGGTTCGGGGTGAGTGGGGTTCGGGGAGGGTGGGGTTCGGGGAGGGTGGGGTTCGGGGTGAGTGGGGTTCGGGGAGGGTGGGGTTCGGGGTGAGTGGGGTTCGGGGAGGGTGGGGTTCGGGGTGAGTGGGGTTCGGGGAGGGTGGGGTTCGGGGAGGGTGGGGTTCGGGGTGAGTGGGGTTCGGGGAGGGTGGGGTTCGGGGAGGGTGGGGTTCGGGGTGAGTGGAGTTCGGGGTGAGTGGGGTTCGGGGTGAGTGGGGATCGGGGAGGGTGGGGTTCGGGGAGGGTGGGGTTCGGGGAGGGTGGGGTTCGGGGTGAGTGGGGTTCAGGGTGAGTGGGGTTCGGGGAGGGTGGGTTTCGGGGAGGGTGGGGTTCGGGGTGAGTGGGGTTCAAGGTGAGTGGGGTTCTGGGAGGGTGGGGTTAGGGGAGGGTGGGTTTCAGGGAGTGTGTCGTTCGGTGTGAGTGGGGTTCGGGCTGAGTGGGGTTAACGGTCGGCGGGGTTTGGGGTAATGTGTGAGTGGAGATACGGGCAGCCGAACTCCCCGATGAATCAGTTCTCCCTGCTGCTACCTCTTTGCTGGATGATCCCTAAACTGAAAGACTCGGGACTGTCATTAGTGGCGGCTTGTGATGTTCACAAACTAATGCACGCACTGATTGAAACGTTATGTGTGGACTCGTCCTTTTGCTGGACCATGAGGACACTCACAGTTAGAGTCCATGAGTGTAGCCCAGGGCAGAGCGGGCTGTACCCGGCCTGTGGGCTCAATAGAATCATAGAAATTTACGGCACAGAAGGAGGCCATCGTGTCCCTCTGGGTGAAAAGATTTCTCCTCAACCTCCCTCTAATCCTTCTACCAATTACTTTAAATCTATGCCCCCTGGTTATTGACCTCTCTGCTAAGGGAAATAGGTCCTTCCTATCCACTCTATCTAGGCCTCTCATCATTTTATACACCTCAATTAAATCTCCCCTCAGCCTCCTCTGTTCCAAAGAAAACAACCCCAGCCTATCCAATCTTTCCTCATCGCTAAAATTCTCCTGTCCTGGCAACTTCCTCGTAAATCTCCTCTGCACCCTCTCTAGTGCAATCACATCTTTCCTGTAATACATCTGAACACCAGCTTATGAGTGAGACAAACTCCAGCTCCATCCAGAGGCTGTTTTTTTTATTAGTTCCTGGGATATAGGCATCGCTGGCAAGGCCAGCATTTATTGCCCATCCCTAATTGCCCTTGAGATGGTGCTGGTGAACCGCCTTCTTGAACCGCTGCAGTTCTTGTGGTGAAGGTGCTCCCACAGTGCTGTTAGGGAGGGAGTTCCAGGATTTTGACCCAGCGATGATGAGGGAACGGCGATATATTTCCAAGTCAGGATGGTATTCCCCATGCGCCTGCTGCCCTTGTCCTTCTAGGTGGAAGAGGTCGCGGGTTTCGGAGGTGCTGCCGAAGAAGCCTGGGCGAGTTGCTGCAGTGCATCTTGTAGATGGTGCACACTGCAGCCACGGTGCGCCGGTGGTGGAGGGAGTGAATGTTTAAGGTGGTGGATGGGGTGCCAATCAAGCGGGCTGCTTTGTCCTGGATGGTGTCGAGCTTCTTGAGTGTTGTTGGAGCTGCACTCATCCAGGCAAGTGGAGAGTATTCCATCACACTCCTTACTTGTGCCTTGTAGATGGTGGAAAGGCTTTGGGGAGTCAGGAGGTGAGACACTCGCCACAGAATACCCAGCCTCTGACCTGCTCTTGTGAAAAGAAAGACTTGCTTTTCTACAGCGCCTTTCATGACCACCAGATGTCTCAAAATGCTTTACTGCCAATGAAGTACTTTTGAAGTGTAGTCACTGTTCGAATGTAGGGAAACGCGGCAGCCAATTTGCACACAGCAAGCTGCCACAATGTGATCTCATTGAAACGTATAAAATTCTTTGAGGGCTTGACAGGGTAGATGCTGAGATTCTGTTTCCCCCTGGCTGGTGAGTCCAGAACTAGGGGTCACAGTCTCAGGATAAGGGGTCAGCCATTTAGGACTGAGATGAGGAGGAATTTCTTCACTCAGAGGGTTGTGAATCTTTGGAATTCTCTACCCCAGAGGGCTGTGGATGCTGAATCGTTGAGTATATTCAAGACAGAGATCGATAGATTTTTGGACTCTAGGGGAATCAAGGGATACGGTGGGAAAGTGGAGTTGAGGTCGAAGATCAGCCATGATCTTATTGAATGGCGGAGCAGGCTCGAGGGGCCGAATGGCCGACTCCTGCTCCTGATTCTTATGTTCTCAGATGACCACTTCATCTGATTTTTTAGTGATGTTGGTTGAGGGATAAATATTGGCCAGAACATTGTCATTCTACATTGCTACGATAGCAAAATACTGCGGATGCTGGAAATCCGAAATAACAACAGAAAACGCTGGAAAAACTCAGCAGGCCAGGCAGCGTCCGTGGAGAGAGAAACAGAGTTAACGTTTCAGGTCGAAGACCTTTCGTCAGAACTGGAAAAAAGCAGGAAATTAAATAGATTTAAAGCAAGGATAAAGCTGGGAAAAGGGGGGAGGGGATGAAAGAACAAAAGGGAAGGCCAGTGGTAGGATAGAAAGCAGGAGAGATTAAGAGACATTGAGGGACATGTAGAGATATTCAAGGCAAGAGGAGGTGGTAATGTGAAGTCATTCTACATTGTCTACTGTGCAGGGGTTGGGAGGAGTGTTTTTTTGCGTGAGATTTGTGAATTTTGCCAGCTAGTCCTATGTTAAGTAAGTAATTTATCCACACCTTTCATTACTTTATGGGACGAGAGCTGATGAATCTTTGGCTGCTGTAGTAACGCCTTCCTGCCAGTAGCTGGCGCTATTTGATGGCCTTCAATGATTGGATCCCTTGTTCCTGGGGACGCGTCGCCACCTGCTGGCGGTGCAGTGGTATGGCAGAAGCAGAAACACTCCTGTCCACCTCCAGCTTGGCATCTGTCAGCAGTTTGCATTGATCTAGCCATCCTAAATGTAGAAAAACATCCCTGGGCGCCCAACAGAGGGGTTAGGGGGACAAAAATAGTCGCCACGCCAAAGAGGAGTTCTTAGATGGGGTGATTGAAAGTTTGGCCAAAGAGGTGGGTTTTAAAAAAGAAAAAAGAAAGACTTGCATTTATATAGCGCCTTTCACGACCACCGGACGTCTCAAAGCGCTTCACAGCCAATGAAGTACTTTTTTTGAAGTGGAGTCATTGCTGTAATGTGGGAAACACGGTTGCCAATTTGCGCACAGCAAGCTCCCACTAACAGCAATGTGATAATGACCAGATCATCTGTTTTTGGTTATGTTGGTGGAGGGAGAAATATTGGACAGGACACCGGGGTAAATACCCTTCTTCGAAATAGTGGCCGCGGGATCTTTTACGTCCACCTGAGAGGACAGACGGGGCCTCGGGTTTAACGTCTCATCCGAAAGACGGCACCTCCGACAGTGCGGCGCTCCCTCAGCACTGCACTGGGAGTGTCGGCCTGGATTTATTTATGTGCTCAAGTCCCTGGAGTGGGTCTTAAAGGAGGAGGGGTGTGAAGAGGTATAGGGAGAGAATTCCAGAGTGTGTGGGGGCCAAGACAGCTGAAGACAAGTGTCGGCCGTGGCTCAGTGGGTAGCACCCTCGCCTCTGAGTCAGAAGGTTGTGGGTTCTAATCCCCACTCCAGAGACTCGAGCACAAAAATCTGGGCCGACGCTCCCAGTGCTGGTACTGCGGGAGTGCCGCACTGTTGGAGGTGCTGCCTCGCAGATGAGATGTAAAACCGAGGCCCCGGCCGCTCTCTCAGATAGGACGGACACCATTCAAAGAAGGGCAGGGGAGTCCTCCCCGGTGTCCTGGGTCGGTTTTTAATCCCTCAGCTAAAGCCGATTATCTGGTGGCTGATCGCATTGCTGTGTGTGGGATCTTGCTGTGCTTTGTTTCCCTACATTACAAGAGTGACGACACTTCAGAAGTACTTTGTGGACTGCGATGCACTTTGGGAGGCTGCGACTGGCGCTATAAGTAATCTCTTTAGCTTAGCCCAGCGATTAAAGGAGCTGACTTCTGCTCACTTCAGAGAACGATTCATTTTAGGAGAGCAGGCTGTCCCGCAGAAAGGCCCGCTTTGGATCGATCACACATTCATTAAGACTTGCATTTCTATAGCGCCTTTCACCACCTCAGGACGTCCCAAAGCTCTTCACAGCCAATGAAGTACTTTTTGAAGTGTAGTCGCTGTTGTAATGTAGGAAACGCGGCAGTCAATTTGCGCACAGCAAGCTCCCACAAACGGCGATGTGATCACGACCAGATCATCTGTTTTTGGTGATGTTGATTGAGGGATAAATATTGGCCCCTGGACACTGGGGAGAACTCCCCCCCTCCCCCACCTGCTCTTCTTCCAATAGTGGCCGTGGGATCTTTTGCGTCCACCTGAGAGGTCAGACGGGGGGCCGCGGTTTTAATGTCTCCTCCGAAAGACGGCACCTCCGACACCAGGAGTGTCAGCCTGGGTTACGTGCTCAAGTCTCTGGAGTGGGACTGAACCCTTGGTAGTTTGCCTACCTTTGTACTTTGCTCACGATGTGGTCTCCTCTACGTTGGGGAGACCAAACGCAGATTGGGTGACCGCTTTGCGGAACACCTCCGTTCAGTCTGTAAGTGGGACCCCGAGCTCCCGGTGGCCTGTCACTTTAATTCTCCGCTCCACGCCCACTCTGACCTCACCGTCCTCGGCCTCTTGCATTATTCCACGGAAGCTCAGCGTAAGCTCGAGGAACAGCTCCTCAGCTTTCGTTTAGGCACTTTACAGCCCTCTGGACTCAACATCGAGTTCAACAATTTTAGATCATAACCTCAGCCCCGATCACATTTATATTTTATTTTTTCATCCACCCTTTTGTTTGGCCCCCTTTTTTTTTCCCTCCTAGAAGCTGGCAGCTGTCCTTCATTCTGCCAGTGCATTTTACACTTCTTTCAGCCTCAACCTGTCACATTAACACCTCCTCTTGCCTTGATCATCCCTTAATGTCTCTCAACATCTCCTTTTGTTCTTTCATCCCCTCCCCCTTTTCCCAGCTTTATCCTTGCCTTAAATCTATTTCATTTCCTGCTTTTTTCTCAGTTCTGACGAAAGGTCTTCGGCCTGAAACGTTAACTCTGTTTCTCTCTCCACGGATGCTGCCTGGCCTGTTGAGATTTTCCAGCGTTTTCTGTTGTTATTTCGGATTTCCAGCATCCGCAGTATTTTGCTATCGTATTTGTACTTTGGGATCTTGAATGGTGTACGTGTTCAGGTCAAAGGGCCAAAGCTGAAATCATGTGGTGCAGAATGATGATAAAAGTCAGGCCAGGTTCAGAGTCTGATATTCCAACTCCTGCAGCTCGCCAACAGGTACTGTAGACAAGAGTAAATGGGTCTGTGTAAGAATGGTTCCAGTGTGTCAGTCACAGCCAAATTGGTTTGGGAAATTGAGGATTGGAGAGGCCAGTCGCTAAATTTAACTTTTGGGCACAACACAAAAACCCCCAATTTTTTTAAGAGATCGGTAAATCATTTCTGCAAAGAGAAATGTTTCTCGTGGAGTAGGAGCACGAGAATTTCAAGGACCAGTTCCCGTGTCCGAAGGGCGCCTGAACAACGTCCGAGGCGAAATTGGGTCATGGCCGTTCTTCAGGCGTCTACGGCGGCCGCCCAAAAGCAGGCGTTAGGCCCCTTCTGTGTGTCAATCAGGAGCCCGAGCACCTGTTTCAGGCCTGCTCGCCCAGTAGTGGGCTGTGTTGCGGAGTCGGGCCTACTCCGATCAGGAGCCCTTTCAGCGGGCTAAACATCGGCGAGAGGTAAGCTTTTAGTGTAAAAACGTCCCCTGTGGGACCGGGGACAGGCCTCAGGCCTCTAGGCCCCCGGAGGAGCCCTCCTTTTTTTTCCATGGTGGGGACGCCGCTTCTCGCCCTCGCCCGCCAGGTTTTGCCCAGGGCGGCGTGTGTGCGTCGCAGGGGGCTCTGAGTTAGGCGGGCGCCTTGACGTTGACAGTGGGCGTCAAAATGGTGGCTGCGGGAAAAGTGCGGCAAGGGAGGCGGTCGGACTGCGAACCGGGCGGGAGGGAGTCACAATTCCCGCCCCCTCCTCGGCCAGATAGAATCGAGATCGCGGGCGGGCGGGCCCGGAATCCGAGTGTGAGCCCTGGGATGTGGCGCGGGGGAGGGAGAGCGGGAGCCAGTAGGAAAGCGCCTCCTTCCCCCTCAACTAGAATTTACTGGGACATTATCCGTAGGGACGAATTCCGCCCCCACCCACTCAGCCAGGCCCTGCCGCTCGAACTGAAATTCAGTGGGTGGTCGGAGGGGCCTTGGGCCGCCTTGGAAAGGCAAAAGGAGACCATCGGCATCAGTGGGCTTTGGCCGCGCGGTCCAGAACATCTCGAAAGGTTCAGGCAAACCTCAGCTCCGTGTAACGTGATGTGACGAGTGGCGTCTTGTTCCCCTCCGCAGGTCACGCCGAGCCTCCGAGATGGAGGGAGCGAGCCACGGGCTGGAGTTCTGCCTCGCCGAGGAGGCCGACTTTGAGCAGGTGATGTCCATCTCCGGGGACGTCTACGGGGGAATCGACTACCTGCCCGTCAGGTACCACGTCTGGCTACGGGAGCCGGCTCGAAGAGTGGTCCTGGCTAAGAGGAAGGGGCAAGTGGTGAGTGTGACCTTCTCCGTTTCGAATGGATAGCCCGCACCTTATCCTCACCAGCTCCCACCCCCACCTCTGCGCTCCCCTGACACTCCCCCCTGGTATTTTCCAACTTTGCTAGAGTCTAGGGCCTCTAAATCTGTTTTTCAGGCGCTAACCGGCCTACTAAGCCCACCCAATATAGCGGGCAAGAAGCGCGCACTCATTTCCAGCTCTGATCTTCCTCCCTCGATCTCTTCCTCCCCCTGACCTCCGTTCCCCCCACTCCTCCGGTCTCCATTTCCCCCTCTCCGGCATTACCGACCGAGCTAAACCGAGGCCCCGTCCGCCCTAATCTGGTTGACGTAAAAGATCCCAGGGCCACTATTGGAGGAAGAGCAGGGAAGTCCTCCCCGGTCTCCCGGCCGATATTTATCCTTCAAGCAACACCTGAAAAAATGGACAATCTGGTATTTATCTCATTGCTGTTTGTGGGAGCTTGCTGTGCACAAAATGGCTGCCGCGTTTCCTACATTACAACAGCGACTACACTTCAAAAGTACTTCATTGGCTGTAAAGCGCTTTCAGGCGTCCAGAAGCCGCGAAGGGCGCTGGGGAAATGCGAGGCTTTCTTTCTTTCTTGAGCTGAAGTTCTGCAGTTGGACAATCATTCTCCTCTTAGATCTAAAAATGAAATCACAGGACTTGATTGTAAAGTCCATCAGTCAACCTGCAATAAAGGGTTTATTGTTCGCCTAGAACTCGGTTCTGGTAAATGTTTAGCTCGGATCGACTTCTTGATGGATACAGTCACATGTACCAAGACCCAGGATCACAAAGAGATAGCGACTCCTTTGGCCTGCCTCCCCGTTTCCCGATAAACTATCAGCGAGTGTCAAGAAACAGAGGGAAGGAAAGAAAGAACTTTCATTTATATGGCCCTTGCTGTGGGGTCAGCCTTGGGTCAAACAGTTCAGTGGTCATGACCCTATCTAGGGCAACACGGTGGCATAGTGGTTAGCACTGGTGCCTCACAGCACCAGGGACCCGGGTTCGAATCCGGCCTCGGGTGACTGTCTGTGTGGAGTTTGCACATTCTCCCCGTGTCTGCGTGGGTTTCCTCCGGGTGCTCCGGTTTCCTCCCACAGTCCAAAAATGTGTGGGTTAGGTTGATTTGGCTATGATAAATTGACCCTTAGTGTTAGGGGGGAATTAAATATGTGGGGTTACGGGGATAGGATGGGATATGTGTCGGTGCAGGCTCGATGGGGATTCTGTGTGAGAAAGCAGGGACAGGGTACTGGATTTGGATGATCAGCCATGATCGTATTGAATGGTGGAGCAGGCTCGATGGGCCGAATGGCCTACTCCATGTTTCTATGACTTATACGTCCCTGCTTAACAAGCAAGGGATAAAGGCCACTGTTACTACAATATAAAGAGGAATTAATAGGACTATAACATTAGTAGACTGCGGAACCGTGTAAGATTAGGATCACAGATTACCCAAACGGACTTTGGAGTTGTAAGGCTTTTTATTAAAGAGCTACAGTTTTAAAGCATAATCAGATATTACATCCCCTTCTTCTTCTTAGGCAGTCCCTCGGAACAGAGGATGACTTGCTTCCACATTAAAAATGAGTTCTCAGGTGACTGATGAGTCCAATGCGGGACCTACAGTCTCTGTCACAGGTGGGGCAGACGGTGGTTGAAGGGGCGGGTGGGTGGGGTGCTTGGGTTGACGTGCGCTCCTTGCGCTGTTTGCGCTTGTCTTCCGCCTGCTCCCGGCGAAGAGACTCCAGGTGTTCGGCGCCTTCCCCGGATGCTTCTCCTCCACTTTGTGCGGTCTTGGGCCAGGGATTCCCAGGTGTCGGTGGGGGATGTTGCACTTTTTCAAGGAGGCTTTCAGGACCTGGGACTCTCTTGCCGTGTCGGAGCTCCGGGTAGAGGGCTTGTTTTGGGAGTCTCGTATCGGGCATATTACATGTGGTTACGATAAGTATAATACACCTGTGATTGCCGTGATTATCTCTCTGCCGAGGTGTGATAAAGGGCAGTTAGAAAGATTAACTGTAATCATCTGGCAGTGTTCTCTGACTATATATGCTGTGCCTATATGCATCTCTTCACTTCACCTGACGAAGGAGCAGCGCTCCGAAAGCTTGTGATTTCAAATAAAGCTGTTGGACTATAACCTGGTGTTGTACGACTTCTCACATTTGTCCACCCCAGTCCAACACCGGCATCTCCACATCTTGAATATATTCAACGACTGAGCCTCCACAATCCTCTGGGGTCGAGAATTCCAAAGATTCACCACACTCCGAGTGAAGAAATTTCTCCTCATCTCAGTCCTAAATGGCCGACCCCTTATTCTGAGACTGTGACCCCTGGCTCCGGACTCTCCAGCCAGGTGAAAGAACTTGCATTTCTACAGCACCTTTCACAACCTCAGGACGTCCAAAAGCCCTTCCCGGCCAGTGGAGTACCTTTGAAGTGCGGTCACTGTTTGCAATGTAAGGAAATGCGGCAGCCAATGTGCGCACGCGGTTCACTTAGGAACCGCCCCCTTCGCAATATCGGAAGTGCCGGTTTCCCGCGCATGCGCAGTGCATGCAGGAAACCGGCACTTCGGGACCGAATATGGGTGAGTACACAGTGCGTACTCTCCCGTATTCGGCCGAATTTCTGGGCCAATGTTTTGCTAACTGACCTGTTTGGACACCATCCACACCTTTGATTGCCGAGATTATCTCTCTGCCGAGGTGTGATAAAGGGCAGTTGGAAAGATTAACTGTAGTCACCTGGCAGTGTTCTCTGACTATATATGCTGTGCCTATATGCATCTCTTCACTTCACCCGATGAAGGAGCAGCGCTCCGAAAGCTTGTGATTTCAAATAAAGCTGTTGGACTATAACCTGGTGTTGTGCGACTTCTCACTTTTGTCCACCCCAGTCCAACACCGGCATCTCCACATCTTGAATATACTCAACGACTGAGCCTCCACAGCCCTCTGGGGTAGAGAATTCCAAGGATTCACCACCCTCCGAGTGAAGAAATTTCTCCTCATCTCAGTCCTAAATGGCCGACCCCTTATTCTGAGACTGTGACCCCTGGCTCCGGACTCTCCAGCCAGGTGAAAGAACTTGCATTTCTACAGCACCTTTCACAACCTCAGGTCGTCCAAAAGCGCTTCCCAGCCAGTTGAGTACCTTTGAAGACTGTTTGCAATGTAAGGGAATGCGGCAGCCAATGTGCGCACAGCAAGATCCCACACAAACAGCAATGCGATAAATGAGCAGATAATCTGTATTTTGAGTGAATTGGTTATATATTGGCCAGGACACCGGGGGATAACTTCCCCTGCTCTTCTTTGAAATAGAGTAAGAAGAGAATAACCGTGGGATCGCGCCGGGGCACAAATTGGCTGCCAGATCTTCCGACACGACAACACTTTAAAAGTAGATGGTTGGCGGAGGGGCTCTTGACTGGTGAAATATAAATGTAAGTTTCTTTCTTTGCTTCTTGCTCCAGCTGTCTTGACGTGGAAGGACTGGGCAGGGAAGTGGGAGACTCGGTCACAGGAGGAGCCCAACACATCTTGGGGCTCTCTCTGGGATCACTCACTCGCACTGGCCATGTGCAATGCCCGTGCAAAGAGCAGAAGATTTACAAGGGGTCATTCCAATGGTTGGCAATGATGCCTTGACCCTGGGATGCAGCCACCGCTTAGAAGACCCTCCACTTTTCTCGGCTCCTGATTGTTCATGTGTCAGCTGTGGCTCAGTGGGCAGCATACTCGCCTCTGAGACAGAAGGTTGTGGGTTCAAGTCCCACTCCAGGGACTTGAGCACATAAAGCTAGGCTGACAGTGCAGTTCTGAGGGAGCGCTGCACTGTCGGAGGGGCAGTACTGAGGGAGCGCTGCACTGTCGGAGGGGCAGTACTGAGGGAGCGCTGCACTGTCGGAGGGGCAGTACTGAGGGAGTGCCGCACTGTCGGAGGGGCACTACTGAGGGAGCGCCGCACTGTCAGAGGGGCACTACTGAGGGAGCGCTGCACTGTCGGAGGGGCAGTACTGAGGGAGCGCCGCACAGTCGGAGGGGCAGTACTGAGGGAGTGCCGCACTGTCGGAGGGGCACTACTGAGGGAGCGCCGCACTGTCAGAGGGGCACTACTGAGGGAGCGCTGCACTGTCGGAGGGGCAGTACTGAGGGAGCGCCGCACAGTCGGAGGGGCAGTACTGAGGGAGTGCCGCACTGTCAGAGGGGCAGTACTGAGGGAGTGCCGCACTGTCGGAGGGGCAGTACTGAGGGAGCGCCGCACTGTCAGAGGGGCACTACTGAGGGAGCGCTGCACTGTCGGAGGGGCAGTACTGAGGGAGCGCCGCACAGTCGGAGGGGCAGTACTGAGGGAGTGCCGCACTGTCAGAGGGGCAGTACTGAGGGAGCGCCGCACTGTCGGAGGGGCAGTACTGAGGGAGTGCCGCACTGTCAGAGGGGCAGTACTGAGGGAGCGCCGCACTGTCGGAGGGGCAGTACTGAGGGAGTGCCGCACTGTCAGAGGGGCAGTACTGAGGGAGCGCTGCACTGTCGGAGGGGCAGTACTGAGGGAGCGCTGCACTGTCGGAGGGTCAGTACTGAGGGAGCGCCGCACTGTCGGAGGGTCAGTACTGAGGGAGTGCCGCACTGTCGGAGGGGCTGTACTGAGGGAGCGCCGTGCTGTCGGAGGGGCTGTGCTGAGGGAGTGCTGCACCATCGGAGGTGCCGTCTTTCGGATGAGACATTAAACCGAGGCCCTGTCTGCTCTCTCAGGTGGACGTAAAAGATCCCACGGGCACTATTTTGAAGAAGAGCGTGGGAGTTATCCCCGGTTTCCTGGCCAATATTTATCCCTCAACCAACATAAAACAGATGATCTGGTCGTTATCACATTGCTGTTTGTGGGAGCTTGCTGTGCGCAAATTGGCTGCCGCATTTCCCACATTACAACAATGACTACATTCCAAAAATACTTCATTGGCTGTAAAAAGCGCTTTGAGACGTCCGGTGGTCGTGAAAGGCGCTATAGAAATGCAAGTCTTTCTTTTTATCTCGCTCTTGGAAGACTGAAGCCATTGTCTTCGGCCCCCGCCACTAACTCCATTCCCCTCCCTGGCCACTGTCTGAGGCTGAACCAGACTGTTCGCTAACCTCGGCGGCCTATTTGACCCCGAGCTGAGCTTCCGACCCCATTTGCTCTCCATCGCCAAGACTGCCGACTTCCACCCCTGCAACAGCGCCCCGTCTCTGCCCCGCCCCGACTCATCTGCTGCTGGAACCCTCATCCACGCCCTTTGTTACCTCCGGACTCGACTATTCCAATGCTTTCCCGGCCGGCCTCTCACCTACCACCGCCCGAAACCTTAAGCTCATCTAAAACTCTACTGCCCGTGTCCTAACTCCCGTTCACCCATCGCCCCTGTGCTCGCTGACCTACATTGGCTCCCGGTCCAGCAACCCCTTGATTTCAAAATTCTCGTCCTTGATTTCAAATCCCTCCGTGGCCTCGTCCCCTCCCTATCTCTGTAACGTCCTCCAGCCCCACAACCCTCCGAGATCTCTGCGCTCCTCTAATTCTGGCCTCTTGCGCATCCCGATTTTAATGGCTCCACCATTGGCGGCCGTGCCTTCAGCTGCCTGGGCCCCAAGCTCTGGAATTCCCTCCCAAAACCTCTCTCTCCTCCTTTAAGATGCTCCTTAAAACCTGCTGTTAATCACCTGTCCTAATATCTCCTTATGTGGCTCGGTGTCATACTTTTGTCTGATGACGCCTTGGGGATGTTTTACTATGTTAAAGGCGCTATATAAATGCAAGCTGTCGTTGTTGTTGTTGTCAGGTTGCCCTCGTGTCGGCGAATGTTGTGGATGACGGGCGTACGGCCGTGGTGGAAGGGTTGCGAGTGGCGCCGCTAGAAAGAGGCAAAGGTATCGCAGGCCTGATCCAGAGATATTGCTTAGATCTGATCAAGGCCCAGTTCCCGGGGCTGGAAGTGCGGAGGTACGCCAGAAATGGCCCGCTCGGACCTGAGGTTCTTGCAAAGTTCCAGTTGATATCTAAACAGGTAACGTCACGCGTCGCGGGCATCGGCTTCTTGCCCGGTCTTTTCCCCTGCTGCTATGGCAACCCTAGTTTCAGCTTGACCTTCCAGGTGGCAGAGGTCGTGAGGTTTGGGAGGCGCTGCCAAGGAAGCCATGGCCAGTTGCTGTAGATAATGTTAGGGAATGAGTGCTTTGACTTCAAAGTTTATCACAAGGTAATAGGGTTCAAAGGCATATTTTTGGCTTCCACAGGAATTAAGCACACAATACAAGACGTAGGACATCGGAGGAGGAGTCGGTCATTTGGCCACTTGAGCCTGCTCCGCCATTCAATAAGATAATGGATGATCTGATCTTGGCCTCAACTCCACTTCCCTGCCCGCTCCCCATAACCCTTGACTCCCTTACCTTTCAAAAATCTGTCTATCTCCACCTTAAATATATCCAATGACCCAAACTCCACAGCTCTCTGGGGAAGAGAATTCCAAAGATTCACGACCCACTGAGAGAAGAAATTCCTCCTCATTTCCGATTTAAAAGGGTGCCCCCTTATTCTGAAACTATGCCCCCTAGTTCTGGATTCCCCCACAAGGGGAAACATCCTCTCTGCATCTACCCTGTCGAGCCCCTTCAGAATCTTATATATTTCAATAAGATCACCTCTCATTCTTCTAAACTCCAATGAGTATAGGCCCAGCCTGATCAACCTTTCGTCATACGTCAACCCCTTCATCCCAGGAATCAACCTTGTGAACCTTCTCTGAACTGCCTCCAATGCAAGTATATCCTTCCTTAAATAAGGAGACCAAAACTGTACGCAATGATAACTAATATTAATAATAATTGCACATGGTAGAATCTTACAGCACAGAAACAGGCCACTTGGCCCAACTGGTCTAAGCCGGCACTAATGCTCCACACGAGCCTCCTCCCACCAATTGTGGTACAGGTCAGCCATGATCTGATTTAACGGAGGAGCAGGCTCGAGGGGCTCCTCCTGTTGCAGTGCTCCGTTGGGGTAAAGTTCTCCGCCTGGATATTAATCCGAAGGGGTGTTGAATTATTGGAACGAAAACCGGCAGAGTTCGACAGCGAGCGGTCGATCCACTCCCACCAGATTACACCCCACTGGGCGGCGGTCGATGAAAATGGACCCCCATTGCCACCAACGCCAGTGCTGGTGGCTCAGTAGTTAGCACTCTCTCTCGTCGCTGAGTCAGAAGGTCGTGGGTTCAAGTCCCACTCCAGAGGCTTGAGCACATAATCAAGGATGACACTCCCCGTGCCAGTACTGAGGGACTCCGCACTGTCAGAGGTGCTGTCTTTCGGATGAGGCATTAAACCGAGGCCCCGTCTGCTCTCTCAGGTGGACGTAAAAAATCCCACGGCCACTATTGGAAGAAGAGCAGGGGGAGTCCTGGGGCCAATATTTATCCCTCAATCAACATCACTAAAAGCAGATTATCTGGTCATTATCACATTGCTGTTTGTGGGAGCTTGCTGCGCGCAGATTAGCTTTTATATTTATTCCTTCATGGGATGTGGGCATCGCTGGCAAGGCCAGAATTTATTGCCCATCCCTAATTGCCCTTGAGAAGGTGGTGGTGAGCCGCCTTCTTCAACCGCTGCAGTCCGTGTGGTGAAGGTGCTCCCACAGTGCTGTTAGGGAGGGAGTTCCAGGATTTTGACCCAGTGACGATGAAGGAACGGCCGATATATTTCCAAGTCAGGATGGTGTGTGACTTGGAGGGGAACTTGGAGGTGGTGGTGTTCCCATGCGCCTGCTGCCCTTATCCTTCTAGGTGGAAGAGGTCGCGGGGTTTGGGAGGTGCTGCCGAAAAAGCCTCGGCGAGTTGCTGCAGTGCATCTTGTAGATGGTACACACTGCAGCCACGGTACGCCGGTGGTGGAGGGAGTGAATGTTTAAGGTGGTGGATGGGGTGCCAATCAAGCGGGCTGCTTTGTCCTGGATGGTGTCATGCTTCTTGAGTGTTGTTGGAGCTGCACTCATCCAGGCAAGTGGAGAGTATTCCATCACACTCCTTACTTGTGCCTTGTAGATGGTAGAAAGGCTTTGGCTGCCATGACTACACTTCAAAAAAGTACTTCATTGGCTGTAAAGCTCGTTGGGATTTCCTGAGGTCGTGACAGGCGCGACATAAACGCAAGTCTTTGTTTCTTGCTGACAGGAGATACTAACGCTGCATTTCAAGGCAGAAGAAATCCTCCCAAAGGTGGACGCCATCATCACTCAGATGAAGGAGAGTGGGACGGAATGGGAAGAGCCCATTCTGCTTCGGGCAGACGACGTCAAGCGGGTGTTCCTGAGCCAGAGGGTGGTGGAGGGCGTGCTGCCGGGGAAGACCATCATTCAGGACTGGGCGCCGTACAAACCCTCGGGGGGCAACCTGGAGACCTTACTGAAGCAAGACATAGCCTGGCTGGCGGACAGCAAGGTGGAGCCCAGCGTCCTGAGCCTGCGCACTGCCCCCTACAGAATACCCATGGGGCCCGAGCACCACCGCCTCAACATCGACATATTCGGGAAGCGGTTCCCTGGTGTGAGAGGCCAGTTTCTCGCTCAGCTGCGGGCGGCGATGGGCACCTGGCGGGGTCCGGTCTACTGCATGTTGTACGTGGACCCGTCCCTGTGGCAGGAGTTGCATTCGTTCTGCCAGAGCTCCTTAGGCCTGCAGAACGACAGAAATATTGGGGGCCAGTACGTGCTGGAGACAGAGATTTAGACCATTCACTGAGCTGATTTGCAGTTGGGGACGAGCAGGCCTTTCCCCCGCCCCCCTCTGTTGCTGCACCTTCCCACCAGGTGGCTCAGCGGGCCGCACTCTCGCCTCGGAGTCAGGAGGTTGTGGGTTCGAGCGCATAGTCTAGGCCGAAGCTCCCGGTGATAGTACCGAGGGAGTGCCGCACTGTCGGAGCTGCCGTCTTTGGGATGAGACGTTAAACCCGGGCCCAGTCTGGCCTGTCTCAGTCAGTATCAGCTCCCCGTGGTACTATATGAAAAACAACAGGGAGTTCTATCGATGTCCTGGTCAACATTCCCAGCCGCCCAACCACCCCCGCCCGCCCCCCCCCCCCCACACGCAACCAACAGCATCTGTGGGATCCTGCTGTTCGCACACAATGGCTGCCACCTTTGCCTGCTGGACTGTCACTTTAGGCTGATCACAGTGCTTAAATCGCAGAATAAAACGTGCCCCTCGGACCTCAGGGCGTAGTGGGTCACAGAATCGGCCCTATAAGCCCTACAGCGCGATCTCCAGCCCACGGTCCCGTCGAGCAGGGTCCCAGACCCAGAGATCTGCCTCGTGTTGTTACCTCAGCAAGGTGCGTGCAACTGCAGCAGATTGATGGGCCGTGTCCAAATGTTTTACGCCGCGCTCTACAAAGTATAAAATAATTCTTCAATCTTGCACGCACTTGCTGTTAACTTTCCCGTTATAAATCCCTGCGTCAACTTTCATAGTGGGGAATGCCTATGTAAGCGTGTCACGCTGTGATTACACCCTCCCACCAGCGGTGGCGCTGTCGCGCCTCGGTTGCGCCTCTCCCAGCTCCTCGGCCTTTACTGCAGAGACACTCCAATCAGCTCGACTTCCCTGATTCCCAAAGTGCCTTAAGTTTTTTTTGTACCTGTAACTAGTGTCAAATCAGAGTATTGTATCAAATGTGATGACTGAATTCTACTAGTTGGAGAATTTTGCCAGTTAAATTTTATGAAATCAGCAATAAAAGAATTGCCAATGTCTCATTTTATCTGCCTCATCTCTTCCTCCCAGTCATTTTTGATTTCATAGCATCATAGAATGATACAGCACAGAAGGAGGCCATTCGGCCCATCTGTTAATTCACCTCTGCACCCTCTCCAAGGCCTTGCCTTCCTCCCTTCCATGATGAGATAATGCATAAACATTTTCTGGGGGTTAATGTAGATACAGTGTTTTATTTACAGTACATTAAGCGTAGCAAATGGAAATCTTAACAATGTGAAACTAGAGAGTCACTAATAAATCCAATCGGGAATTCGGGAGAAACCTCTTTACCCAGAGAGTGGTGAGAATATGGAACTCGCTACCACAGGGAGTGGTTGAGGCGAATAGTATAGATGCATTTAAGGGGAAGCTGGATAAGCACATGAGGGAGAAAGGAATAGAAGGATATGCTGATAGGGTAGAAAGAAAGAATATAGCGCCTCTCACGACCGCAGGACGTCTCAAAGCGCTTTACAGTCAATGAAGTACTTTTGAAGTCGAGTCCCTGTTGTAATGTGAGATGAAGAGGGGTGAGAGGATGCTCGTGTGGAGCATAAACACCGGCACGAATGGCCTGATTCCGTGCTGCAAATTATAGATGTCACGCTGATCTAATCCAGTGATTCGCGCGCGTAATCCAGGCCGACACTCCCAGCGCAGTGCCGAGGGAGCACTACACTGTCGGAGGTGCCGTCTTTCGGATGAGGCCCCGTTTGGCTGGGTTGAGGTCAATGTTAGCATCCCGCGCTCCCATTTGAAAAAGCAACGGGGAGTTATATCCTGCTCAACGTTCCCCCCTGTTTGTGGGATCTTGCTGTGCTTGCACAAGTGGCGCCGTCTTTCGGACGAGGCGTTAAACCGCGTAACCCCGTCTGGCCTCTGAGGTGGGCATAGAAAGATCCTAGGGCCCAGCGCTAAATAATAATATTTGTCCAAAGGTTCCCCACAAGGAAAAGATGTTGCTTAAAAAGTCATTACATTTCAAGTTAAAAATACAAGTCTGTAAAGTTGTTCAGTGTAAGGACAGTTTATTAAATATAAACAGCAGATTAGGTACGTGTGTGGGCTGTGCGATACTGTGAGGTCACCAGGGGGTCACCATTTACACAGCGATTCTGCTCTTGATGTTCTCATTAATATGGGCGGTAATTAATTTACCAGGCCTGGGTTGCTTGGCAATGCCTGCCTAGGCCCGTAATTACATTCTAGAGAAAGCTATTGATCTGCTTGTGTTTTTTAAATCTAATTAGTAAGCCCACGCTCTCGAGATCCCAGAGGGTGCTGTAGGCCGCGCGGAGGGAGCACTGTCGACTAGGCCGAGATTTACTGAGAGATTTGATTCACAGATCAGCCTGCAGCCTTCCTGTCAGAGCACATAAAACGCGAGGGGAAGCGTCAGATAACTGACGGGCACCAGCACTGGGGGACCTCGCCCCCCCCCCCCAAGGTACCTCGGGAACGCCAGCGGAAGCTCAGCGCAAACCCTGGTCAATGGCCGCCAGTGACAGACGGTCTGGAGAAGGGCCATGGATATTCTACCCCAGTGATTGCTGCAACTGTTAACACTGGGGTAGAATCTCCACGGCCCTCTCCATCTCCACCTAGCTCTCTCTCCCTCTCTCTGTCTCTCTCCCTCTCTCATTCTCTCTCCCTCTCTATCTCCACCTTGTTCTCTCTCTCTCTCCCTCTCTCTCTCTCTCTCCCTCTCTCTCCTCTCTCACTATCTCCACCTAGCTCTCTCTCTCTCCTCTCTCTGTCTCTCTCCCTCTCTCTCTTTCTCCCTCTCTCTCCTTCTCTATCTCCCTCTCTCCCATTCTCTCTCTATCTCCACCCTGCTATCTCTCTCCCTCTCTCTCTCCTTCTATCTCTCTCTCTATTTCGACCCTGCTCTCCCTCTCTCTCTCCTTCTCCCTCGATCTCCACCCTGCTCACTCTCTCTCTGTCCTTCTATCTCTCTCTCTATCTCCACCCTACTCTCGCTCTCTCCTCTCTCTATCTCCACCTTGTTCTCTCTCTCACTCTCTCTATCCCCACCCTACTCTCCCTCTCTCTCTCTCCTTCTCTCTCCCTCTCTCTCCTCTCTCTGATTCTCTCCCTCCCTCTCTCTCTATCTCCACCCTACTCTCTCTCTTTCTCTCTATCTCCACCTTGCTCTCTCTCTCTCCCTCCCTCTCTCTCTAATTCCACCCTGCTCTTTCTCTCTCTTTCTCCACCCTGCTCTCTCTCTCCTCTCTCTCCCTCTCTCTATCCCTCTCTGTCTCCCCTTCTCTCTTTCTCTCTATCTCTCTCACTCCCTCTCTCTCTATCTCCACCCTACACCCTCTCCCTATCTCCCTCTCCCTATCTCTCTCCTCTCTTTCTCTCCACCCTACTCCCTCTCCCTATCTCTCCTTCTCTCTCTATCTCTATCTTTCCTTCTCTCTCTCTCCCTGCTCTCTCTCCCTCTCTCTCTCTATCCTCACCCTGCTCTATCTCTCTCTGTCTCTCTCTCTCCTTCTCTCTCTCTATCTCCACCCTGCTCTCACTCTCTCCTCTCTCCTCTCTCTCTATCCCTCTCTCTCTCTCCTTCTCTCTCTATCTCCACCCTCCTCTCTCGCTCTCTCTTTCCTCTCTCTTCTCTCTCTCTGTGTCTCTCCTCTCTGTGTGTCTCTCTCTCTCTCTCTCCCTCTCCCTCTCGCTCCCTCTCTACCTCTCCCTCTCTCCCTCTCTATCTCCATCCTACACCCTCTCTCCCCCTATCTCTCTCCTCTCTCTCTCCACCCTACTCCCTCTCTCTCCTTCTCTCTCTCTAGCTCTCCTTCTCTCTCTCTCCACCCTGCTCTCTCTCTCCCTCTCCCTGCTCTCTCTCTCTATCCTCACCCTGCTCTATCTCTCTCTGTCTCTCTCTCTCTCTCTCTCTCTCCACCCTGCTCTCTCTCTCTCTCCCTCTCTCTCTCTGTCTCTATCTCCATCCTGCCCTCTCTCTCTCTCTACCCCCAATCTGTGTGATGTCTGGAGTGTGGTGTCTGGAGTGTGTGGGGTGCGGTGTCTGGAGTTCGGTGTCTGGAGTGTGTCTGGAGTGCGGTGGCTGGAGTGTGGTGTCTGGAGTGTCTGGAGTTCGGTGTCTGGAGTGTGGCTGAAGTTTGTCTGCAGTGTGTCTGGGGTGCGGTGTCTGGAGTGTGTCTGGAGTTTGTCTGCAGTGTGTCTGGGGTGCGGTGTCTGGAGTGTGCCTGGAGTGTGGCTGGAGTGCGGTGGCTGGAGTGCTGTGTCTAGAGTGTGTCTGGAGTGTTGTGTCTGGAGTGTGTCTGGAGTGTGTCTGGAGTGCTGTGTCTGGAGTGTGTCTGGAGTGCTGTGTCTGGAGTGTGTCTGGAGTGCGGTGTCTGGAGTGTGTCTGGAGTGTGTCTGGAGTGCTGTGTCTGGAGTGCGGTGTCTGGAGTGCTGTGTCTGGAGTGTGTCTGGAGTGCTGTGTCTGGAGTGTGTCTGGAGTGCGGTGTTTGGAGTGTGTTTGGGGTGCGGTGTTTGGAGTGTGTGGGGTGTGGTGTCTGGAGTACGGTGTCTGGAGTGTGTCTGAAGTGTGTCTGGAGTTTGTCTGAAGTGTGTCTGGAGATTGTCTGAAGTGTGTTTGGAGTTTGTCTGCAGTGTGTCTGGGGTGCGGTGTCTGGAGTGTGTCTGGGTGCGGTGTCTGGAGTATGTCTGCAGTGTGTCTGGGGTGCTGTGTCTGGAATGTGTCTGGGTGCGGTGTCTGGAGTGTGTCTGGGGTGCGGTGTCTGGAGTGTGTCTGGAGTTTGTCTGGAGTGTGTCTGGAGTGCGGTGCCTGGAGTGTGGCTGGGTGCGGTGTCTGGAGTATGTCTGGAGTGTGTCTGGGTGCGGTGTCTGGAGTATGTCTGGAGTGTGTCTGGGTGCGGTGTCTGGTGTGTGCCTGGAGTGTGCTGTCTGGGGCCGTGTCCCACAGTGTAACCTGTCTGGGGGCTCCTGGTGCCGGCCAGTCCCGGTCCACTTTAGTTTGTGCTACTGAGCATCCTGTTCCTTCGCGCACCTGACCCAGGACACACACTGGCATTCCCAAATCCCGGCGTCGCTACGTTACAATTAACAGGAAAGATGCTGAATGGCATATTCCCATCGCTTGCCTATCATTGGACTACACCTCAAAAGAACTTAATTGGTTGTAAAGCGCTTTGGGACCTCCTGAGATCATGAAAGGTGCTGCATAAATGCAAGTTCTGTCTTTTCCTATAAGCAAGCTCGGTTTATAGCTTAGTTTCACACCTACTGTGGTGCCATGCTAAGTAGTCCTCATAGGCATGGTTTTCATGGAAAAGTGGGTGGAATTTTAGAGCATTAGAATCAGGAGCAGGAGTCGGGCATTCGGCCCCTCGAGCCTGCTCCGCCATTCAATGAGATCATGGCTGATCTTCGACCTCAACTCCACTTTCCCACCCGATCCCCATATCCCTCGATTCCCTTAGTGCCCAAAAATCTATCGATCTCAGCCTCGAATATACTCATCGACTGAGCATTCACAGCCCTCTGGGGCAGAGAATTCCAAAGACTCACCACCCTCTGAGTGAAGACATTTCTCCTCATCTCTGTCCTAAATGGCCGAGGCCTTATCCTGAGACTGTGACCCCGGGTTCTAGACTCTCCAGCCAGGGGAAACTCTCAGCATCTACCCTGTCAAGCACTCTATGTATAGTATACGTTTCAATGAGATCATCTCTCAATCTTCTAAACTCCATTCTACTCAATCTCTCCTCATACGACAGTCCTCCCATCCCAGGAATCAGTCTGGTGAACCTTCGTTGCACTCCCTCTAAGGCAAGTATATCCTTCCTTAGGTAAGGAGACCAAAACTGTGCACAGCTTATCCCCAAAACATTGGTAAAAATCCCACGTAATAAATAACTTATCTCGTGAATGCAAACCAGTGACTCTTCCAGGAGTTCGGGCTCTCTCCAGGGCACTTTTAACCCTTTCAGAGAAAGCAGATTCTAGAAGCCGTCCTGCCCCTCCTTTGAACTGAACCTTGTGTGTAATGCGAGTGGGTTGGTGTTCCAACAGGAATGGCGTGGTGGGCACCCAATGTGGTCTCTGGCGGCGTTGACAATGGCATTATGCACCCGAGGTAATGTCCTCTTGGGCCTCTTTTAAAAAAAATTAGTTTATGGGATGTGGGCATCGCTGGCAAGGCCGGCATTTATTGCCCATTCCTAATTGCCCTCGAGAAGGTGGTGGTGAGCTGCCTTCTTGAACCGTTGCAGTCCGTGTGGTGAAGGTGCTCCCACAGTGCTGTTAGGGAGGGAGTTCCAGGATTTTGACCCAGCGACGATGAAGGAACGGCCGATATACTTCCAAGTCAGGATGGTGTGTGTGACTTGGAGGGGAACTTGGAGGTGCTGGTGTTCCCATGCGCCTGCTGCCCTTGTCCTTCTAGGTGGAAGAGGTGGCGGGTTTGGGAGGTGCTGCTGAAGAAGCCTCGGTGAGTTGCTGCAGTGCATCTTGTAGATGGTCCATCTAGCAGCCACGGTGTGCCGTAAGAGGTGGTAAGCATCACACTGCCAGACCATTACATTGAGGCTAGGACTAATACATTAATTTTACAAGTGAGATAATTACACAGAAGCAGTGGGGGGAAGGGAAAAACACAAGATACCGATCGTACAAATGCTCACAAGAAAAGATTGAATGCAGCCACAAGACTTCCGTGGGCTCCTCTGAAATGCGTTTCTGACACAGACTGATAAGTCTTCTGGATGTAGCGGACTGTTGCAGACTTCGCAGATGCAATGTGTGTACGCGGTGAGGCAATGCTCCACGCGGGGGCCCCGCTGCCAATTTTAGACACAACTGTAACTGAACTAAGGAAAAGAAGCATTGCAGGAAAACTCTGTCGCATACATTGCCAAACAAGCAGGACTCTAGATAGAGAACTGCCAATCAAGCCAGCTCAAAGACACAACGGTGCTATTCAGTGCGTAGAATAAGGTGAAGGTCACGCCTCGTCCCGACATGGCAGGAGTAATTAATGCTTTGACCGCTAGTTAATCTCATTAGTTTGAGTGCTAGTTCGACTGGCTAACTTGCAGTCCAAAGGGCCTCGCAGGCAGCTGGGTCTCTCACGGGGCGCTGGACACCCTAGGGGGAGGGCTTTTATACAAAGGCGAAATACTGCAGATGCTGGAAATCTTAATTCGAAACAGAAAAGGCCAGAAACACTCAGCAGGTCGGGCAGCATCCGTGGAGAGGGCGACCGAGTTAACGTTTCAGGTCGATGTTCTGACGAAAGGGTCATCGACCCGAAACGTTAACTTTGTTTCTCTCTCAACCAACATATTTATCCCTCAACCAACAGAACAAAAACAGATGATCTGGTCAGTATCACATTGCTGTTTGTGGGAGCTTGCTGTGCGCAAATTGGCTGCCGCGTTTCCTACATTACAACAGTGACTACACTCCAAAAAAAGTACTTCATTGGCTGTGAGGCGCTTTGGGGCGTCCGGTGGTCGTGAAAGGCGCTATAGAAATGCAAGTCTTTCTTTCTTTCTGTCTTTCTCTCTTTCTGTCTTTCTTTCTGTCTTTCTTTCTCTCTTTCTGTCTTTCTTTCTCTCTTTCTCTCTTTCTTTCTCTTTCTTTCTCTCTTTCTGTCTCTCTCTCTTTCTGTCTTTCTTTCTCTCTGTCTTTCTCTCTTTCTGTCTTTCTTTCTCTTTCTTTCTCTCTGTCTTTCTTTCTCTTTCTGTCTCTCTCTTTCTGTCTCTCTCTCTCTTTCTGTCTCTCTTTCTCTCTTTCTTTCTCTCTCTCTCTTTCTTTCTCTCTTTCTCTCCCTTTCTTTCTCTCTCTCTTTCTTTCTCTCTTTCTGTCTTTCTTTCTTTCTCTCTTTCTTTCTTTCTTTCTCTCTTTCTTTCTCTCTTTCTGTCTCTCTTTCTCTTTCTTTCTCTCTTTCTGTCTATCTTTCTCTTTCTGTCTCTCTGTCTTTCTTTCTCTCTTTCTGTCTCTCTTTCTTTCTGTCTTTCTCTTTCTTTCTGTCTCTCTTTCTGTCTCTTTCTCTCTTTCTCTTTCTCTCTTTCTTTCTCTTTCTCTCTCTTTCTTTCTCTTTCTCTCTTTCTCTTTCTTTCTCTCTCTCTTTCTGTCTCTCTTTCTGTCTCTTTCTCTCTTTCTCTTTCTCTCTTTCTTTCTCTCTTTCTCTTTCTTTCTCTCTCTCTTTCTCTCTCTCTTTCTTTCTCTCTTTCTTTCTTTCTCTCTTTCTCTCTCTCCACAGATGCTGCCTTACCCACTGAGCGCTTTTATATATGGGCTGCTTTGTTGACCCAGGAACGATGAAAGTCTTTTCAAAATGGGCTGCGTAGAGTGACACATGCACAAGCCCCGGCCAGAGTGGAGATGATTGGGTCATTTCCCCCGTCAGTCACGCCTGGAGACCGCACCGCTGTAAGTGACTGGGATTGATTTCACGCACGTAATTTGTGTTGTGTTACTGCCTTCCATTCACTGCGCTGTGCTGGCGAAACAATCCTGCTCTACTCAGTGAGTTCGGAGTCTCTGTAAAACTAAATTAAAACCTCAAGTCCCGCCCCGCCTCCAACTCATTGGCTGACACTATTCCCTCCATTTAAAAATACAGCCAGTCCAAGGCCGGTTGTTAATTTACATTACACCGTCTATCTAGAGGAGGCGGGGGTCCCCAATGGAGGGCTCTCTACGCGGGAGTCCTCCCTTTATCTATTGGGGACTTGGCCTGGAGGGTGTTGCACGGAGCAGTCCCGTGCAATAAGGTTTGAAGTCGGTTCACGGACTCCCAGGCCACCTGCCTTTTCTGCGGCCTGGAGGAGTCCGTGTTCCATGTCTATACGGAGTGTGAGAGGTTGCAGCCCCTCTTCCGGCTATTTGAAGGGGCTGCTCCTCGATTTTTGGCTGGACTTCAGTCCCCACGCTCCTGATCTTTGGTCACCCGGTGCAAAGGGGAGCGGGCAGATCGGGGGGTCCTCCTCGTGGGACTGCTCCTGGGCCTGGCCAAAGTGGCCATCAACTGGTCCAGGCAGCGGGCGGTTGAGTGGGGTCCTTCGTCCCGACTGCCTGCCTCTCTTCCGCGGCCACGTTCGCGCTCGGGTGGCCCTGGAGATGGAGCACGCGGTGTCCGCCGGCACGCTCGAGGCCCTCCGCGACCGGTGGGCACTGCAGGGACTGGAGTGCATCATCACCCCCCCCGGGGAATAGAAATTTATTAAGTTTCCTTTAATGTATTTTTGTTCATTTACAGTTTATTTGTTTATTGTTCGTACCCAAAAGAGTGCACCGTCTATCTAAAGTCATGTAAAAAAAAAGATATAATACAGAAAATTTCCCTCTATTTCCACCACAGTCCGTGCTGGGAAAATTCGAAAGAATACCGGCTGGCATTTAGGACAGGAAAAGATGTTGATTTATATCATTGAAGATTTACAAGGCTGATACCAGAACTGAGAGGTTCGAACTATCAGGACAGGCTGAAGAGGCTGGGGTCTTTCTCTTTAGAAAGGAGAAGGCTGAGGGGTGACCTGATCGAAGTCTTTAAGATTATTAAAGGGGTTTGAAAGGGTAGACATGGAGAAGATGTTTCCACTTGTGGGGGAAGACCAGAACTAGGGGGCATAAATATCAGATGGTCACTAATAAATCCAATCGGGAATTCAGGAGAAACTTCTTTACCCAGAGAGTGGTGAGAATGTGGAACTCGCTACTACAAGGAGTAGTTGAGGCGAATAGCACAGATGCAGTTAAGGGGAAGCTGGATAAGCACATGAGGGAGAAAGGAATAGAAGGATATGGATATAAGAACATAAGAAATAGGAGCAGGAGTCGGCCATTCGGCCCCTCGAGCCTGCTCTGCCATTCAATCAGATTTTGGCTGATCATCGACCTCATCTCCACTTTCCTGCACTATCCCCATTTTCCTTGATTCCCTTAATATTCAAAAATCTATCGATCTCTGTCTTGAATATACTCAACGACTGAGCCTCCACAGTCCTCTGGGGTAGAGAATTCCAAAGATTCACCACCCTCTGAGTGAAGACATTTCTCCTCATCTCAATCCTAAATGGCCGACCCCTTTATTCTGAGACTGGGACCCCTAGTTCTAGACTCCCCAGCCAGGGGAAATATCCTCCCTGCATCTACCCTGTCAAGCCCTGTAAGAATTTTGTATGTTTCAATGAGATCACCTCTCATTCTTCTAAACTCGAGAGAATATAGGCCTAGTCTACTCAATCTCTCCTCATAGGACAATCCCCCCATCCCAGGAATCAGTCTGGTGAACCTTCGTTGCACTCCCTCTATGGCAAGTCTATCCTTCCTTAGGTAAGGAGACCAAAACCGTACACAATACTCCAGGTGTGGTCTCACCAGGGCCCATTATAATTGCAGTAAGACGCAATATGTCGATAGAGTTAGATGAAGAGGGGTGGGAGGAGGCTCGTGTGGAGCATAAACACCAACATGGACCAGTTGGGCCAAATGACCAGTTTCTGTGCTGTATGTTCTATGTTATTCGATGGACTTTCCCTGGAGCCACTTGCGGAGGGCCCAACCGCAGCTCAATAGAGGCATGGAAGAGAGGGAAAACAGACAAACAGATCAAATATCTTTCTTGAAACGTTAGAAGATCTCCTCCAGGGTTACCTCTCCTTTAATCTGACAAACAGGATCGGACATTTTCACTGTTCAAACGAAGGTTGTTCAGTTGTTTATTAAAGAGCAGGACTGAGAGGCATGTTTCTCATCAGTGAACCATCCACTGCCCTCAGGCAAAAACATCTCAATCTCAACAGATTATTGGTGAGCAATAATTACTGGTGCTGTACAAAGCCCGTGATGATTCTGTGAGCGAGGGGAGGTGGAAAGGCTTGCATTTATACAGGGCCTCATCACATTGCATTGACCCATTGACAGCAGGAGGCTGTCACGTCTCCGCGAGCTCTTCGCAAGGGCAATTCCAAACTCACCCCAACACAACACAAAAGGCGAAATACTGCAGCCGCCGGGAATCTGAAATAAAAACAGAACATGCTGGAGACGCTCAGCGGGTCAGGCAGCGTCTGTGGAGAGACAGACAGAGTTAACATTTCAGGTCGATGACCCTTCGTCAGAACTGGAAAAGGTTCGAGATGTGACAGGTTTTAAGCAAGTGTAGGGGCAGGGAAAGGGGGGAGGGGAGGAAAGAGCTAAAGGGAAGGTCTGTGATAGGGTGGAAGGCAGGAAAGAGTCAAAGACAAAAGGGATGATGGTGCGAGGCAAAAGGAGATGGTAATGGGACAAGTAAAGAAACAAAAGATGGGTCTAGAGGAGGTGTAAATGGGAATATCCGCAACAGCTGCCATCTTGGAAAAAATGGGGACAGTGGTTATGGTCTGAAATTGTTGAAATCAGTGTTGAGTCTGGAAGGTTGAAAAGTGTCTATTCGAAAGATGAGGTGCTGTTCCTCAAGCTTTCATTGAGCTTCATCTAATCCCACTGCCCTGCTCTCTCCCTGCATAGCCCTGTATCAATCCCAAACTAATCCCACTGCCCCGCTCTCTCCCCATAGCCCTGTATCAATCCCCAAACTAATCCCACTGCCCCGCTCTCTCCCCGTGGCCCTGTATCAATCCCAAACTAATCCCACTGCCCCGCTCTCTCCCCATAGCCCTGTATCAATCCCCAAACTAATCCCACTGCCCCGCTCTCCCCATAGCCCTGTATCAATCCCCAAACTAATCCCACTGCCCCGCTCTCTCCCCATAGCCCTGTATCAATCCCAAACTAATCCCACTGCCCCGCTCTCTCCCCATAGCCCTGTATCAATCCCAAACTAATCCCACTGCCCCGCTCTCCCCATAGCCCTGTATCAATCCCCAAACTAATCCCACTGCCCCGCTCTCTCCCCATAGCCCTGTATCAATCCCCAAACTAATCCCACTGCCCCGCTCTCTCCCCGTAGCCCTGTATCAATCCCAAACTAATCCCACTGCCCCGCTCTCCCCATAGCCCTGTATCAATCCCAAACTAATCCCACTGCCCCGCTCTCCCCATAGCCCTGTATCAATCCCCAAACTAATCCCACTGCCCCACTCTCTCCCCATAGCCCTGTATCAATCCCCAAACTAATCCCACTGCCCCGCTCTCTCCCCATAGCCCTGTATCAATCCAAAACTAATCCCACTGCCCCGCTCTCCCCATAGCCCTGTATCAATCCCAAACTAATCCCACTGTCCCGCTCTCTCCCCATAGCCCTGTATCAATCCCAAACTAATCCCACTGCCCCGCTCTCTCCCCATAGCCCTGTATCAATCCCAAACTAATCCCACTGCCCCGCTCTCTCCCCATAGCCCTTTATCAATCCCAAACTAATCCCACTGTCCCGCTCTCTCCCCATAGCCCTGTATCAATCCAAAACTAATCCCACTGCCTTGACTCTCCCCATAGCCATGTATCAATCCCAAACTAATCCCACTGCCCCACTCTCTCCCCACAGCCATGTATCAATCCCAAACTAATTCCACTGCCCCGCTCTCTCCCCATAGCCCTGTGCTTGAAATATTTATCCACTTCTCCATTAAGAGATGCAATGGTCTCTGCCTCACCTGCTCACTGTGGTAAATTATTCAATGTTCCAAGAACCCCGCTGCGTGAAGAAATTTTCCTTAACCTCACTCCTCAATTTCTTAGTGACAATGGCCAATATTAATCCATCGACCAACTTCTCGAAATAACAGATTACCTGGTCATTTATCTCATTGCTGTTTGTGGGAGCTTGCTGTGCGCAAGTTGGCTGCCGCGTTCCATACATTACAACAGCGTCTACACTTCAAGAGTACTTCATTGGCTGTGAAGCGCTATGGGACGTCCTGAGGTGGTGAAAGGCGCTGGAGAGATGCAAGTCCTTTCATCTCATCGGTTTGGGCCAAATCCAAAATGCGCGGACCCTGAGTTAAAACAACAGTGTTCTATCCCACAATTCCTCCAGGCCCAAGTAGGTCAAGACGGTATTCGAACAGACCGACCATCCAGCAACTGATGGCGCCTGCCATTCGTGGGAACTCTGACCTCAACGAACATATCCATTGAGAAGGGGGCAGCCGCTCATGGACCTATTCTTCTCGCCACCATCAATCCCTGCATGGCTGTGTGAGGAAAGGGTTAATCGGAGTGGCCAGAACTCTTATCACGCTGTAGTAATACTAATCTTTGGCCTTTGCTTGTTAAGCAGGGAAGTATGAGTCAATTCAAAGTAGTGAGAATTGACCTTGCCTCTTTGACCAAGCTTTTGGTCACCTGCCCTAATAGACCCTCGTGTGGCTGGGTGTCAAACTTTGTTTGATAATCGCTCCTGTGAAGCTTTATTCAAGTTATGACTTATGAGGAAAGGTTGAGTAGGTTGGGCCTCTACTCATTGGAATTCAGAAGAATGAGAGGCGATCTTATCGAAACATATAAGATTGTGAGGGGGCTTGATCGGGTGGAGGCGGGGAGGATGTTTCCACTGATGGGTGAGACTAGAACTAGGGGGCATAATCTTAGAATAAGGGGCTGCCGTTTCAAAACTGAGATGAGGAGAAACTTCTTCACTCAGAGGGTAGTAAATCGATGGAATTTGCTAGCTCAGAGAGCTGTGGAAGCTGCGACATTAAATAAATTTAAAACGGAGATAGACAGTTTCCTAGCTGATAAGGGAATTAAGGGTTATGGGGAGCGGGCAGGGAAGTGGACGTGAGTCTAGGTTCGGATCAGCCATGATCCTATTGAATGGCGGAGCAGGCCCGAGGGGCCGTATGGCCGACTCCTGCTCCTACTTCTTATGTTCTTATGTTCTTATGTAAGAAGTTGTCGTTGAGCCAAGGCTGACTGCAGCAATGGTCAGTTTCGGGATGAAGTAATCGCCTGTGTAAGGAGGGACCTATTAAAGAGGAGCCGTTGCCTCCTGATTCCCAAGTCTCGGGGAGCTGTGATCGTTGCTAATGGGTGCAGGGGCAATAGTTAATCCGGCAAAAAGGAAAAGATCTGGGTGTGCGTCATCCTTATAAATTGGGGTTCCTGTAGAATCAGGAGATTGGCTGGGACTGAATGGCACAGAACCAGACTGAGAATTAAAGCCTTCACTTGGTGGAACAGCCATTAAATATAATAACAGGAGCGATTAAGATAACAAAGTGAGGGAGTTATCCCGAACTTGTTCGCCCAATGGAAAAAGAGCACGTGCTGCGCGTAAGGAAACCAGCTAATTAGCTGGTTGAGGGACAAATTCAATTCAATTCTCCTTGTATGGAGTTGTATTTGAACTTTTGTACAATCATGCAATGCAGGAATAAAAATGGTTCATTGTCAAGTAGACGGGGTGAGAAAAATGTGGCAGTTTGTGCAGATATCTTGGATTCATAAAGGCCTAAGATACTGAGCTCAGAACTGCATGAGTGTCAGCTGTGGCTCAGTGGGCGGCACACTCGCCTCTGGGTCTAGAAGGTTGTGGGTTCAAGTCCTACTCCAGGGACTTGAGCACATAAAGCCAGGTTGACACTCCAGTGTAGTGCTGAGGGAGTGCCGCACTGTCGGAGGTGTCGTCTTTTGGATGAGACGTTAAACCGAAGCCCTGTCTGCTCTCAGGTGGACGTAAAAGATCCCACGGCCACTATTTCGAAGAAGAGTGGGGGGGGAGTTCTTTCTGGTGTCCTGGGGCCAATATTTATCCCTCAACCAACATAACAAAAACAGATTATCTGGTCATTAGATCATTGCTGTTTGTGGGACCTTGCTGTGCGCAAATTGGCTGCTGCGTTTCCCACATTACAACAGTGACTCCACTTCAAAAAGTACTTCATTGGTTGTGAAGCGCTTTGAGATGTCCGGTGGTCGTGAAAGGCGCTATATAAATGCAAGTCTTTTTAATGCGTTTAAGTCCCTAACCTAGCCATGCCCTGGTGCGTTTGTAAGTATTATCTGTTAAGCGGTTAAATATATTACATGTACTGTGTGCTTAATAAATCTATGAGCTCTGACCTCTACGACTGAAAAGCTTATTGATTGGAGGAGCAGATCGAACATCTAATCATCAATACAAACCTTCCTCGAACACTTGGCCGCTATGCATGCCAATTGGGAGCCCTCCTTTGTCACACTGAGAGCCGGGCGAACATCAGCTTTAAGAAGACTGGTTCTGTAAAGACGATGACTGTGCAGTGGCTCAGTTGGGGGGGGGGGGGGGTGCGGTTGGTAGATCTGCTCTGGGAGAATCCCAGGTATCAACCGCCAGAGAACATGTCCGCTTCAGTGAAATGTCAGCCAGCAGGATGCCCTGCTGGAGCCCTGGGACTAATGGTCTTCCTTCAAATGTCACAAGGGCCTTACACTGAGAGTGTTTCCTCCCGCAGTGCGGTTGCCCTTTAAGTTTTTCTTCGTGTTACGCTCATCAAGATGATGGACGTTAGGTGCCGGAGATGGAACACTTTTCGTGTCGGCTACCCGGTTTGGGGTGGGGAGGAATTTTAACCCCTTAGCAGCACTGTGGGAGCACCTTCCCCAACATGGACTGCAGCGGTTCAAGAAGGCGGCTCACCACCACCTTCTCAAGGGGCAATTAGGGATGGGCAATAAATGCCGGCCTTCCCAGCGACGCCTACATCCCGTGAATGAGTAACAAAAAAATTGTTCTCGTGGAACAGTTCTCTCTCTGCCATTTCTTTTTTTCATTCTCTGGATGCGGGCGTCACTGGCAAGGTCAGCATTTATTGCCCATCCCTAGTTGCCCTTGAGAAGGTGGTGGTGAGCCGCCTTCTTGAACCGCTGCAGTCCGTGTGGTGAAGGTGCTCCCACAGTGCTGTTAGGGAGGGAGTCCCAGGATTTTGACCCAGCGACGATGAAGGAACGGCCGAAAAACATTGCAAGTCAGGATGGTGTGTGACTTGGGGGGGAACCTGGAGGTGATGGTGTTCCCATGCGCCTGCTGCCCTTCTCCTTCTAGGGGGTAGAGGTCGCGAGTTTGGGAGGTGCTGTCGAAGAAGCCTTGGCGAGTTTCTGCAGTGCATTTTGTAGATGGTGCACACTGCAGCCACGGTACGCCAGTGGTGGAGGGAGTGAATGTTTAAGGTGGTGGATGGGGTGCCAATCAAGCGGGCTGCTTTGTCCTGGATGGTGTCGAGCTTCTTGAGAACATAAGAAATAGAATCAGGAGTAGGCCATATGGTCCCTCGAGCCTGCTCCGCCATTCAATGCGATCATGGCTGATCATCCAAATTCAGTACCCTGTCCCTGCTTTCTCCCCATATCCCTTGATCCCTTTAGCCTTAAGAAATATATCCAACTCCTTCTTGAATCTGTTTAATGAATTGGCCTCAACTGCCTTCTGTGGCAGAGAATTCCACAGGTTCACCACTCTCTGGGTGAAGAAATTCCTCCTCATTTCTGTCCTAAATGGCTTACCCCTTATCCTTAGACTGTGACCCCTGGTTCTGGACTCCCCGACCATCGGGAACATCCTTCCTGCATCTAGTTTGTCCTGTCCTCTCAGAATTTTATAAGTTTCAATGAGATCCCCTCTCATTCTTCTAAACTCCAGCGAGTATAAGCCTAATCGACCCAATCTCTCCTCATACGTCATTCCTGCCATCCCAGGTATCAGCCTTGTGAATCTTCGCTGAACTCCTTCCATGGCAAGAACATCCTTCCTCAGATAAGGCGACCAAAACTGCACACAGTACTCAAGGTGTGGTCTCACCAAGGCCCTGTACAACTGCAGCAAGACATCCTTGTTCCTGTACTCAAACCCTTTCGCAATGAAGGCCAACATACCATTTGCCTTCTTAACCGCCTGCTGCACCTGCATGCTTACCTTCAGCGACTGGTGCACAAGGACACCCAGGTCTCGTTGCACTTCCCCTTCTCCCAATCTATTGCCATTCAGATAATAATCTGCCTTTCTGTTTTTGCCACCAAAGTGGATAACCTCGCATTTATCCACGTTATATTGCATCTGCCACGCTTCTACCCAATCACCCAACCTGTCCAAATCACCGTGGAGTTTCTCGGCATCCTCCTCGCAGCACACACGCCCACCCAGTTTTGTGTCGTCTGATCTTCCACCTCAACTCCACTTTGCTGCCCGATCCCCATATCCCTTGATTCCCTTAGTGTCCAAAACGTCAAGCATTTGTCCGGGAATATAGCCAATGCGCCCAGTTTCTGGTCTACTGTCGGTGTTGAAAATTGCAGGATTACAAAGGAAATTGAGGGATCTACTGAAAGGGTTCAGATGAAAGGTCATCGACTTGAAACATTAACCCTACCTTCCTCGCTCCACCATCGTTGCCTGACCTGCTGATTGCTTCCTGCATCTTCTCTTGTTTATTTCCGATTTCTAGCATCTGCAGGATTCTGCGTTTTTTTCCTTCCTTGAGGGGTATGTGCCCCTTGTAAATCGTTCCCTGTGGTGGAGGGTTGAAAATCCCTGGGGACACAGATTAAGATTGGGTGGGGGAAGTTAGGTGTCAGGAGGGAAGCAAGGGGGGAGCTTTGACACTCAAAGTCTATCAAGAGCAGAGAAGGTTGAGAGGAGATTTGATGGAGGTGTTCAAAATCATGAGGGGTTCTGGACAGAGTAGATAGAGAGAGAAACTGTTCCCATTGGCCGAAGAGTGGAGAACTAGAGGACACAGATTTAATGTGATTGGCAGAAGAACCAAAGGTGACGAGGAAAAAACTTTTTTACGCAGCGAGTGGTTAGGATCTGGAATTCACTGCCTGAAAGGGTGGTGGAGGCAGACTCAATCACAGCTTTCAAAAGGGAGTTGGATAAGTACCTGAAGGAAAAAAAAATTGCAGGGCTACGGGGAAAGGGCGGGGGAGTGGGACTAGCTGACATGCTCCTACAGGGAGCCGGCACGGGCTCGATGGGCCGAATGGCCTCCTTCTTTACTGTAACCATTCTATGGGGGAAAAATTCGGTTGCTTTGCGCCTCCCGTTAGCTAATGGGGCGCAAAGCAACTAGCGCCCGGGCGCAAAATTGACCAGACATTTTGCGGCGGCGCTAAACACTACCGCCACGATCTCCTGCGCCCGCAAATCGTGACATCAGTCGAGCGTGCAACGCCCCGGTAGCGCCCCGGACCAGATATTGAGTGGCACCCCCTGCCTTTCCGCCTGCCGCTAGCAACGACAGGTTGAGGGGAGCGTTTTGCAGTCAGGAAGGGACTGGGGGAGCGCTATTTAAAGGCGACCGCTTCCTGCCTTTTTTTGTTGGTGTCATTTTTGCACCACGCATTCTGAGAGAGAGAGAGAGACTTCTGGAGAGATTCAACGCTGTGTGAAGGAGTTTTGGGTACTGAGCAGCACTTTGCAGGTTCATTTTGATTTGACCTTCCTTGCATCGATTTAGAAGAGACTGTGGGGGCTGCACTCTGAGCTCTTTCCCTGGGCCTCTCCATTGTTCTTTCCATCAGAATTGATGTACAGGTCCCTCCAGGCCGAGATTCAAGACTGCAATGAGCAGGGTGTGGATGGAGAGCAAGATCGACCCTCCCCTTTAAGAACTGGCTGGCGCCAGTGTGTCTGTGTTCCATTGCTGACTGACATCACATGAGCTTCGCCAGCGCTCTGAGGTAGCGCCTCGCTCCTCGGCATTAGCGCCTTAAGAGAGGTGTGTAGCGCCTGATTTAGCGCTCCAATCACCTCCAGGGGTGATAGAAGCCAAGTTTGCAGTCGGAGGTGATAATTAGCACCAGGCGCTAAACTTTGCGCCAGGCTGATAATTGCGCCCCAAACGGAGCGATATCGAATTTCTCCCCCTATGATTCTATGTTAAGAGAGCGGGTAAATGGAGTTGAGGTGAAAATCAGCCATGATCTAATTGAATGGTGGAGCAGGATCGAGATGATGAATGGCCTCCTCCTGATCCTATTGTTCCCAAAGGGTAATCGAGTCATGCAAAACGTCACCAGGAAAGGGCATTTAGGCAGATAGTACGAATGGGGTCAATGGGCAATTGGAAGCATTTCGAGAGAGGGAGAGAGAGTAGGGTTTGAAGTATACGGTGAGAAGGTGGGTAAGTAGGTTGAGCTCTAACTACCATATGTGCGTATATAGGCCCGTAATTTCCGATAGGAGGCTTCCTGCGTGCGGATGCCTCCTATCGGAAAAAAATCTATGAACTTACCTGAGGGCTCCCGAGGTCCGGACACTTCCGATCCTGGGCCTCTCCACAGTGGAAATGCGCAGGGCCCACGTATCCCAGGGGCGCAGGCAGTTCGCAAGCGTCCCTGGGATCACGTGGGTCAGGCCAGCCAATAGGAGAAGGGAATCTCCCTTCATACTTTTGACAGATAGACCTGTCAAATATATGAAAGGAGATCACCCCAAAAACGCATCAAAACATTAAATACATTTTTTAAAAAACCATCACGTTTTTAAAATGAGTTAAAATTACATTAAATTAAATATTTTAAACAAAAATTTAATTTTTTGAAAAAAATAATTAAAGTTTTTTACGGGGCTAAAAATAAACTTACTTTTCTAAAAGTATTTTAAAATTATAAATGAGTGAAAATTTTTATTTTTTTTAAACTCTTATGCTAGCTTTTACCAGGCGTAAGATTTCTAAGGGTTTTCAGCGGGCGGAGGTTCTGCAGAAAGCGGAACTCTCCCCCCGCAGAGGCCCTTCTCCAGGGCAGGCGTCCGATCGGTCAAAGGGATTCTCGAAAGATCGGAAATGCCGGTTTTCAGCGCGTGCCTGAAACCGGCATTTCCAATGTCCCTACGGGTGTGTACACAGCGCGTACACGCCCGTAGACATCGGAAAATACGGGCCATAGTGGTGCCCTAGTTATGGTACTGTATTAGCCACCTACAGGGCATGAGTTCAGATCCCACCACAGTAGGTTGTGCTGAATTGAATAAATCTGGTACTTTGTGAGCTAGCACCAGATATGCAGTGGAATTGTTGTAAAAACCCAAACGGTTCATTAATCTCCTTCAAGGAAGGGGACCTTCTTACTGGTGACTCTGATCCACACCACCAGGTTGGCTCAATCGCGAAGAATTTGCACAAAATGCCAGTCTTACCCACATCCTGAGGATCAATAAGCAAGGGGTGGGCTGGTGGGGTCTAACGGACTTTTTGCTCTTCTTTAAAAATGCTCACGACAGGAGATATCTGCGCTCCCCGATTTCCATCGCTCCACCATTGGCGGCCGTGCCTTCAGCCGCCTAGGGCCCCAAGCTCTGGAATTCCCTCCCTAACCCTCTCCGCCTCTCTTGGTCTCTTTCCCCCTTTAAGACGCTCCTTAAAACCTACCTCTTTGACCAAGCTTTTGGTCACTCATCCTAATATCTCCTTATGTGGCTCGGTGTCAAATTTTCTTTTGATAACCGCTCCAGTGAAGCGCCTTGGGATGTTTTATTTGGTTAAATAAAGGTTAAAGTTGTGGTGGTTGTTGCGATCGGGTGTTTTTGCAACTTGGTTCTAGCGCACATGTTAATCCAGCCCCCACACACTCTCAGGATCATTGACTTTCCCGAACCAATTCTAGCAATGTCGTCCGTACTCCACTTTATTTTCAGAGAGCTGTATTTCAATCCCTCTGCAGTTTTCTTTCAAATAGTCAAACAGATATGAAGCTCTTTATATAATGTTTAATATTCAGGCAGTTATCGGGAGATGTCAGATTAATGATCAGATGCCTACACAGTTTGCAACACTGAGTTATATTCCCTTAAAATTGCTTTTAATATTGTCTTCTCCTCACCCATCCAAAAATTCCTGGGGTGCTCAAAACCTTAATCTGATGATAACTATGTTGACAAATAGCTTTTTCTATCAAGCAACTTTATTGAGTGGGATTCAGTTCGGAACTGATCACCAACTCGGTATGTAAAGGGCTACGCCTGCCCACGGCTAGCACACAATGTATATAAGAGTCACATACCTTCAAACACCTCCCATACAGATTATTAAATCTCCCCACCATCTGCTTGGCAGTGTTCCGCTGCTAGGGTGAGATGAAGAGGAGGTGGGAGGAGGCTCGTGTGGAGCATAAACACCGGCACGGACCAGTTGGGCCCAATGACCGGTTTCCGTGCTGTACATACTATGCAATAAATTTGCTCTTCACTCGAGCTCAGAAGTCTGACGCACAGTCAAGTGTTCAAATCATTGTCCTCTGTTTTCTTATCAATCCTGTTCATCAAATGCTCAATTGAATTCCAAAAGCCATCTGGCGACACTTTACTCAGAATTAAACGCTGTCATCCTCTTCTTATATTACCCAGCGCTAGGTACTAATGAAGAATCAATTCCGATCTTCTCTCCTTTTCAAACGGTTTGTCGGGCAAACTGACTCTTGTCTTCTGCCGTCGGAAAGTCTTCAATCTCATCTTCAATTCCTTATACTGGGCTGTAACTATAAGCGAAGGGTTCAAGCTCCTCGTTCTCATCCCCATTTTGAAATATTAAAGGTTCGGTCGCTTTGAAATCTCGGTTAAAATTTGGTCGGTCAATTGGCCGATTCAACTCTCGTCTTCCTTGCTTGACACCTTCCTTTTTCGTTACAATGTTCGTTTTTTTATTGGTCCTCATCTTCACCACAAAGAAAACAGTTTGGAATCAGTGCCGGAACTCAGATCTTCAACCGTAGAAACAGCACAGAGAATAAGACTTCACCCTCCAGGTGCAATGGTAATAGCGTAAAGAGACTTGACTCTCTTTTCAAGGCCATTCTGTTCCAGTGCTGGCAAAGACTGGTGGGTTCAATCGAAATAGTGACCAAGTCCAAAACAGACCATATCTTCTTCAAATCATTAGCTCCAACAGCCCCATTTTCTTCACGGTCTTCACTTAAGAGTGTCACGGTTCGTGGAGCCAAATCCATGTCTTCCTCACGTGCTTTTCACTGCCGAAGACAGCAAGTATATAAAAGGAAAAGTTGGTTCTTCACGAACCCGGGCTCTGCTCCTGACAAAACGCTTTTGCAGTCTTGCTTTGCCTCGCGGTGGAGATCTCGTCCCGGTTTCTCCTCCCTCGCGCTTCCAGGCATGCGGGCCGAATATAAGGAGTCAAAATCCAATCTTCCTTACAGCTTGCAGCTGCGATCGCAGGCAGTCAGTCCGCTGATGTCACATCTCTTCCTCTTCGCTCGCCTTGCTCCAGCGGTGGCAACAGTTGGCGGTTATTCCCAGCAGGAAGTTCGTGGCGACTGAGGCAATGGACACAATGAAGCCCACAAAGGCGATGAAGAGATAGTCATCCAAAGTCAAAGAGAAGCGGCAGGCTTTAAAGCTCTCTTCAGTCAAGGTGATGAGCGGAATACCTTTGACCTCTGCTGGACCAGCACACTCCACTTCGCTGGAATCTGACACAGAACCTTAGAATGTTACAAAGGGACAAGAACCCTCATTTTTATTCCACATACATTGGAGCGAACCTTATTATCTATGATTAGTAATCATGTTAGAATTTGTTTTTGCAGATGGTGCACCACAGAAGTCAACGGGTCTATCTCAATATTCAAGAGTCGAATTAAAGTTAGCTTACTTCTTGGACAGGTGTGGATTGATTAAGGATTAAGCACGGATTTTTTAAAGGCAAATCATGTTTAACTAACGTGATCGAGTTTTTTGATGAGGGAGCAGAGAGGGTTGATGAGGGCAATGCGGTTGATGTGGTGTACATGGACTTCCAAAAGGCGTTTGATAAAGTGCCACATAATAGGCTTGCCAGCAAAGTTGAAGCCCATGGAATAAATAGAGACAGTGGCAGTATGGATACGGAATTGGCTAAGTGACAGGAAACAGAGAGTAGTGGTGAACGGTTGTTTTTCGGACTGGAGGAAGGTATACGGTGGTGTTCCCCAGGGGTCGGTACTAGGACCACTGCTTTTCTTGATATATATATATATTAATGACTTAGACGTGGGTGTACAGGGCACAATTTCAAAATTTGCAGATGACACAAAACTTTGAAGTATAGTGAACAGTGAGGAGGATAGTGATAGACTTCAGGAAGACATAGACAGGCTGGTGGAACGGGCGGACACGTGGCCGATGAAATTTAACGCAGAAAAGTGTAAAGTGATACATTTTGGTGGGAAGAATGAGGAGAGGCAATATAAACTAAAGGGTACAATTCTAAAGGGGGTGCAGGAACAGAGACACCTGGGGGTATATGTGCACAAATCGTTTTTTTTAATTCGTTCATGGGATTTGGACATCGCTGGCAAGGCCAGCATTTATTGCCCATCCCTAATTGCCCTTGAGAAGGTGGTGGTGAGCTGCCTTCTTGAACCGCTGCAGTCCGTGTGGTGAAGGTACTCCCACAGTGCTGCTAGGGAGGGAATTCCAGGATTTTGACCCAGCGACGATGAAGGAATGGCGATATATTTCCAAGTCAGGATGGTGTGTGATTTGGAGGGGAACTTGGAGGTGGTGGTGTTCCCATGCGCCTGCTGTCCTTGTCTTCTAGGTGGAAGAGGTCACGGGTTTGGGAGGTGCTGCCGAAGAAGCCTTGGCGAGTTGCTGCAGTGCATCTTGTAGATGGTACACACTGCAGCCACAGTGCGCCGGTGGTGGAGGGAGTGAATGTTTAAGGTGGTGGATGGGGTGCCAATCAAGCGGGCTGCTTTGTCCTGGATGGTGTCGAGCTTCTTGAGTGTTGTTGGAGCTGCACTCATCCAGGCAAGTGGAGAGTATTCCATCACACTCCTTACTTGTGCCTTGTAGATGGTGGAAAGGCTTTGGGGAGTCAGGAGGTGAGACACTCGCCGCAGAATACCTAGCCTCTGACCTGCTCTTGTAGCCACAGTATTTATGTGGCTGGTCCAGTTAAGTTTCTGGTCAATGGTGACCCCCCCAGGATGTTGATGGTGGGGGATTTGGTGATGGTAATACCATTGAATGTCAAGGGGAGGTGGTTAGACTCTCACTTGTTGGAGATAGTCATTGCCTGGCACTTGTGTGGCATGAATGTTACCTGCCACTTATCAGCCCAAGCCTGAATGTCGTCAAGGTCTTGCTGCATGCAGGCATGGACTGCTTCATTATCTGAGGAATTGTGAATGGCGCTGAACACTGTGCAGTCATCAGCGAACATCCCCATTTCTGACCTTATGATGGAGGGAAGGTCATTGATGAAGCAACTGAACATGTTTGGGCCTGGGACACTGCCCTGAGGAACTCCTGCAGCGATGTCCTGGGGCTGTGATGATTGACCTTCAACCACCACAACCATCTTCCTTTGTGCTAGGTATGACTCCAGCTAGTGGAGAGTTTTCCCTCGATTCCCATTGACTTCAGTTTTACTGGGACTCCTTGATGCCAGACTCGGTCAAATGCTGCCTTGATGTCAAGGGCAGTCATTCTCACCTCACCTGTGGAATTTAGCTCCTTTGTCCATGTTTGGACCAAGGCTGTAATGAGGTCGGGAGCCAAGTGGTCCTGGCGGAACCCAAACTGGGCATCAGTGAGCAGGTTATTAGTGAGTAAGTGCCGCTTGATAGCACTGTCGATGACACCTTCCATCACTTTGCTGATGATTGAGAGTAGACTGATGGGGCGGTAATTGGCCGGGTTGGATTTATCCTGCTTTTTGTGGACAGGACATACCGGGGCAGTTTTCCACATTGTCGGATAGATGCCAGTGTTGTAGCTGTACTGGAACAGCTTGGCTAGAGGCGCGGCTAATTCTTCTAGGTGGAGGGTAGGTTGAGAAAGCGGATGAAACACCTGGGCTTCATAAATAGAGGGATAGAGTACAAAAGCAAAGAAGTTATGATGAACTTTTATAAAACACTGGTTCAGCCTCAACTAGAGTACTGTGTCCAATTCTGGGCACCGCACTTTAGGAAGGATGTGAAGGCCTTAGAGAGGGTGCAGAAAAGATTCACGAGAATCATAGAATCAGAGAAGATAGGAGCAGGAGTAGGCCATTCGGCCCCTCGAGCCTGCTCCGCCATTTAATGAGATCATGGCTGATCATCCAAAATCAGTACCCTGTCCCTGCTTTCTCCCCATATCCCTTGATCCCTTTAGCCTTAAGAAATATATCTATCTCCTTCTTGAATATATTTAATGAATTGGCCTCAACTGCCTTCTGTGGCAGAGAATTCCACAGGTTCACCACTCTCTGGGTGAAGAAATTCCTCCTCATCTCAGTCCTAAATGGCTTACCCCTTATCCTTAGATTGTGACCTCTGGTTCTGGACTCCCCCGCCATCGGGAACATCCTTCCTGCATCTAGTCTGTCTAGTCCTGTTAGAATTTTATAAGTTTCAATGAGATCCCCTCTCATTCTTCTAAACTCTAGCGAATATAAGCCTAATCGACCCAATCTCTCTTCATACGTCATTCCTGCCATCCCAGGTATCAGTCTGGTGAATCTTCGCTGCACTTCCTCCATGGCAAGAACATCCTTCCTCAGATAAGGCGACCAAAACTGCACACAATACTCAAGGTGTGGTCTCACCAAGACCCTGTACAACTGCAGCAAGGCATCCTTGCTCCTGTACTCGAATCCTCTCGCTATGAAGGCCAACATACCATTTGCCTTCTTAACCGCCTGCTGCACCTGCATGCTTACCTTCAGCGACTGGTGCACAAGGACTCCCAAATCTCGTTGCACTTCCCCTTTTCCCAATCTATTGCCGTTCAGATAATAATCTGTCTTCCTGTTTTTGCCACCAAAGTGGATAACCTCGCATTTATCCACATTATACTGCATCTGCCAAGCATCTGCCCAATCACCCAACCTGTCCAAATCATACTGGAGTTTCTCTGCATCCTCCTCACAGCAGACACGCCCACCCAGCTTTGTGTTGTCTGCAAACTTGGAGATATTACATCTAAAATAACAACAGAAAACGCTGGAAAAACTCAGCAGGCCAGGCAGCATCCGTGGAGAGAGAAAGAGAGTTAACGTTTCAGGTCGATGACCTTTCGTCAGAACTGTGACATCTAGTTCCCTCGTCTAGATCATTAATATATATTGTGAATAGCTGGGGTCCAAGGACCGATCCCTGATTCCAGGAATGAGGGACTTCAGTTACGTGGATAGACTGGAGAAGCTGGGGTTGTTCTCATTAGAGCAGAGAAGGTTGAGAGGAAATTTGATAGAGGTGTTCAAAATCATGAGGGGTCTGGACATTGTAGAGGGAAACTGTTCTCATTGGCGGAAGGGTGGAGAACCAGAGGACACAGCTATAAGGTGATTGGCAGAAGAACCAAAGGCGACATGAGGAAAAACTTTTTTACGCAGCGAGTGGTTAAGATCTGGAATTCACTGCCTGAAAGGGTGGTGGAGGCAGATTCAATCGTGGCTTTCAAAAGGGAATTGGATAAGAATCTGAAGGAAAAACATTTGCAGGGCTACGGGGAAAGGGCGGGCGAGTGGGACTAGCTGAAGTGCTCTTGCAGAGAGCCGGCACGGACTCGACGGGCTGAATGGCCTCCTTCTGTGCTGTGACCATTCTATGATTCTACACAAACACGCCTCCAATGTGCTCATGGCATGAGAAAAACAGACCCAGAAACAAAATATCCTCAATACAAACACATAAAGAAAGAACTTGCATTTATATAGCGTCTTCCACATCCTCAGGACATCCCAAAGGCCTTCACAACCAATGAAGTACTTCTTGAAGTGTAGCCACTGTTGTAATGGAGGGAAATGTGACCACCAATGTGCAAGGTCACACAAATGGCAATTTGTTCATGAACAGATCACCTGTATATTTCAGTGTTGTTGGTTGCGGGATAATTATTGGCCCAGGACACCGGGGTTAACTCGACTGCTCGTCTTTCAAATAGTGGCCATGGTGTCTTTCACGTCCAACCTGAGAGAGCAGGCAGGGCCTTGGTTTAACGTCTCATCCAAAAGACAGCACCTCCGACAGTGCGGTGCTCTCTCAGTACTGCCCCTCCGACAGTGCGGTGCTCCCTCAGTACTGCCCCTCCGACAGCGCGGCGCTCCCTCAGTACTGACTCTCCGACAGTGCCACGCTCAATCAGTACTGACTCTCCGACAGTGCAGCGCTCCCTCAGTACTGACTCTCCGACAGTGCCGCGCTCCCTCAGTCCAACCCTCCGACAGTGCGGTGCTCTCTCAGTACTGCCCCTCCGACAGTGCGGCGCTCCCTCAGTACTGCCCCTCCGACAGTGCGGCGCTCCCTCAGTACTGCCCCTCCGACAGCGCGGCGCTCCCTCAGTACTGACTCTCCGACAGTGCCACGCTCAATCAGTACTGACTCTCCGACAGTGCCGCGCTCCCTCAGTACTGACTCTCCGACAGTGCCGCGCTCCCCCAGTCCAACCCTCCGACAGTGCGGTGCTCTCTCAGTACTGCCCCTCCGACAGTGCGGCACTCCCTCAGTACTGACTCTCCGACAGTGCGGCGCTCCCTCAGTACTGCCCCTCCGACAGTGCGGTGCTCTCTCAGTACTGACTCTCCGACAGTGCGGTGCTCCCTCAGTACAGCCCCTCCGACAGTGCGGCGCTCCCTCAGCACTGACCCTCCTACAGTGCAGCGCTCCCGCAGTACAGCCCCTCCGACAGTGCGGTGCTCTCTCAGTACAGCCCCTCCGACAGTGCAGTGCTCCCTCAGTACTGACTCTCCGACAGTGCGGCGCTCCCTCAGTACTGCCCCTCCGACAGTGCGGTGCTCCCTCAGCACTGACCCTCCTACATTGCGGCGCTCCCTCAGTACTGCCCCTCCAACAGTGCGGCGCTCCCTCAGTACTGCCCCTCCGACAGTGCGGCGCTCCCTCAGTACTGCCCCTCCGACAGCGCGGCGCTCCCATGGTACTGCGCCCCCGACAGTGCGGCGCTCCCACAGTACTGTCCCTCCGACGGTGCGGCACTCTCTCAGTGCTGTCCCTCCGACAGTGTGGCGCTCCCTCAGTACTGCCCCTCCGATGGTGCGGCACTCTCTCAGTACTGTCCCTCCGACACTGTAGCACTCCCTCAGTACTGCCCCTCCGACGGTGCGGCACTCTCTCAGTACTGTCCCTCCGACAGTGCAGCGCTCCCTCAGTACTGCCCCTCCGACAGTGCAGCGCTCCCTCAGTACTGCCCCTCCGACAGTGCAGCACTCCCTCAGTACTGC